>JAIFZK010000007.1:17520000-17527500 GCA_027481765.1 Tenualosa thibaudeaui
TGTGTGTGTGTGGTGTGTGTGTGTTGTGCGTGTATACATGTGTATGTGTGCAGTGGGTTTGCTTGGATTTGCATTTGTCTGCATAAAAATGGATTTACCCTCGCAGTATTTTTACTATATTCAGGTGCATGTGTGTTAGTGTGCGTGTTTTATGTTTGTGTGTGAGAGACACACTGAATGTGTATGTTTCTGTATATGTGTGTGTCTGTGAGCCTATAGGTCTGTCTTTATCTGTGTGTGTACCTGTACGTTTGTCCATATCAGTGTGTGTGATTGTGGGTGTGTGTGTGTGTGTATGCGTGCAAACTAATTCCCTAGGTTGAGCTTATAGCACTCAGCTGGTCCTGTGATAGTGTCACTCTGCGCTCTCTCCTCACTGAAAAGAACTGGGAATGTCTGGAGATTGTCAGCGGAGATACATTTACAATGGCCTCCGTCTCCGTCACACCTCTAATGGGGAAAATGTCACCCAGAGGTAGAGGCTTCCCAGATCCGTCGCCATTTGCTCTTCTTCTTCTCCCACAGCTCTCTTCCTCTCCCTCTCTGGCTTGACAACCCCAAAAAAGCCCCTCTCACACACAAACGTAAAGCCTATCTGTTCAGGGTGAGTCACAGGAGGCATTTCTTCTTCATGTGTCAGGTGAGTGACTTATCCCCACAAACTTTCACAAAGGAGCTCCAGGCAGATGGCTGTTTACAGGTGAACAAATTCCTTCCCATCCTTCTATCCTGCTGATGAAAGTGTGATTTTTTTTCACCTCATTCCTATGACCCCCCCCCTCCCCCCCCTTCACACACACACCCATACCCATACACCATTGTGTGTCGGGTTTGATAAAACTCTGTGGCGGTTCAGAGGGGTTTGGTTCAAGGTGCAGAGTAGTTCATTAGCCCTAGCTCTGAATATTTAATTCTTCGATTTGATAAAAAATTATCTAACATTTATGAGGTGATCCATCTTGGAGAGTTCCACTGCCACATCCATTTCAGGACAGATGTCTAATTCGCCCTATGATGAAGTACCAGAACAGTTTTGTGAAAGCCCCGAACAACATGTTATAATAATTTATCACTGATACTTATATTTCATTGTCAGCTCACAACTTGTTATGCTTGAATTTGGTCAGTTTGATCACAAATCAGCATAATTGTTTCCGAGGATTTAAACATGAATTACTACATGGCCGCTCATAGATTTCTTCAAATAAGCTGTAAAAGCAGTAAATGATCATATTTATTTTGCTACAAGTAGAAACTCCTTCTATCACAGCTACTAGTGAAGAAGACACTTTTTAAGTAGATAGAACCTCATGACATTATTGACTGGCTGGGAGAATTAAGAAAAAAAAGATGTAGGTTGAGTAATTGCTGTCAATCATTCCTATGGACTGCACAAATTCATGTGGGAATGAGGACAGATAGCCTGCTTTTATTACTATGTACATCCACAAACAACCTATGGAAACATGTCTGACTTTTCTGAGACTGACTGGATTTTGGACTTGGACAAATTTGATCTGTTAAGCCCATAAGAGACATGCTAAGTGCCTGAGTAAATTACTACTGAACATCATAGTAACAGGACTGACAGCAAAATTGCCTTCTGCCTGCAGATTATATCAAGATCCGAGCATCTGCCTGAGTTTGGGGGAGGGGGTGGTCAATGAAGGAGAGAGCAAAGGGAGAAAGACAGGCAGATAGACAGAGAGTACATGGTTATGTGTAGGTTATACGTGTCTGTTTTAGGAAGTACATATGATTGGATGATAATTAGGTGGCATAGCTTGCATACATGAGTTAGTCTGGTGTAATTGAGGATGGTGGTTTTAGACTGGCTTTGCTGAATGCAAGATGCAAGTCTGAGTGTGAGAAAAATTAGTGTGTGAGTGTTGCATTGTTGTGTGCACTTACTGTGAGAGGTCAGCTCTGGTAATTGTGGTTTGTGCGTAAAGCATATGGCTAAATTAATGAGATGAATTTGCTTGGGTAATTTGTGCTGAGGGGTTGTATAAATCTGGATGGCAGCATTTGTGATTGATGAGTTTGTGTGTGTGAGTGTCTGCCACCCCCCTCTCTGTGAGTGAGTGTGTTTGTGTGTGTGTGTGAGTGTGTATGTGTGTGTGTGTGAGTTCTTCTTTAGGGTCGCTGATGGCCATTTTGTAGTTGTATCAGAATTTGAAGGTATGCACATTGTTTCTTACACACATACACACACAAACACATGTATGCTCCTCTAGATAACACACTAACTACCTGGCAGCCTCTTCCCCACTCTTTCTGGCTCAGGCCTCTCTGCTCTTCTGACACTACTTTCTTCCCTGGCCACCATTTCTCTGTCGTCCAAGTGGGGGAAGAATAGGCAAATTCTTAGAACAACGGCCTAAGGAGAGGGACTGAGGAAAGGCAAGGAAAACTTCTGATCAGAAAGAAGTTTAAAGCAGGTCAAATGATTCATCGCCTGACTGAGCAAGAGAGAGGTTCTATCTCTCTGCACAAGTTGGCCTGGTCTCATATTCTAAAACCCCAGACATTTTGTTTTTCTGCTGCTCTGCTACTTTGTTTGTTTTCTGTTTCAGTTCAATTTCTTCTCAGCTTTTGGGAATCGTTTCTGAAAACAAATAAGTTGGGGCCCTGGCTGAATTACAAGCCTCACTACTTTCAAGAGATGAAGCTCTCACTCAGTACTCACTCCCATTTCAGTGTTGATTTTCGTAGCAATATGTGTGAAAATTTCCATACATCTTAAAAAAGTCATAATCTTACATCTGGACTGGACAAATCAAGTGTTGGTAGATATAATATAAGTATTTGTGATTCTGTTTTCTGATTGTCTCTAATGTAATTCAATTGATATTGGAAACGAGTTGTTTCTTCACATAGGACTTGACTGAAAATGGAAGAAAATCATGCAAGATCATGTCAACAATAAATTAATCAACATTTATTCGGCATCCTCCCTGATCATCAGGATACAAGTGGCTCTAAGGTGTCTCTGACTCCTCAAAAGCTTTTCTCAAATAGTAATGATAGCTACTAACACTGTACAAAGGATCAGATCTCTCTATCCTCCCTGCCACTGTTTCTCAGTTACTCTCTTCTTTTCCCATCCCCCTGTCTTTTTGATTGTCTCTCTCATTCCTCCTTTCTTTTTTACCGTACCCTATATTCATTCCCCTGGAGTTCCACAAGGTTCTATTCTGGGCCCTGTCCTCTTTTCTATATGCACAGTCTTCTTGAAATTAATAGTGAACATCTCTTTTCACTATTACGCAAATGACCTACAACTGTATTTACATTTGCACCTTGGTAACCAAAACTCTACAAGACTACCATCACCACTGTCAGCAGCCTTTCACTGATTTCTGGTTTGGAATACACTTGAATTTGCTTCTATGCTCTCATGTGGGAGACAGAGATGGGTTGGATTTGAGAATAGACTGCATGTGGGAATTGTACCTGTGTCCCTGAGGGTGCTAATGCTAGTACTATGGGGTAGGAGCGCTACACAGTTCCCCTCCCCCCAACATCTTTTAGACCTTCAGATCTGTGTCACAATCACTTTTAACTGTAACACAGTTCCTCACACAAAAGAGAGCCATACCTTTTCTGTATCCTACCAAGACTCTAGAACAGAGAAAAAAGAGTTTTCAGACATGCTTCCATTCCAACTTAAAAGTCAAGCTTAAAAATCATGTGTTTGACAACTAGTGATGTCTGGCTTCGTATACATATGTTATATGTTTTTTATTGTAAAGCACACTGGTATTAAATACACTTTGTTGATTTATGGTACTAACAGTTCTACTCAAGAGTCTACTCAAGAAATATCTGCAAACCCTTGACATATACTACTGGTACAATGACTGCATTTTGTAGCGTAGTGGTGGTAGCGTAGTGGTTAAGGAACCTGGCTAGCATGCAAGTAGCCTGAAAAGTTGTGGGTTTGAATCCCAGCTGCAACCGTTGTGCCCTTGAGCAAGGCACTTAACCCTAAGTTGCTCTAGGGGAGACTGGCCCTGAACACTTGATAGTTAATGAGTTGTAAGTCGCTTTGGATAAAATTGTCTGCTAAATGCATAAATGTAAATAAGTACTATACAAAATGCACAGTGCCAGAATCCACCCACAGTCCTACACACAACACCTATTGGCACCGTAGCTGTCACCCACAGGTGCTGTGCTGGGTTCTCTGCTGGGTCCTGTAGATCCAGGAGGGCTCAGCCTGAGTGTGGCATTATATGCTCTGCAGGCCCTATTACACAAACACACACACACACCTGCTACCCCTTGTCTCTTACTCCTCTTCTACGACCTTGGATGCAAAACGGGGGTCCTGACCAGGTGAAACATGGGACAGAGAGGATCATAATGAATCAAACAGCCCTATGTATTTCCAGTGGCCACAAAAGGAAGTTGTGAGAATATGAGTGGTTGAGGGTACTCTTAAGCCCAGCTGAGTGCAAAGACAAGCTGGAAGAAGACACAGAAGGGTAAAAAAACACACAAAGAGAAAGTACACTGGAGGGGGGAAAAAGAGGTAAAAATGGCAAAAAACACCCCACAAACTCTCTCTTTCACTTTCTCTCCCTCTCTCTCACACTCACTCACACACACACACACACACAGATGCTACTGTTTAAAGCTCCTTTGGACAAAACTCAGTCTCTGCTAGGCCTTTGGGTTTGGGATTTGTTGTGATGTGCTGTAGTTTGCTATAGAAGGTGGGCAATTTCTCCTCTGCTGGAAATAAGATGATTAGCATCCCATACCAGCCCAAGTGATTACCTAGCAGTTACCTCTTACAGTTGTCGACCTGATACTGGTTTTGCAAACAACAGCTTTTATGTTTGTTGGATAAGATTAGGTTTGGGAGATTATTACATTTGTTTTGTGTGCTGTAGACCACCATATAACTAAGAATATGCTATCACCTACAGACTCTATTTCTCTCTCTCTCTCTCTCTCTCTCTCTCTCTCTCTCTGTGTGTGTGTGTGTGGGGGGGGGGTGGGGGGGTATGAAACCACATATTTCTCATAACATGCTGAGCTCAGTCCCACTATTTACAGAATGCATCCCTTAAAGAAACAAATCAGTTTGTATAACACAGGCAGCATGTGAGAGCTCTAGCATATCTGCTGATGTGTGCAGGCTGATCCAACTGGCTGGAGGGGAAATTGTCCCTCTTTAAGTGCAGAGTGGAACTAAACATGGTAGAACAGAGCAGCACAGGGACATGATCTGCATGCTGGTTGTTTGAGTGGCAAGTTAATCAAATTAAAGCTGAAAGATGTTTTACGTTCACTGATTATGGTGTGTGTATGTGTGTGTGTGTGTGAGTGTGTGTATGTTTCTGTTGTCGTTGAGCACTTTCCTGTAGCCTGGAAGCATGTGTCAGATTTTTTACTTGCGTGGGAGTGTATTAGATGTTCATGTGAGCGTATGTTCTCTCTCTTTTGCGCTCTCTTTCTGTAAGTGTGTGCGCGTGTGTGTGTGAGAGAGTGTATGTGTATGAAAGAATGTAATCTGACAGAAAGCCTGTGCATGTACCCTGTAGTCTGTTGACCTTACTGTCCCATGTCACAAAGGAGCGGCAAACATGGGCCATCTACACATTGATGATGCGCTCCAGTGAATGCACAAACAACACAAGCAAGAGGCGAAGATGCAGTGACTCGATCTTTCCATTGGGGTTGGTGTAAAATCAGTGGTATAGTCTTGTGATAACACATAATATACACACACATTCTGTTACTATCCCTGTCTCTTGATTACACACACACACACACACACACACACACACACACACACACACACACACAGATAGAGAGATAGAGAGAGAGAGTGAGAAGAAATTCTTTTGAATCTTGGTGACGGTGGTGATTTATATCAGGTAATCACTTTGATTGATTTTAAATGAACGTTCCTGCATTGTGAGGCAGTTCTCATTTCCTGCCAAGAGACAGTAGAGGAAGTTGGCCCTGACATTTATATTAGCCCATTGTTTTCTCAGCTTCACTATCTGAGAACATCCAAAGCACCATGGACTGCTGATGTGCTTTGAGGTTCCCTTTCTGGTTTCTGGTCTATACACATAACTGTGTTTGTGAGCATGGAATATATCAACTCATTGTGAACTGAGTACCTAAAACTGACATAAAATATAAAATTATATCATTTATGAAAACAGCACATATAAATTGTGCAAATGTATTCACTTGTACAGCACATAAGTCAAAATAATTTAATGAATATACTACCCAGTCCCTCAGAGAATATTACTTTGATCTAAAGGCATTTTCTAAACATACAAATGTATTGATGTACATTATTAGTAGATTAAGAATTTTGCACAAAATTTGCTAAGATGCTACAATACTTAGATAGGTAGTGAACAGTTTTAGTGTCATACTCAAACACATATGTTGTTCAGAGAGCTGACCTTTGGTATGTGACCCAGAGTTCTGATTCATTCTGACCTCCTTTCCAAGAATGACATTAAACATTGAGATAGCCATGCGGTCATCAATCCGGCTTTCTTCCAGACATGTCAGAACATCCAAGAGGGAGAGAGAGTGTGTGAGAGAGAGAGGGAGAGAGAGAGAGAAAGAGAGAGAGAGAGAGAGAAAGAGAGAGAGAGAATATGTGTTTTAAAAAAAAGCACATTGACACCTCAGCTTCCCAAAGAGAAGGTCTGTCTTAGTTGTACAGCTTAAATTCTTATATCCCCCCCCAACACCTCCCAAACACACACACACACACAAACACAAGCACTTGCATTTTCAGATGTAAATGATGCATTTTCCTAATTTCATCACACGTTGCCATATTTCCCATTCTATTGAAGATAATGCTATTATGATGCATAGCATTGAAAAAAAAAGATTGCAAGATTTATTAATACACTTGTGACGCATTATGCATAGGGGCTTCACAGAAGCGCTCCAGTCCAGCTCCATCAGCACAAAGCATTAACTTCACTTCAACAGTTACTGTCAGCTTGCATCTCTGATAGTCTCATGCACAAGAGGTCTGTGCACTGTATGCCCCTTCCTCCCCACGTCCACTTCTATCTCCCTCTCTTTCTCTCTCTTTTTCCCTCTCTCTCTCTCTGACTCGGATGAGGATGGCACCATAGCTGACGGTTGTGTGTTTTGGGTGCGGTGCCCTCTGTGCTGGAAACATGTCGCGTTGCCAGGGGCACAGGCTCTGCTGGCGACCAGGGCAGGCTGGCGTTGATATAAAGCATTTAATAACACTTTAATTACATGCTCCCGGCCTTGCCTCGCGCCATTCGGGTCTTGCTCTGTCACCAGACAACAGAGAGAGAATGCCTTTTCTGTTGCCGGTGGGGGAATGGACACACACACACTCACTCACTTTCCTCTGTGTGTGTGTGTGTGTGTGTGTGTGTGTGTGTATGTATGTGTGTGTGTGTGTAAGTGAGAGTGAGGGGAGGGGGGGTAGAGAGAGGGAGAGAATGTGTGTCAGGTTATGCTCTC
>JAIFZK010000007.1:17530000-17672500 GCA_027481765.1 Tenualosa thibaudeaui
ACCTCAGAGGTGACATGTCCTGTACAGATAGATAGTGGTCGACACTCTCCAAAACAGACCTTCCACACTGGTCCCTCTCTCTCTCTCTGATTCTTTGTGTGTGGGGCATGGCTTATTTATCATTGCTTGAGAGATTTAATCGAAGTGAAAAATGCTCTAGGTAAAGTGAGTTTGTGCAATGGTGTGTGTATTCACCTCTCAAAGACTTTTTTATTTATTATGCCACACCTTACTTAGATGAGAGATTCTGGCTACCACAGACTTACTGGGTGTGCCAGTGATAGTATATATGTGTGTATGTGTGTATGTGTGTGTGTGTGTGTGTGTGTTTATCATCTGATATTTCAAAATCGGATGATATCACTGAATGAAAGCAACAATAAATCTATGAATCTGACAACAGACTGAAAGTATGCCCATGTAACAACTGACAAGTTGACCATTCAGACTGGGAGAATACTTTAAAAGGTTATCATAGCCTATTGAAAGGAAATACATTTAAGGACAAACAGTAGATCTGCCTCACAAATTATGCTAATTATGTCAATGAGTGGCTCATGTGTCCCATTGTCACATGTTGAGAGGTATGGTCTACAGCTCACAGTCACTTACACCCACAGTCAAAAGATAAATCTCCTGGTCTTCCTATCATCAGGCCAAACCGAAGAAGCCTTTTGGATAAAAAGTGAAACGTAAAAAGTGAAGCTCCAAAAAGATGTCCAGCTGCTTATAACTGAACACCTTGCCTATTCATAAAATTACTGACAAATGTAACTATTAATACTTTATAAATAGACATTTTTGTCATGTCAAATAACCAGAAAATCGTATTAACACCTAGCGAAACATCTATAGGTGTAGCTTGTCTGCTTGTGTGAATTCATGGGCAGTTGACTTAAACAGCTACTATGAGCAGGTTTAGCTGGATTTTTTAGAAATTAACTGCTTTACTGATCTCATGTTTATGATATCTATCATAAAATAAAATCACCAAATTCCCGAACTAACTACAGTGAGAAAGTTAGGCAAGTTTTTTTGATCAGTATATATTAGCAGTTTGTATAATCACTTTCATAACAATATGATCATTGTTTTACAAATGATTACTTTGTGATCAGCATCAATGGCCTGGTGGCCATCTTGAAATTTGACCAAGTTAAAATCTGACCTATAAACAGGTAAGAGGCCAGACTTTTGATAAACTTGATTTGGTAGAAACATGTATTAATGCCCTCTATCTCCTGGTACATGTTTCTGTGGTGGGACTGAGCCACAGACAGACCCAGCCCAATTTAACCCCATTTTGTGTGTGTTTCTGTATGTGTGTGTGTGTGTGTGTGTGTGTGTGTGTGTGTGTTTCTGTATGCGTGTGTGTGTGCCTGTATGAAAGGGCCATAGCCTGAGACAGAGGGAAGACTTGCTCATAATTTTGTGTTTGTGTATATTGTGGTACCCCAAGCCGTGCTATGGCTCAGACTAGGGCTAACCGCCACTGAATTCCCTTAGGTAAGGTTGTAGAAGGCACATACTTCAACATGACTATTCTAGGAGATGCTCTAGGACCTGGGGGTAGCACAGGACCAGACCAGAGAGGTCGGGAGACGCAATTACCAATTAGAAAACCCAGCTGAAAGCTGTGAAATCCCAGTGAACAGGACACTCAGGAGTCAATCTTTTAGGAGAGTGCTAGAAAAGACAGGGCAGCAGTCATGCAGGCTCACAAAAAGCATTACAGAGAGTTTTGTTGTTTGAGGCATGGGAACAACAACCAGTTCGTCACACCTCTGTGAGCACGCAGAGAGAATGCACCAACAGTTAAGCCTACTGTGGCCAGTGGAGAACACATGCAAAAAGCTCAGGACAAACAAGCATGGCTATACAACCAAGGTACCCATATGAGGGAATTCAGCCCGGGAGACAAAGTATTAGTCCTAAATTCTTAGCTAGGTGGTACGTGCCATAAGAGATGGTAGAGGGGGTGGGATCTGTTAACTATAGGGTGAGACAGCTGGGGAGCATTAATTAATGGACTGCAGGTGCATTTAACGAGCCCCATACAAGCCCCATGCTATCATGTATACCACACACTACTTTCTGCAGAGATCAGTAAACGAGCAGGTAGTCTATTCTACTCGGAAAGTCTATTAGAGAGAACAAGAGAAAGGACAGGGCAACAGTCGTGCAGAGTCACAAAGACATTACCGAGAGTCATTACAGAAGTTTTGCTGTTTGTCCATCTTAAAAGTGATTTTAGTTTTGACCCACAGAAAGCCTGAGGAGTAGAGTGGTTTTTGAACAGCATGTGGGCCCCGTCCACCCTCCTAAATAAGAAGAGAAGACAAATCAGTTTTGTGTTTCCATCTGTGTGATAGTGTTTTGAGTTGGTTGAATTAATAACAAGGAACCTCCTTGTGAAAATTACTCTTCTGGTGTCCTTACAGCCGTGAAAGTTCACTGTGTGTGTGTGTGTGTGTGTGTGTGTGTGTGTGTTTGAGTCTAAAAGGGTCACCCTAATGCACATTTCAGACCACTATTAGTTCCGTTACCCACAGAGTCTGCACTTAGCTCCACACTAATATTCCCATCTAGAATAATAGACTTCTATTTTGGAACAGTCGCTGTGCTTTCCTGAAAATGGCACCTCCAATGGCATATCTTTTACAATAATATGTCCCAGATAACACACAGTGAACAGCTTATAATACCATAACATGCCACATATTCAAACTCTGTGGTTGTATTTTATGTGTTGCTTGGTGCCTTTGAGGGGGAAAGGTGAGGGATGAACATGAATGACCTACAGTAACAGCTCTGGCAGACCTGGGTTGACACTGGCAACTGAATAGGGTTGACCTGTTGCAATATTACATCTTTTGTGGGTTTGTTCCTCCATGCCACTGTATGGTGCAGTGTGAAACTCCACAGAGGTTACACAGAGAAAAGGAAAAGGGAAGTGACTTTTTTCCGTTAGACCATGTTCAAGGTTGAAAGACTGTGTGAGTGTGTGTCTGTGTGTGTGTGTATGTGTGTGAGAGAGAGGCACATGTAAGTGTGCTTCAAGGTGTGTATCTGTGTGTGACGATGGATGTGACAGGTCTTTGGTGCACGGTTCTATAAAGGCCTGGTGAAAATAAAAAAGGACAGATGATTGCTGTGGGCTCAGATGAATGAAGAATGAAAATGAAGAATAAGAAGTATTGACTGTTTAGTGCTTATGTGTTGGGTAGTATATCAAGACAGTGAGAGCAGGCCTCTTTCATCGATTGCAATGGGTAATGATCAGCTTGCATATCAGAAATCATTAAGGGCACCAGCTACATAAGAATTTACTGTGATTTTCAGTTTCATTTCCCCATGCGCCATTCAGTTAACGTTAGCTGCTGATTCGTTTTTTGGTGTATGTTGTATCAAATTTTCTGGCTTTGTTCCTACAGACAGCACTCGCATAACAGGGCTGTGGATTGATTCACACCATATTTTTATTTGTTTGTTGTGTTGTTGTGTTTGTAAACTGGCCGTGTCTCTATAAGGTGGCTATCCAAGCTTTAGGCTCAGAGGTCTGTAAAAGGTCAACTTGAGGTCAAACCTATTTTCTGTCTGACTGTGATGTCTGACTCAAGGTAAGCCTTGAGTTCAGGAGAGAACACAAACAAACCTCCTGCATGTTCACAAACAGTCACTGTTCTAACATCAGATATCACAGAAGTAATTATCCTGTTCCTGATCAATTATCCTGGTTATCACAGGATCTTAACAAATCCTGTCCTTGAAACGGACCATAAAGCTGACTTGACTTGACTTGAAATCCTCTGTAAACACCCATTTACTCTTTCTAACTTTATGATAGAGCAATACGTTTGAAGCACCAGACTCTGACTATGACTAGAGGGTGGTGTTTTGCTAGTAAGCAAAAAAAGAGATGTTTGTCCTTGTACCCTCTGAGGTAATGTGTGTGCCTTCACTTTCAAAGCAGCAACCTCAACCTCACTTTAAAAAGTGAATTCCCTCTACCAGTTCTGTTATCAGTCTTTCACCTCTCTTGCTCCTCATTCCCTCCACCTGCCTCTCCTCCTCTCTTTTAATTTCCTGCTGTTGGGCTTATGTAGCAGTCTAGCATTGCTAATAAAAATGGCTTTGCCAAATCAGCGCAATGCTCTTTTATCACGCTTTGCATGTGGGGATGCTCAAGCTTGCGGGGAAAGAGAATTGGAATGGCGTTTTTTTTTTTTTTTTGGAGCTCTCTCACCCCATCATCCCTCATCACTCTCTCTTACACACACACACACACACACACACACACAAACACTCACTCTCTCTCTCATCCCTCTGTTTCATTCCTCAGAGCTCCAGGGATTTTTTTATTATTACTGAAAGGACAGCTTCCCTTTGTACAGAGTCTGGTCCAGTATCTTGCCCTGTACCTGCTCCCTGTTTAACACATACACATGAACAGTGACACAGAGAGAGAGAGAGAGAGAGAGAGAGAGAGAGAGAGAGAGAGAGAGAGATAGTATCAGATAGTTTTATATTTTTACAATCAGTATGCTTACAGTAATTAAGAGCCTTGGAAGACAATACTTGACACAAGGCACAGTGGAAAGATGAAGCTATTTCATCTTCCAATAGTGTGATCTGCAGTGGATGGGAGCAGTCCCGCTGGGCGAGAGGAGGACAACAGCGAGAGGTGTGGGAGAAGGGTGAGATAAAAGGGAAGGGACTGTAAGAGAGTGAATCGAAGAGATAGTATAAACAGAGTCTTTGCCCGAGTCCACTGCCACTTCCCTTGGGTTTGAATGCAGGGCATGAACATCATAGGTGCACTTGCAAGGTCAAATACAAACACTCACACACACACACACACACACACACACACAGGCACTGATACACACACACACACACACACACACACACGCACACACATACATCAACAGAGAAGGGAGAGCTAAAGCTTCAGAGCTAATCCCCCAGTTCCTTGTATTACTATATGTCAAATGATTTTTACACAATGATTTATTTATTTGTGTTGCTTAGCATTGAAATTTGTGGCCCATGTAAAGATTTTTATTTCAAACAATTGGAAAAGGGTCCCTTGGAGACCAAGAATTATGCAAATGCACTGTGAGTGTTCACCCAGGTCAGCTTTAAAGCTTGTTTGTCTAGCAGAGTTGGATAAATTGGGTCACGCGTATCTGTGACTGTCACCGACCTGATAACATTTACATTATGTAGTCTGTTTTGACTTTTGAACTGATATCAGCAGACAGGTCACTTACTCTTTTTGAAAAGCCTCATTCACATAGGAATCGCTCTTGTTTAAAGTCTATAGAGACCGTGTTATACCGCATGGAACACGTGGAAAATAGAACTAATTTCTATTTCAAGCGGACAGCGCGGGAGCCACGCGTGTGCATGGCCTTATCTGTTAACGTGCATTCTAAACAAAAAAGTGTACGCACAGATTGCAGTGCGAATGAGGTGTTACACAACCCCAAAGCTAAAACTCCAGGTTTTCACTTCAGGTTTTCTCCAGGTCTTCACTTCAGCTTAAATATTTTCTGAAAGAAACAAATATAAGTTCAAAGATGGAAGGGAATAGGAGTTACAGTGGCATAATATTTGGGCTTTGCGCCTTTTCTCTGATAATGGTAAGGTTGGTACAGACACAGGATTTAAACAATGGGCAAACTCACAGAATGGGTTGAAAACATTATAAGCCCCTAAAAAAAGAGATCCAGGCAAAAAAAAACTGTGTCTGAGTCTACTAGCAAATGCACCAGAGCATGAACACTTGAGCAGAGAATTTAAGACCTGTGGTGAAATACCAAATACATAAAGGGAAAAAAAGCAGACATCCAGAGAGACAGGCAAGAAATGTGGGCTAATCCAGGAGAAATGCAAAAGTTACTTGCTGTATGAGCTTCAGGGAGCAGGACATAGGAACATGAACTTCAGTATAGCTAAGATATTCTAAGAAGGTTACTCCAGCAAAGAATGAATGTTCTGCACATTTTAATTACTGAACTTGACTACATGAAGCAGGTGATAAAACAACACTAATTTAAGTAACAAAAGCTGTAGGAATTTTATGTAAAGAAGCTGAAGAGGATGTATTCACAGGTATATGTATGTAATAGCATAAGGATTGCTGGTATGTCTGTAAATATATTGCAGCATCCAGGAGGTTTGCCTGTCACGACAGCCACCAACCACCAGCGTGTCTGGGGCTACATCAATCACATGTGTATCCAGGGCTACATCAGTCACAGGCATTCCGCGATCGGCAGCTGTTGTCACAGGCAAACCTCCTGGATGCTACAATATGAATGCAAAACATAACATCTGAGACAGGTGGTTACTGGGAGAAGACTGATTTGCTCCTGCATCTTCTGCAACCACTGGTTGTTTCAAATTTTGACTTGACTATGACTATGACTATCTCTTGAAGATGTCATGTAGAGATGGATGTTTTGTGTTAGCTACAGCGGGTTTACAGCCCTCCAACTCACAAAGCTGGTAAGGAACTTGATCTAATTTTCACCAGGAAGTGCGCCGCTACATTACAGACAGTTACCCCTCTACATCTATCTGACCATTACTTTATTCAGTTCAAAGTTTCCCTCTGTCGGCAACCATGTGCTCCTACTCCCACTGTCTCGGTTCGTCGTAATCTACGGAATCTATCTCCCACTCACTTTTCCTCTTCTGTGGCGTCTGCTCTACCACCATCTAGAAGCTTCTCTTCTTTTGAGGTTGATGATGCCACAGAGTCACTCTGTTCTACGCTGAGATCCTGCTTGGATCGTGTGTGTCCTCTGTCTACCAGACCCGCACGACCCACTCAGTCTCACGCGTGGCTTGTTGACTCACTTCGGTCAATGCGCACTAACCTCAGGGCTGCTGAGAGGAAATGGCACAAAACCAAGAATTTGGCTGATCTAACACAATTCCAAATACTACTATCCTCCTTCTCATCCAGTGTCACTGCTGCGAAAATGGCTTTCTATCAGGACAAAATTCACAATGGCACGGACACCAAGAAACTCTTTTCCACCTTTAAATCTTTATTAAATCCACCTCCACCACCTCCTCCAACTAACCTCACAGCGGACACTTTTGCTGCATTCTTCACTAACAAAGTTGCAGCTATTAGTAGTCAGTTCTCAAACCAATCCACTGAGGTTCCTTCTCCTAGCCTCTCTAAACCAACTGCCTCATTTTCTTCTTTCACCACCCTCTCCGAGGCAGAGGTGTCTAAGCTTCTCACAGACAGCCGGCCCACCTCTTGTCTTCTAGACCCTATCCCGACAACCCTTCTTCAGGACATAACCCCCACCATTGTGACAGCAACCACACATGTGGTCAATGCTTCACTAACTAGGGGTACATTTCCCACTGCCTTCAAACAAGCCCAGGTAACACCACTGCTCAAAAAACCATCCCTTGCTCCCACTCAAGTGGAGAACTACCGGCCGGTTTCTCTTCTTCCCTTCCTTTCCAAAGCCATTGAACGAGCTGTCTTTAAACAGGTCACAGGATTTCTCACCCAGAACAGCCTCCTCGACTCCAACCAATCTGGTTTCAGAAGTGGCCACTCCTCTGAAACAGCGCTTCTGTCTGTGACGGAAGCACTGAAAGAGGCCAGAGCGGCAGGTCAATCCTCAGTGCTCATCCTGCTGGACCTATCAGCAGCATTTGACACGGTCAACCACCGCGTCCTACTGGACAAGCTAACCAACATGGGTATTGATGGCACAGTGCACTCCTGGTTCAAGTCCTATCTTACTGGACGGTCGTTCAGTGTCTCATGGCTAGGACAGACATCGGCACTTCACCAACTCACTACAGGAGTACCCCAAGGATCTGTGCTGGGGCCCCTTCTCTTCGCCCTGTACATCACCTCGCTGGGCTCAGTTATTCACTCCCATGGCTTCTCGTACCACTGCTATGCTGATGATACCCAGCTCTATCTGTCCTTCCCGCCTGATGACTCCACTGTGTCAACATGGATCTCGGACTGTCTCTCTGATATATCTGCATGGATGAAAGGACACCACCTCCAACTAAATCTCTCAAAAACTGAACTGCTGGTCCTCCCAGCCAAACAAGCCATACATCACGATATCAGCATCAAGGCCGACTCCCTGTCTGTTTCTCCCACCAAAGTGGCAAGAAACCTAGGTGTCATGATTGATGACCAACTGACCTTTGCAGATCACGTTGCCTCTGTGGCTTGGTCGTGCCGCTTTTCCCTATTCAAGATAAGGAAGATCAGGCCGTACCTAACCCAACATGCAACCCAGCTCCTGGTACAGACCCTGGTTATCTCTCAGCTTGACTACTGCAATGTCCTCCTATGAGGCCTACCAGCCTGTGCAGAGACCGCTACAGATGATGGAATGCAGCTGCACATCTGGTCTTTAACCAGCCAAAAAGAGCACACGTCACACCTCTGCTCATTGAACTTCATTGGTTACCCTTGGCTGCTCGCATTAAATTCAAGGCACTTATGATGGCCTTAATGGTGAATGATGGCTCTGCTCCCATCTACCTGAATTCTCTAGCCCTATGCCACCCGACGTCTGCTTCGCTCCTCTAAGGAACGTTTTCAAGCACGGCCAACACCTTGTGCAGGTCTATCCAGACTCTTCTCGTATCTGGTTCCGCGCTGGTGGAATGAACTCCCAAATGCTACCAGATCAACTGATACCCTCTCCACCTTCAAGAAACTTGTGAAGACCCAGCTCTTCCAAGAATATCTCCTGTGTCATTGTGTCGTAGCTTGAATGTTATCCTCTTTTGTAAGTCGCTTTGGATAAAAGCGTCTGCTAAATGCCTAAATGTAAATGTAATGTAAATATTCTCCACAATGCATGAGTAGAAAGACCTCAGAATAGCAGGCTCAAAACTTCCTCAGCTGTCTCAGATGGTCTAGACACTGGTTTGCCTTTGTAGTCTGAGTTTGAATGTGCTCAGTCTAAGTAAGGTCCTCAGAGATGTTAACACCCAACTAAACTGGTCACCCTCTCTACCAGAGCCTCACTGATGAGGTGTGTAGGAATGCTGCTGCCTTCTGCTGATGTCCTGCTGAATTCCATGCTCCTTGGTTTTTGTGACATTGAGTTGTAGGCAGTTGTTCTGACACCAAGATGCTAGGTTGCTCACCTCTTCCAGCTATGCAGCTGTTGTAGATGCAGACCCACATTACTGTAACTGTATGTCAGCAAATTTGAGGGGCTATACAGTCATAAGTGTTTGAAAACAGCATTGGGCTTACACACCCTTGTGAAGCTCCAGTGTTGTGGATGAAGGAGTTGGAGATACAACCTCCAACTTTCACAGCCTACAGCCTCCTTGTGAGGATATCCAAGATCCATGCACCCAAGCTGCAGTTCAGTTCAAGGTCTCTAAGCTTTGTGAACAGACGGGATGGTTATGTTAAAAGATGAGCTGACAATCCTACCAACCTACCAACCACTCACAATCACCAGCAAAGGCTTAGACAATGCATGCAAGCTATCAGAATTTACAGACTGACAAACCAAAGAGCCCAAATGAGAGATTTTGTTGGTTCATCCATCAGGAGGCGCATTCATCAGCTAAAGCAGTGGTACCCAAACTGTTAACTACTCCCGGAGACATTTATGTTCTGCCACATACTCCCTGCCCAGACAGCTAACTGTAATAATTTATATTTTATTATTTTATTATTTTTGCTGCATAAACAAAATGTGAACTCATATTGGTACATAACCATGTAATGGCAATTGTGTTGCATTGAGGATAGTCTGAGTATAAAAGATCTTTGTCCACATATAGGCTCTACTTGAAATTTATGCTAGTGAGACCTGAGAATTTATTCACAGATATTTTTTGTGTACCCCATGGAACAGTGGTTTCCAAACTTTTAACTGCCGCGTACACCCTGAGACACTCAATGTCCTACTGAGTACCCTTTTCCACCACCAACAGCTTGTTATGATGATATTTTGCATATTTGTTGCTGCATAAAAAAGTGAACCCATATTATGGTAAATAACAACATAGTGGCAACTGGGTTTTATTGGGGCTAATTTGAATGCACAAGATTTTTTTCCAGTCTGTACCTGAGCACTGGTGAGAGCTGAGAACCCAGTCACAAAATTATTTAGTGTACCCCGTTAAACTGATCCAAGTACCCCCAGGGGCACTCGTACCACAGTTTGACAGCCACTGAGCTAGAGCATGGTTGGATACTGTAGTTTGTCCAGCATTCTGTAAGGTAACCAAAGGTCAGAAGGGTCCCTGTGATCATACCACAGTCCAGCCCTCAGTGAACAGCTAGGTTGCTGTATTCCCCCTGGTTTAATGACTTCACTTTCTGTGCACGCCATTTCTTGGACTGCCAGGAGAGACATTCAAATCATCAAAAATATCAGTAATCACTCACCAGGCGTCAACAACAAGCAGAGGCGTTTGAAGTTGCTGTGGCAGCAGCAAGATAGTCAGAATAGATTTTTGGGGCCTCAAACACCAGGCGGAAACCAAGCCAAAGCCTGTCATTGCTAGATAAGCTAGCCAAAGGACTGGGATTGTTATTCTGAGCACCCCTGGATGCCCAGGAACAGAGTGTGAACACGAGATTTGTGTGCTCATGTTTAATGCCCTCTGATCTGAGCGGCTGTGTGCTGACAGACTGCCACTCGGCTCGGCGCAAGTGGCCAGCGTCAGTAATGTCAAACGGTGTGTGATATTTACACTAATATCATGTAGTGGCGCATCAGTGCAGGACATTACAAACTGGGTGTGATTATATAACTATCTTGACGTCGATCTGGGAATGGCGAGTTCATCTTCTATTGGTAGGGATGGGGGTGGGGGTGGGGCTTGAGGGAGGTGGGGGCTCAGCGGGGAGATTTGTGTCAAAGTGCTGGGTGGTGGGGGGGAGAATGTGCTGAGGTTTGATTAGTGTCAGCAGGGGAAAGATGAGTGTGAGAGAGGAGAGACTGCTGTCTGATTACTGACCCCATTATCCTCTCTGGTCATTATGAGGAACAGAGACGACGGTAGCCCCGGAATGATGACATTTGTGTCTCGGCGGCAGTCTCCGTCCGTGCGTGGTCACATTAAGAATTTATGTGCCCCATGACCATTAATCTGCGCTGTAGCTGCTTATCAAGTCCAATATTTAGTAGGCCTGATGAGGGCATTCATATTTTAGACATGACCGTTTCTCATTACTTGACTGTGTTTTAAATATTTCACTTATTACATATGTGACAAAAGCAGACAGGATGGATTTCACTTGGGAGAGGAAGGGGAAGGGGAGTCTAGCATCAGAGGGGAATGTTGTCAGACTGTCCAAGCCTCTTAAATCTTGTCTTGTTGTCTTATCTATTACAAGTTATCTTGTCTTGTAAATAATGACTCAGTGTTGATTTACATTGTATTTACAGTTTCTTTTGGCATTATTTCATGTGCGTATACAAATTATTCCTTTGACTGCACACAAAAGTTAAAATATGTTGTATTCTGGATGCATTTGCTACTCTTAATGAGAGGGAAATAAACTACTGACCGGTTTATTCGAAGATCGTTAGAGTGAGTTATCGAGATAACAATGGGTAGTAAGACAGCTAGGAAAGTGCAAGCAAGTGAGCAAGAGATAGAACTATAATAAACAAGATTAGAAGTGAAATAGAGAAGGTGAGGGAGACTGTCAGAGGTTATAAATCAACCACTGAGTGTACTTGTATCTGTGCTTCGGGAATGAGAGCAGCAGAGAGACCTGGGAAAAAGGGGAAATGCTGATAATGGGAAAGGTTTCTACTGTTTGCAGAGCCTGTGTGTGTTTGTGTTTGTGTGTGTGTGTGTGTGTGTGTGTGTGTGTGTGTATGTGTGTGAGTGGGTCTAAGTAGAGGCCACACATCTAGCCATGAGGCAGGAGCTCCTCCGGGAGCATGGGAACGTACTCCACTCCCGCTGTGGTTCCTTTCTGGACAAGCCCACCTCAGCGGCCCCTGGAGAAGCATCCCACCCGTCGCCTACAATGGAGCCACTCTCTCCCGTCTCTCTCTCTCCTCTCCCTTTTCGCCTCTCTTCCCTCGGGCCTCTTCTCTCCTGGCCCTTCTCAGAGCCCTGCCTCAGTCCAGGGGCCAGCCCCAGCCACTTTCCCAGAGATCCTCGAGTGGACCACTGTCCCAGCACCTTGGCTACTACAATGGCCACAATCGGCTAAGAATTTCAATGTCCAGATTAAGGAGGGCTAGGGCCCATCAAAGGAGGGGCGCTTTGTGTCTATTCATCTTACCCACTTGAGGGCTTTTAGTACCCCACACAGAGCTGAGGCTCGTCTGTGAGAACAGGGAGTCTTTGGGCTTTTTTTGGGGGGAGATCAATAGTGCCAATGTTGGTGGTGTTGGTAGTGAGTGGTGAGAGGTGGGTAGCTCTCCTCTTGCTTCAACCAGCCATGGAACCACATGCCTGATTTTCTTGTTCTGGTCCAATTATGAAAATGCTTCCAGAATAGTTTCACCCAGTTCTGGCTCTTGTCAATTGGCCTCAAGCTGTAAGCATGTGAATGGGGAGCTGACATTCCCGACCCCCTCTCTTTCATCTCTGGAGGAGGCGGGTGGGGGATCTCAGCATATTCTCACATTCTTCCCAGAAAAACATCCATCTTGTTCAACCTCCTGTGGAAGTGTTGGGAGCAGATTCATTTCAGAGGTCTCTGTGACGACTGTGAATCACTCAGTGTGAGCCGTTCTGACTCAGCCGCTGACGGGGCTGAGAGGGGTGTCTGCTTGTGCTGAAATAACAGATGTGTGTCCCATTCTCCCACCATTTGGTCATTTTGTTGATGTGATTGACTGACTGTGGTGTTATTTTGGGCGAGCCCTGTTAAATTATGAAAAGCAGGGTCAGGGTGAGGGGTGTGGGGGGTGATGCGTGACGCATTTCAATCTTCAATCTTGTCTCACAAAACCAGTACATCCAATCACACTACACTCCCTCTTCCCACCCTCAGCCACCCACCCCACCCAGCCCCAGCCTCCACCAAACCCAATTAAAACCTTCATCTTACATTCATTAAAATATTAAAGCCAGGATAAGATTCTCATCCATTCAATTAAGCACACTTCAGGCTTCAGAGAACATCTCATTCCCTGGCAAGTCCTTCTGGTCACTTTTTTTTTTTTTTTTACAAAGAGGTGCCCACTTACCCTTTCAGCTTCATTGGGGTGTGTGGGAACAGTACTGTACCATTTGAACAAAACTGTATGGTGGAAGCCATGCAGTCTCCTTTGGGGAGGAGGGGGGGAGGGTGAAAGTGAAACATAGTGAAAAATATTCTGTTTTAACAAATAAGGAGAGCAAGAAAGTGAGTGATGACAGGTTTTTGAGAAAAGTTGAAAATTCTGCTGCATGGATAACACAATTTGCGTTTTAATCAAAGACAAAAATGTAGTAATTTAGGAGTAAGTGTTTCAGCTGTTAGTGGCCGGCTGTAATCAACACCCTCTGTGCTAAATATTGCAATTTGGCTCACTATGAGGACTTAGCTGTGAGTGTGCTCTTCCTTTTGTTGCGATTACAGTTGGTTTAACACTGTCTGACATGGTGATATTTTTCCGTGGTGTCTCAGAGGTGGCAGGGTGAAAGCTCCAAAATCCTCCTCGCGTGCCATGAATCACTGCCTTGAGTGACCAGCACAGTGAGGCATTAGATGCTGCTTAGAATGACAGCTTTTCCTTCATCTTGATTGGTTGGTGATGGATGGATGTCTCTGTGTGTCTGAGGGTCAGCTTAACGACCAGTGTCCTGCGTGCTAACCCCGCAGAGATTTTTACTGCTATAGAAAAGTTGCATGTGTGTGTCCATGAGTGTGCTTGCATGCACGTGTGTGTGTGTGTGTGTGTGTGTGTGTGTGTGAGAGAGAGAGAGAGAGAGAGAGAGAGAGCGTTTGTAAGACAGAACTGGAGGTGCTTAACTCCAACACATCTTAAATTCTACTAATTGCCAATGTATAAAATTACACAGCCAACCATTTCTTGGCTGGGCTGTTATACTAAGTCTTATGTGTCATGTTTTCCCATGCTCAGATGTAAGCTTGAGAGAATAACACCACAGTATCTAACTTGGTGTCTACAAGCAGATGTTTTGATGAAATGATGCAGCACAGTGGTCTGAATAGCAGTAGAATAATGACTGATGGACTGTTGTCTGAAAATGGTCTTGTTGGTGCTGAGACAGAGAACTTTTGTGTTGCACTGATGCATCTAAGCCAGACAGACCACCACCTCACACGGCTGCTCAAGTAAACAGGAAATCAATGTGTGAGGTCATCCACGCAGTGGTTGCCATGGTGATGGAGTTGAACTGGCCGGGTTTCATGACACAGATTGGAGTGTCCTCCCATGATCACGTCGAAAGATATCAGTATCACTCAGGCATGTTGGACGCTTCTAGTTCATAGAACCTGCTTGTTATACGACAGCTGTTATGACATCTTTTACATATAAAATCTATAGTTAAACATAGATTTGATATATGAAACTGAGATGTTAACTTGACATGATTGAATATCATTATTTGTATATTTATAAATATGTTATAGATTTTATTATTATCACATACATGTACAATAGTATATTAATAGATGATAATGTATAATTAATTATACTATTGTATATTGTATTCTTCTTCTTCTTCTTATTGTTGTTGTTGTTGTTGTTATTATTATTGTTGTTGTTGTTAACCAGAATTTGCATATTGATATATTCATTTGCATTACCATCTGATGTCTAAAATGTATATTGCCTATTGCTATTGAACTTTCACAATATTCTGATCTGAAAAATGGAGGTTACTTGTTAAAATGACTACGTATTCGCAGACTGAAATCAATATCACAATGTGTGGTATTTCTCCTCCTCCAAATAATCTAATGACTATGGTGGATTGTTGATGGTCTGAATCAGTTGTATGTCCTACTTACTCACATGGATCAATACGTTTTTCGAGCATTAGATATGTTGACAAGAAATATGAGTTGCAGGGGAAAAAAATATTAACTGAGAATTGAAAGAAGCACTAAGTACATCCATTTTTTGAAAAATTAAGAAAAGATGATGCATATAACTTCTTCAAGTTCTTTGAAGAAGATATTTCACTGAGTGTCATCTTGTCATCTTAAAAGGATTCCTGGTTAGTAAGACAGTTAGGCCTTATAAAGACTGACATTGGTATCAGCTGTAATTAATGGAATAGTTTGTCATCTTAAAAGCATTTATACACATTTATAACGCATTTGGTTACCTGATTCTAGATGACTTCAAAATTAGATGACTTAAAAATGTATGTTTAACAAAACACTCTGTATAACACGGTTGCACTGTAGCCATTAAAGGAGAAATCTTGTGTGAGTCAATCCATAGCTCTGTTGTTTGAGGTAACCGAGTACTGTTTGTAGGAAAAATAACCAATAACCATAAAATTTGATACAACATACTCCAAATAGCAAGCCAACAGCTAACATTAATGGGACGTAAGAATATGAAATTGAAAGTGAGTTTCTGTGCCCCATTTGGTTAGTGTTAGTTGCCAATTTGCTCTCATGCTTACATTGTATTAAATTTTCAGGTTTGTTTTCCTACTGACAGCAGTCAGTGGGCTTAAACAACAGGGCTGTGGACTGATTCACACCTGATTTCTCCTTTAACACACATCCTAGGTCTTACCTAAGTCTCTTCTTCAAGGTACTCTTCTCAATTATACAGTTAATCAATCATCCTTAACACCTTATCAATACTTGTGTGAAGGC
The DNA here is from genome assembly GCA_027481765.1 of Tenualosa thibaudeaui. Lineage (NCBI taxonomy): Eukaryota > Metazoa > Chordata > Actinopteri > Clupeiformes > Clupeidae > Tenualosa > Tenualosa thibaudeaui. The sequence continues at coordinate 17,545,800 of JAIFZK010000007.1, forward strand.
AAATTCATGTGGGCTTCTTACACTCATCTACATGGATCTGTCTGTTACTCTTCTCAACAGATCAGTCACATAATAAATATTGATTATCCAATACATGCCACCATGGACTTAATCAGCATTGATCTTTCTACTGTAATGCCACCAAGGAATTCTTGAGATTCTCTCTCTCTCTCTCTCTCTCTCTCTCTCTCTCTCACGCACACGCACACACACACACACACACACTCTATCTTGCTTTTAATGAAGATCTAATTTTAAGTCTTTAAGTCTGTGTGTTTTGCTACAATGTGCTTGCAAAATTACACAGTGATAACAAAACAACACATTCACACACCTACAATCCGTGTTGATGCACGCAATCAGTCAGACTGTGTTGACAAAGACACAAACCATTCCTCAGACCTTTTCAGACAAACACCTTCCCTCTGTCCTCATGACTTTAAAATCCCTTTCTCCCTCTCTCTCTCTTTCTCTCTCTGTCTCTCTCTCTCCCTTGTTCTCTGACCCTGAGCTCTTTATAATATGGTCCATGTGATGATGACTGTTGAGAAAATTCAAATGAGATGACACAACGGGCAATGAATGCACACAACGACCCCCTTAAGCATCAACTCCACTACCACCAGCAGGAGCACCACCCACACTGCTTCACAAGGCTCCTCACACTCTAACACCTCTTAGAACAAACGCTGTGGAGAGCACAGACATCTGCCCCTCATCTGCCCCCCGTCTTCTCCTGGCCCATGCAGGCCTCACACACACACACATGCACACACACACACACACATACATGCACACTCACACAGGCACACACACCACTATAACAACAGCAGCAGCAGATCAGCTCTACACTTTGCATTGCGTCAGCTGAGGTGAATGTCTGATTGGGGGTGTCATGGAGTAGGGCTGAAGAGCCATTACAGACTCAAGTCTGCACCCACTAGAACACATTAAACAGCACTGGAGTCAATGGGAGCACAGACAGCACTACAGTGTATATATATATGCGCACACACTGATCACTCGTCATAAAAGCTGTACAACTGTAGGCTTGATAATGCATAATGCATGTCCTTAATAATGCATTAACATTTCCAGTGGTTAATAATTCATGGACTGGTTATGAATGATATGATTCACAACAGAGTGATAAGTGATTCACAAACATAAATGATAAGCATTTCATATGTAGATAAGAAGAAGACTAAGACTACATGTACCTGGGTATTTAGGAAAACGGGGATATTCTCCTTGCCCGCGTTAGAAAATAATTCCGTTTACACAATGCTCAGAAACAGCCAGCAGAGGCTGTCAAAAACACGTCAAACAAATAGAAAGCCAATCAGAGATCTGAAAACAGATGAGGGAACATCACGTGACAATGCTAAAACTTTGTTTTCCCTATGTACCCGTACGGGACTTTTCAGAAATCTCTGGGGTTCAGAAATCTTAACTCTGGCTGGAGTTATTTTCAGTGACTGAAACCTCTATTGAAACCTGAAACCTAATGCACTATAATTTTCTGATTACCACCACATCATGATTTTGAGTTCTTATCGACCATCGCATTCACATGGTTTCCTCTGGTGGCAACAATTAGAAGAAGATGACCAGACATGCATTTTGAGTTAAATTAGGAGATGGCTCCCACTGGACAGACAGTTGCCTCATAGTCTCCTTCAACTAACTTCAATAACTGAGTTCAATGAGACAGATTTTCAATTTAACCGAACTCAAGTCTTGGCTCAGAGAATGAAAGTGAGAAAGACTGAGAGAGAGTGAGAGAGAAAGAGAGAGAGAGAGAGAGAGAGAGAAAGAACATTTTGAACACTGTGAAGCATGCATCAGCCTGGGAGCTCAGGTGGAACCCAATGAAAATGAACAGAACAGGTGCACTGGAGATAATGAAGAAAAGCAATAGAAGAACATCTTTTTTTTGTTTCATCCTACCTTCCAGTTTGACAGAATGGGCTTAGCATACGTCAGTCTAGCGAAACATACAGTGGCCCTGAGAATGGATCACTTTTAATAGAGTTTCTTTCTTATCGCAGATTTGTTGATCTAGGTTTTAATTTAGCATGTGATGCACCACTTATTTTTGTCATTTTGCCCCACAAATCTGCAATTATGATATTATCCTATGATTGCTTTGATCCATTAATCTCCTTGGCAAATAAACAAGCCTGTTTCCAACCGAGTGCTTCGATAGCACTGCTCTGTTGGCTTAGCTATCTCTAGTTCAAGCTAATCTGACCTCTGTTATTTTTAAAAAGGTTGCCAGAGCATTTGGAGACAATGATTCTTCATTTTCAATCATTGAATGTCAGGTTAAGAGGCATACAAAGTTGGGTGAAGTGGTTGCATGTCCTCTCAAAAGCCCATCACCCGCATTTCTTTTGTTGTCTGTTGTATTTGTTGTCCATTCTTACTCCATTGTGTCACTCTTCATATCCTCATGGGGACATACAGTAAGCACTGGGGAATTGATAGACATCATAGTGTGGTTTTGTTTTCATACAGAAAAGAGTGGAGGCGAGGTGAGAATGCAAAAGATTAAAGGGGCTCACTCTCTGCCCTCCAAGACACACACACACACTTGCCTGAGATAAGACGTCCCTTCTAAGACACACATACACACACACACACACACACACACACACACACACACACACACATTAATGGACAATATGATGCATGGCTCTTATTACCCTATTGGAGTGTGCCGGAATCCAATCCATTAAGCAATATGCAAATGCAGCCATTTGTTTTGGAGAATGGGTCTGTATGCCTGCAACTGGCCCTTTAATCATGCTACTGACTTTATGACTCATAAACAACCTGTTCAGTCCTTGTTGATGGATTCAGAGAGTCTTTAAGTCTCTCTGAGTGTTTAAACCTCAGAGGACTTATGAGGCCTGATGTTTGTGTGTTTTGGTCACACAGGATATCAGTAGCTCAAGGCTAAGCTGTTATTTATTTGTTTGTTTGTTTATTTATTATTTACTTGAAAAAATTTGGTTGGCACATGAAGTGTCTGCGTGTGACACAAATGACTGCACTGAGAAGAAATGCTCATGATTGGTTGTCCTTATCAGAGAGTGGACAGAGAGGTAGTTACAAGCTGAAGTCTATTTCTGGCACTTTTCATTCTTTCAATTATTGTAAATCCAAGTTTCTGACCTAGTTTCATTCTGTATCCCCTACAGCTATTTAATGTAACTGCAACATTTTGTAGATGAACCCCATGAACCCTGCTCACCCCTCTACCCGCAGTCTTCCGTCCTGCCTGAACTAGCATACTTGAAAAGCAACTGCTCTAATTTGTTTTCCTACTTATCTAATTTCATGCTGCGTTTTGTTCACCTTTGCTGATCCCAGCGTCCCATTTCGATAAAGCGCAAGGTGGCATGAGGGCGTGAAGCCATGCTTCTGTGACTCTTCTGTGACTCTGTTGGCTTTTTTAAATGAATTAATCTGCTGCTGCTGTGGCTTCTGCTTAAAAGCGGCGGCCCAGGGGGTTACGCCTGTAGCACATGGCTCTATCTGACCTCGCACTGTACCCATGGGAGTCATGCGATAGCAATGGTTGTGACGTGCCACAAAGCAGTGCGTCTCTGTCTTTGGACCACTGCGGAGGAGACTCAGATAGGCCACGGCCAGATTACTTAAACAGGGTCAGAGAGGAAGCCGGGAAACTTCAGGTGCTGTGCGTCGATATGGTAGCATGGCAACAACACCCATGGAGACAGGAGAAGGTTGTGTGTGTGAACAGTGATTTGAACGGAGCCTACAGCTGTGTCCTGAGTGTTTGCGGAGGGCCTGATAGGACGTCATCACCACGTGCTGCACCTGAATCCTGTCGAATTAATGATGAGTGCCATACACATGCATGATCCCTCCTCACCACTCGCTTTGTGTGCGCCTCTCTGTGTGTGTCTGCTGTCCTCTCTCTCCATGCGTTCTGTTATGTATTTCTTTTCTGTATTCACAATGTTCCTACTTGCAGGCGTCGCACACGCACTGCTCCATGTTTATTCCAAATCACTTTTCATTTGCTAATTACATGGCACAACATCAGACAACTTGGTGTGAATATTCATTATCTAAATCACCAAAAACCAGGAAAAAAAAAAACGTAGAGCCTTTCATGATGAGGAGGCTTGGTTGTGTGACCCTGTGCTGATTGTCTCAGACCATTAGCCTGGACATGGCCTGACCTCGCATGCGTCCCATGGAGGGTGATTTCGCATTAATGAACGGTGGAAGGGCCCAGGCCTTGGAGATAGCAGTCAGGCCTGTGTGATGTGCTAAAACCCACTAGAGCCACGCAGCTGTGCTTCAATTATTTAGCATTCTCACAAGCTGTAATGGGAGTCTGTTAGCCCCTTTGGCCTGTTGTTGTATTTAAATAGGAAAGCACTCGAGGGCCCGTGCTTTGTCTCGAAGGCTGAGCGGACGCTAATGTGGTTTAGCAGATATCGCAAGTGAGTGTTTTTCCTGTCGAGTGCCCTTTCATGTCGGTGAAACGGATGAATGGTTTGTTGCACAGCAGACAGAGTGTTGCGAGACATGGATCGTGCATGGCTGCAGGTGTCAGTGTTTGTCCACAACAGCTGGCTATTGTGCTGTATTACCCATAGTCTGTGTATTACTTTTTTCAGGTCTTATTACAGGTGAACAGCAAACAAAACCAAACTGTTTCCATTTTGCATTTCAAAGGAGGGTTTTGAAATCTTTAAAAAATACACAATCAGACACAACATATCCTCTTCCTTCAGACCACCCACACCTGGTTGTGAATTTCTTCTTCACATTTTTAAGAGACCATTACATTGCTCTGAGTATGATAAACCTGTCATTGTCCATTTCTTGGTGGTGTGTGTTGTGTTATATGTTATATGTATGAGGCTGTGTATGTGGGAAAAGCTTGGAGGTAGTGTATGTATACATGTATATATTCTGTGAGAAGTGAATCTTTTGCAGTCAATGCTGCTGCCTTTTTTCTCTGAAACTGAATGATGTGTGAAAAAGAATATCCTTATAGGACAATAAAGACTATCTATTCTATTCTATTCTATTCTTTTTAGAGGCATATCATTTTAAATGATTGGATGTTTTTTTTTTCAGCCGGTACCACAGGTCACAGCATTTCATTATTTGATTAAAGTGTGAAGATTTAAAGTTTCTGCCTAAATGGCTTCAGAAAAGCACCTCATACTAGGGTGACAAGACAACCGATTTCTGGGGACAGTCCCCAATTTTGGTGGAAAACCCACTTTGTCCCCATTTTTTGAAGCTGAAACATTACTTATTTGAGGGACATTTCAGAATTTGATGACATTTTCTGTCCCAACCAAGCAATTTTAATTATGCATGTCCAGAATGATCATATTTTGTGAAAAATATACTTGTCCTTAGACAAAATTCAAAACATGTTGGAAAATGAGCTGAATAGACTGAATACCTGTGAACCACCCCTAAAAAGGGTCTTTTTCTCTTGTCCAACACCCCTGGTGACCGACTGCTATGCCCATTTTAAGAGTTTAAACAAGTTTTAAATATATTATTTCCACTTGGATCTTGTTGATATCTATCTCTTGTACATGTGAACAAAAGTTGTTTGATCAACATACTGTAAATAAAAGTAATTATGCTTTGAAGTTATGTCCCACAACATGGATGCAGCCCTGTTACCTCATGTACTTATGCCTGTCAGAGTTAGAGAAAAAATAGTGAGTCACATGACAAAGAGTATGTAGCATCTTCATGATATTTTCTACAATCATGGCTAAACCAAGTTATTGGCCAGCCTTTGTTTTTCATATTTTTGTCTAATTTCTCCTGCCATAATTGAGCGTGTCTCTCAATTCATACAATCCTGTTAATCATATTATTCAAATATGAGAAAATAATTACAAAAAATATCTCTTGATTTATGTAAGAAAGGAAGTCCCTACTTCGGCAGTATTGATGCTTTCCACTGGTAACATCTGTTGTTGAGTTAAAACATAATATTAATATTAGCTCTGTTACTTGCAACCCTGTGTCTACAAATGGTTGTGCTACACTTTATCCCCATAATTCTTTATAGGAATAAAATGCTGTTTGGGGATTTGCATGGAAGATGGACTTCCATTCACATCCTTAACACCAATAAAGTGGCGGGTATTTGTTTGATGGGAATGATTCTAAGCAATCTGAAGTTACACAGAAAAAAATACCAATATTTCAATAATACCATGCCGTTCCATGTTCTGTCAAATACATAACGTGGTATTGCACACTGAACAATTTTCACTTATTCTAAACGTTTAGCTGTGATACTACTGCCAAAAAATAATAATAGTGCAACTGTTAACAATTTAATTACCACTGTTACTGGTAATTTCAACTCTGTTACCATAACCTTTTAGTTTACATCACCTGAAATTATTATTTAATCTCATGAGTGTTTAACTTATTGTCTTTATCATAGTTAGGAAGTAGTGAGTAATGCTATGCATAGAATAACTGAATTAATATTTCACAGTATATAGTGAAATGAACCATGTTTCAGGCTTCCAAATAAGGGTAACAGGGATGCACCAGGCATTATAAACACTAAAACATATGAAAAATAAAAATAATGTCTTCAAATAAATCAAATAAATACCTAAGGTGCCTGAGCTGGATGAATCACATTATTTGATATCTTATTACTTTATTAGATCATGAAAGGTCATGTTTCTTCTTCTTTTTTTTTTGAAAGTTGATACCTAATCCTGGAATGTCCTTTTAATGCTATTGACTGTAGAAAGAGGTATGTCCCTGATTTTCATATCAAAGTTCTGGCCACAAGAGTCTGACCAATGGTGCCCACAGAACTGATAAATAGAATCGTATTAAACCTCGGTAGGTTGACTACCTAGTAATCTACTTTAAATATCTCATGATTAAATTGGTTAAGTCACTCCGTAGGATGTGGCTTCTCTTCACTACTCCTCCGGCTTTTTCAAACAGTGGACGTGGACACACGACAGGTGTTACATTAACCCTTGAGACCAACGGCCGAACTGTGTTATTGGCTAGTTGAGTAAGAATGGTTCGCGAGAATATTTGCTTTGAGTTTGCATGAAAATAGTAATATTTATACGGCTGGTTGTACAAATATGCATTTGAGTGAAGAAACCATAAGCTATTTCACCTAGATGATGGGTAAGAGATGGATGCAGAGCCGTATTAAGATTAAAATAATATATAAACAATAATATTGAAATAAACAGGAGAAGCTACTGATTTCAATGCTGTGTAGCATTCCTCTAGATCGTGCCCCAGTTATCCTGTCTTGAAGTCATATCAGATGTCTGCATTATGAAAGAGAAATTAATCATGAATCAAAACCCCCTCCAAACTGGGTAATGACAGACAACAAAATTTGGTGAACCACTTTACATCAGTTTACACCAGTGGCTGCACCTTCAAGGGCCCCTCTGTTCTACACCTGCATTAAATGCAAAATGCAGAGTACTTTCAATAACACTTTGATACCAGGATATGCCAGGATATTCAGGAGACTAAACTTAGACTAAATCATGACCAAAAACCTGAGACTAAAACTTGACAAACATGTTGAATTCTAAATGCTCTCTTCCCACATTCCAAGGTTCTCTCCTTGAAAATAATTAATTTCTGTTCTTTGTTCTGGTTATAAATCATTCTGTATCAGAGCTTAGCTGTGATGATCAGTGTTTATCACACAGGACCACAATGCAACACAACAATCACACTGAGGAGATGTGAACGATGCACGCAAGATGGTTTCATTTAGGACCGCCTCATTCAAGTCTGGACCTTCGGCTGGCGATTGAGAACCCGGGACTATCTTTTGGTGAGGCTGTTGTAGTGGAGAACAAATTCTCTGGGTGTTCGTCTACTTTACCACGGGCACCCCGATAAGCCGCCCCAGCCTTGTCAATCTTCCCCTTCCTCTTTCTGCCAAATAATCTAAATTGGATCAGCTGCAGACAGCGATACCAGAACATGCCGTCTGACAGCGGCAAACGCCCCAAACATTCCCCCTAATCGATTAATAATGCCTGATGATAACTATTCCACCTCTAAGCTCCTCTGGCTGGAGGTTCAGGAAATGGGAGACAAACCAAAGGAGAGACTTCAAGGACGGAGGGGCTCCACACAGAAACAAGCTGTTAATAAGGTGGGAATGATTGGATTGCCTACCAATGAAACAACCTTAAGCAAGGCCAGTCCAATCCTGGGTGGGCTATGCTGCACACGGATGGAAATGTTGAATGATTCAGGCAACATTTGGAGGAGAAAACATGCAAGTGGCCACCTTGTCTTCTGGTGCATTACACTGTAATATGGATTTCTCACATCCTGGTCTGAGGACCCTGACATCCAACACAACGCTTCCCTGCCACAGAAAAGACCTTTTTATTGTACAGAGTTGTGGTATTGGAGGAACCAGGCAGGGTCTCCAGAATGCTGACAGTCATGGTTCTGCACGGGCAGAGATAGAGCTGGAGCTGACCCGCGTAAGATGGAAAGAAAAGAGAAGTTTGGCAGAGGGACTTCCGCAGAATGAATGAGACGGAGAGGCAGAGAGGGCCGTGCCGCGGCTCGATAAGAGGTGGGAAAAAACCTGGTCTGTTCTTGAGCTGAGACTGGGACAGATCGGCGTGACACAAAAAAAAGGGATGGCTCTAACCAACTCAATTAAGTTTCCCCCTCAACTTCCTGCGACCAATAAAAAAAATCCACTGGATGGACCTCAAAAGAGGCCCTTAGCCTATTCACTCCTCTCCTCTCTTCTCTTCTCCCCGTCAATGGTCCATACAGAGTTCAGTGGAATGCTGACTGACAAACCTGTCTGTCACACTTCTCAACATAAAACGCTTCAAAATGCCTTTCTCGTACCCCCTTCTCTGAAGTCAAAATCTTGAATTTTTGTGACTGTGAACTCTGAAAGACTAATATGTTCAGAGAAATGCTGCAGTGCAGTTCAGATTTCCATGCATTTCTCCCAACCCCCCACCCACAGGAGAGTGAGTTTACCTCAGAAGGCCAGCAGCTTTCACTCAAGGGTATATCATGAGTGACAGACTCGCATGGCTCAACATTGTACAGCCACATTGACATATATTAGCCATCAGGCAAAGCAGAAGTCATCAAGCTAAAGTCACTTTTTCACTCCTCAGTAGACACACATTTTAACAGTACTGGGTACTGCAGGTGAAATATGCTAAGGATAGCTAATATTCAAATGGTGACCTTTCTCGCATTGTGGAATAATGGAAGGGAAAATGTCCTTTATATTCTCTGTGCTTTCTGAAGTGAGGACGTTTTAAATTGCTATTGCAGCCTCTTTTCTAAATGAGTGCCGAGGGAAGATAGCCAGTCAGGTGAAGTTTCTCTGTTAGTTTTCACTGAGACTGACCCTTTTTTGTGTTGTCCTCTGTGAGTTTTGCATTTCCAAATGTCAAATACAGGGACAGATCCTTTGACTTTATGTCTGCATGACTGCGTCAAATCCTCTCCAGGTGAGGGGCCTTATCAGTTGGGCATCCACAATGCCAGGTCACACTGTCATCATTGTCCTGTCCCCTTTAGCACATTACCAGCCTTGCTACTCAAAAAAAAAGATTTTGGAGTAACTGCAGTGTTTCCCCTAGCAGCGAGAGTAGTGTGAATGAAGTGCTAATGTCACTGACACGTAGTAGCTAGTTCCTCTAAATGATTTCCTGGTGGGCAACAACCTGTCCTGCTCTGAATTGGCTTGTTGAGGAGCCCCGAAACAGAAGATGTGGAGGAGTGAGGAAATGATGGCAAGTGAGCCTGATTCAAAAATGCTCCATATATCATGTGTCTGTGTGTGTGTGTGTGTGTATGTGTGTGTGTGTTGTGGGGTGGGGGGTGAGTAGGGGGCCTCTTTAGAATAGTGTATTTTGCATGGTGAGAGCTTGGTGGCAAACATGTTTGAGATGATCCCACTGAACAGTTTGCATTTGATATTCTGCTTGTATGACTGCCTCTGTGTGCCTTTTTACCATGGTAAACATTAAATCCCCATTAAAGAAAAATAAAACAACAGAGCACCCATTAGCTTAATCAGTCAGGCACAAAATGTTCTTAAAAATATTAATGGGAAAGCCTGGCCCTGAACACTTGCTCACAACTGGAGCGTTTGTCCCTACCAGGGGTGTATAGAGGGGGTGGTCAACCCAGTTCAGGTCAGTTTGCTGGCCTAATCCATCACGGCTGGGCCCCTAGTGTGGTCTGCTGGGTGGTAGCACGGTCCGTGCTCGCTAACGCTAGCGTCAGCGTTGGAGAGGCTTTCCGCCCCTCTCGTTCCCCTCCATCAGTCTCCTAAAACAGCATTAGTCCCGGCCATGATTGCTCCAGGCCTCATCTGCATACCATTTCTCTCCCCACGTTCAGCTCCGCTGTTCTTAATGGGGCTTCAGCAGGTGTGGCTCTGAAAGGGCTTCTAGAGAGTTGTCTGGCTCTGGCAGCCTTGTGCTGGGGTCAGTTCAGGCCTTGTCTGCACTTGACTAGTACATTGTAGGGCATTTTCCATATTTTAAGAAGCTTTTTAAGAATGATTGAGACATTATTTGCAAAACATTTGTACTTCCTGCTTTAGGGATTCATAAATATTAAGGACTGATCCGATATGGTCCTTTCTCTCTCTCTCTCTAATTATCTGCTGTTTTAAATGTACTCTTGTGAAAAAAGTAGCAAATTTGGCAGTCAAAATGGTTTTATGATATTGTACTGTCTCACAGCTTTTTTAACGTATAACATTGCCTTTCATTGGCGTGCCGTACTTACCTCAGGGATGGACGATGTGATTTGATCTGTGATGCTGGACTCCCAGACCTCCGCCTGCTGCTGACAAACTGCTGCCATTTCACAGTTTTACACTTTAATAACACCTGGGATGCTCTTAAAAACAACAGATGTATCACTTGTGCAATGAAAAGAGGACACAGCCTCTTGAATGTGTGTGCGTCTACATATTTGTGTGTGTGTGTGTGTGTGTGTGTGTGTGTGTGTGTGTGTGTGTGGTGGGGGAAGGGGTGAGACAGCGAAAGAAAGGGAGAGAGATTATGTATTCAGTTTTGTCACTCTCAGCATACACCTGTGGATAAAAGTATCTACTGATATGTACATGCTTGTATATTGATGTGTACAGAGACATGCCGTATGTATACGTCTATGCACAGACAAATGCACATAGAGAACACATACACTGTAGTCCAATATAATCCATATAATCTGTTCTAAAATGACAGGAATTGTGGGCCTCTGGTACCCAGAATTAGCATGGCTGAATATGTCCCCTCATCACACCCCCTACCCCTTCCCCCCACCCCCTATCCCCCCATTGCCATCAACTCCTCATAACGCTCTATGTTCGCCAGCCAAGGCCGGGGTACAATTGGGCAATTACTGCTTTTAGCTTCCAGCTCGCTCCTTTTATTTCCATTTTAATGAATATGTATTGACGCTTGGCGGCAAGGCTGGAGATTCGAGAAGGAGCTGCGAGCCAAAGAAAAAGAAACAGACAAAAAAAAAAACAGGTTTGGAGAGAAGCGCTGGGGATTTATTTTTGGTCTTTTTGAGCTAGCCATTCTTTCTGAAACATAGGATTAGGAAACAAAAAGCTGTCCACCTTCTCTATCGCTTTTGTCTTAAACTCTGTAGTTTTGGGGAGATATTTGAATTGGTCCAGTCAGCTGGCACCCTCTCTTCAGCTCCTAAAATAACATATTATTAGTGCATGCAAAATTCAGCATCTACAAATAATACCAAATTGCTTTAAAAAGATACTGATGCGATTTCAATGCTTGAATACTGAATAATTGATGCGGATAAATGCTTTGGCAGTCTGAAATGAGATTTGATAAAGAGTGGTTCAAATCAGATAAAAAATGAATCATGTTAATTTATATATGTAATGTAATGTGGGCTACATCATTCCCAGATGTCTGTGTTCCAAACTTCTTTACTGTGGCATTTAAAGTTGTTTCAGAGTTAGTGTGTTTATTTATTTATCTATTTATTACAGGAGCACAGGGGAAGCGCTGTCTCAGAAGCTACGTATGTCATCCACCTCCAGTGTCATTAGAAGAGGTGAAAAACTGGAGAAAACCACTGAAATGCCCCTCAAAATGTTGGCTGCCTAGAGCAGTTTAGAGGGCGTCAAACAGAGTTAGTATATTTGTTAGATTGCATTCAACACACAGGGGGCATTTTAAATGAACAGACAAAATGTCCACAACAGCATCCTCTACTGGTCAGATACTAAAATTAGGAAAGGGGGAGCACATACATTAAGTTAGATTCTTAGATGAGACTTAGATGTGTTTACAGTGCTATGTTGTTAAACAGAAATGATCTTAAAATATTGCGATTAAAATATCAATGCTATGTGTTTCACTGCTAAAACAACATCATACAATTGTTGACACGATAGTAAACACTACAGTCAATTTATATTAGCAAGTTTACTTTTATAAATCAAAAAGCCAGAAAATCATGCGGACACTCTCTGTCATTTCTCCTGTGTCCTTACAGTTCTTTTACCCTTGTCAGCTGTCCCTGGCCTTCCCTTTCTTTAAAACAACAACAACAACAACAACAACAACAAAACATTTCAACAGCCGCTGAAATTATGAGAGTGAGAGCAAGACAGACTCATCCTTTGACTTCTCATTCTCTGAATTCTCATTGGTTGTGTCCCTAGTCTTTGGTGCATAGCAACGCACTCTTTGACAAGTTGCTCAATAGAAGTACTGTAACACAGTGGAGTGAACAAAGAGCACAGCTCAAGAACCTGTTTATTAGTTACCCAGCGAATGGTGCAGAAGCAACACAGAGGCCTGCTGAAAGGACTTTTCCAAGGTATTGTAAAGAATGGAAGACTTGGAATGTCTGCTATTTTGTGGCAAATGGCTTTGCAGAATTTTTCTACAGAGTAAAAAGCAGAACAGTCATCAGTCTGGCCAGAAGAGGGCAGTGCTGATTCACTGCCAGATCACTAGCAAATGGGGCCCCAAGCAACCAGTTATATGGACCTTAACCTAGTTTAGAATCAGTCAAAACAATATGGAATTTGCACAGATGCTGAGCAGTACACTGAATTGAGGAACCACAAAGATTCTGTCCAGCTTGTGGTGGTGATGGGCATGTTGCATTGGTGGCAGCACTCAGAGTGAAGATGCTGATCCACTAGAGAGTGCCTAGGATGCAAAATATTTGTGGAATATTCCATATCTCCAATATTCTCCCTTTCACTATAGTGTAAATGTTCTACAGTCATCACACAGGCGTGCCCTAGGCAGAGAGAGAGCGAGAGAGAGAGAGAGAGAGAGAACAAGAACGAGAAGAGGAAAAGAGAGCAGAAGAGAGATAGCAGGAGAGAGGTGTAGAGAGAGAGAGGGAAAGAGAGAGAGAGCAAGAGAGAGAAAGAGAGCGAAGAGGAAGAGAGCAGGAGAGAAAGAAAGTGGGAGAGAGACAGAGAGAAGAGGAAAAGAGAGCAGAAGAGTGATAGTAGGAGAGAGGTGTAGAGAGAAAGAGAGAGACAGAGAGATGGAGAGAGACAGAACAAGGTTTGATCTCTGGAGTATACTTCCCGAGTCTGCTCTTCCAGGCATCTCTGTGATGTGGCATTAGTATTCCGTGCACAAGCGTTTTTCTTTTCTTTTCTTTTCTTTTCTATTGCCTTGACTCAACTTCACTAGATGAGGAAAGGAAAAAAAAAAACAAAGTAAAATGTAACTGCAGTTAGTTTATATTGGCAATACTGATAACATAAAAGCACAAAGCTGTGTGGACGACAGTTGGGAGCACACAGACTTGCTCTGAGGCAGCCCCACCCCAGCCACCTCCCCCTCCCCAGGAGACTCGCGGCTGGCTGAGAGACCCCCACCGTGCAGGTCCCACCACAGTGAGGTTCCACACTAGTCTTACCAGATGGCATAAAAAGGGAGATAAAATGTGGGGTGTCTGTTGTAATCCCCCCAGGGGGCCGATGACTGCATCCCCCACTGTGTCATCGGGTGTGGAGGAGGAGGGAGTCTGGGGTGAGGGGAGGAGGGGACGTGAGCAATGGTGTCTCACTCGCGTGTGCTGTCTGTCCTCAGGGGTGCCTCCCCTCGTCCTCCAACACCCTCCTCCATATCCTCAGCGGTGCCGATGAGCACAGATGTATAAATCCAAAATGGAACCGATGACACTCACCTCCTGAATCGTATGTCTGTACGTCCGTGCATGTGCGTGCCTTTCGTGTGCGTGTCTGCCGTTTGCATTAGGCCTGGCAGCACACCGCACGTCCGCACCTTGTACAACTTATGAAATGTGGGGCACCTTCATGTGGTTTGAATCCATGCCAGGTATTAATCTCATTAATACAGACATCTGCAGATATATTTTCCTTGCAAATACATCAAAAAACACGTCTGCACCTCCTATGGTTTATGAAACAGTGTCATTTATGGAGTGTGGGATGCATATTATGCATTAACTTGTTGAGCTATAAATACTCATGCCTGGTCAAAATATATAGTCATTTGAAGTAACCTACATTTACACTTGTGAACATACACTTGCCTGTTCACTATACACGTATGCAAAAACACTGTCTACATGTAGGAAACTGTGGTATTACGTCAACACTTTGAGATTGATGTTGATTAATGAATGACATCATTTGTGCATTTTTTACATTTATACAACATGGCAACTTAATAGATAATTCAGAATATTGCTGAAATGTCAACCATGTGTTATTGGTACCGCAGACAATTAAATAAACAGCCATTAATATTTAGTGCATAACATGCAAGGCATATCATCAATCTCTGAACAGGTTAAAGGCTAAGAGTCTTTTCACTTTGTAGTTACTTTCAAGCCAATGTTTATCATGGCAGTAAGAAAAAAGACATTAGAGGGTAACTGTAGAGCAAGCAGCTCCAACGTCTACACCGAATTGGGGTGCAAGTGTCCATGTGGATTAGGGTTGGAATCCAACCAGTAACCATTTCCTGATCCTCCCTCTTCACTCTCTCTTTCTGTCACTCTAGACTGTCTATCCTATCTAATTCAGGCAAAAATGGCCAAAAATAAACTCACATAGGGACGCTTAAGGTCAAAGCATTGGAAAGAACGCAACAACCATAATTACCATAAATATGACAAAGTTAATGCAAGCTGTGACTGAAATTAATTTAGCTGAATCATTGAAGGCAGAGGACTTGAGAATTCTTTGCAAACACAAGCAGGGGGCTTATTAAACACTAGAGGGGTCAATTCCATTCGATAAGGCTACAGGCTGATTAAAGCTCAAAGAGCCGAGAGTTTCTTTTGATGGGTGAAATTGAAAATGGTCTGAATGAGCGCGATTTGTACCAGTGTTTATCTAGTCATCTACACTCTTAAAGCATTAGGTGGGAAATCATCAGTGAAGCAAGGGCCGTATTTGAGAGCCAAGTGTAGAGGCCTGTGAATAATGGAATCAATTTCTAATTCAACGAATTTGCTAAATTTGTACCATGTTGGCGTTCTCGAAGGATGGAGCAAAATTAAATCAAGACACAATCAGCAAAAACAGAGGGGGTGGTTAAATTACAGTGCTGCTTTGGAACAAAAAATCACATTGATCTGAAGGGATCTGAAGTTCTTTGCAGCATGTAAAAATAGTGGCTATTGACTCCAATTCATCTATGGCTAACCTTAACTATTTTGCTGAATAAACAGAGCTGTGATGAATGGAACAGCCACTCATTGCCAACTAGGCATTTTTCTATAAAAGAACAAATATTTGCAGACTTTTTGTGATTTTTTTTTGTGAACCTCACTTTCAGTGAAAGCTGTGTGGAAGTTCTGGCTTTCGCCAAGAATGTTACCCTTTTGATTCCTGTTAAGAAATCTGAGGACTGAGAACTGTAGGTGTGAGCAAGTGAGACACCAAGTCTCAGACATGGGAGTGAGACGCCTAAACAAAAACACAGTGAACATAACTCATACTTTCATACTTTTTTAAGCAAACACAAAAATGAAACACCACACAACAGCCAAGTTCAATACACATACAGGTTTGTGGAGCCTCCATGGGACTGTAAGAGTAATGGAGGTACCTTTGCAGAGAGGAAAAGAATGCTGAGGAGACAGAAAAGGTGCGGAGAGCTGTAAGGAAGAGTCGCCGTTCCATGAATGCGGTGAAAAAAATAAAACGACGCTGTGCCATAAATCTCAAGTACAGTAAGAAACCTTTGCCTCTTTCCCTGCTCCTAAATCAGGGAAGCTGCAGAGAGCTTGCAGTGTGCCCCTGGACTGGCTGGCTTCCTCCCTTAGAGATGGTCCAGGCTCTGGGGACATATCCAGGGTCTGGGTAGGGATGGACCCGACCATGAATCTGGCATCACGACAGCAGGTACACTGCCCATCAATCTCATTATGACCTTCACAACAGATACAGGAGACAGGGGTAGGGGGTGGGGGTTATGGTGATGGTGGGGGTTACAGGCATTCACTGTGTGTGTGTGTGTGTGTGTGTGTGTGTGTGTGTGTGTGTGTGTGTGTGTGTGTGTGTGTGTGTGTGTGTGTGTGTGTGTGTGTGCGTGTGTATTTGTTTACACGTTTGTGTATACATATGCATTTTGGTGTGAGTGTACACCCTTTTGACCGCTTTGCCAAGGGCATGCATAGGTGTGTGTGTGCGCATGTGTGTGCTTGTGTGTTTGTGCATGTGTGTGTGTGTGTGTACCAATTGTGTCTGTGTACTAATTGTGTCTGTGTGTGCCCCATGGATATTTTACCATTAGTCTTAATGCGTGACGGTGAATTTAAATTATGTGTTTATGTGTTATGTTTTTACACAATCTGTGATTGTACTCATTTGTTAAAGTAAGATGTTTATACCTTAACAATTTTGTTGAACATGCTTTT
This sequence comes from Tenualosa thibaudeaui, assembly GCA_027481765.1. NCBI lineage: Eukaryota > Metazoa > Chordata > Actinopteri > Clupeiformes > Clupeidae > Tenualosa > Tenualosa thibaudeaui. The sequence continues at coordinate 17,562,750 of JAIFZK010000007.1, forward strand.
GCCATATCTAGATAAGTGGCTGAGCAGAAATGATAAAGTAACAACCCTCAGTTCAGTTCTTTATTTTATTCTGACACCATGCTAAAGTCACATATTTTTGATACATTATATTTAATAATTTGTCAGCTATATTAACCCTGTAATTTAGAAACAAAAACTGAAACCACATGATAATCTAGCACAAATATGTTTCCATTCCAAAGTCCTCTGGCGACATGAACAAAAGAGAGAAGCAGAGACAAAAAAAAATGGTCAAACTTAATCATTCTATACCTCCAATGTTGTCTATATAAAGAGTTTGCGGGACCATTAGATCAAATTGATAAGAAAGTTGGCTAATGTGCCTCTCTTAGAGGAGCACACTGACCTCTTAATTGCGTCAGCATCCCTGTTTTCAATTACACGCTGGATGATTTCCATGTGTGTGCCGGTAATTGGGACGGTGCAGACGGGTGGGAGGGAGTCGTGCTGCGTTACTGTCAGAGAGCTTTTCCTTCATAAGCCCTCAGGCTGGTGCCAGAATAACACACAGACACATACAGACACACAGACACACGTACACATACACGTACACACACACACACACACACACACACACACACACAATAAGTGTCTCTTTTATCATAATGAGCAAAGGCAGGCTGTAAACTTGTAGACATGCAGCTGTGGTACTGTGGCTCTGTGTCAGGGGCCGGGGCTGCACTTCTTCACCATGGTGTACTACGCCTATCCTGTGACTCCTTTGGCAGGGAGGTTGCTCACAAGAGACCGCTCGCCAACATGCACTCTGGCCAGGTGTGAACCCAGTCAGTCAAGGCGAACAAGAACCTCCGACCATGTGCGATGGGCTGATTATGAGACTGTTGGCACTGGGAGAGGGTCATCTGTACAAACATGCTTGTGTAAACATGGACGCCCATGCACACACTCACACACACACACTCTGAGCCCCTGAGATCTACCACTGGCACTGTCAATGGCTGGCTCTGATTTGGGCATAGTAAGGGCGGTTACAGTAGACAAGCTTTTACAACATGCTGTATCATGTTCACTCCAATAAAATGAAGAATGAGTTTGAGAATAGAAAGACACAGTAAAAGAGAGAAGCAGTAAAATTGAGATAGTGAAGAAAAGAAAGTGACATTTCAACTCACTGTTGAGTCACATCAACACATGAGTTCAGCCCTAGCCAAGTCATTTTTTAAACACACTGGGCAAGGACGGAAGAAGCCGTTTACTCAGGCCTGGTTACGGCTGTTTTCTTTGAGACGAGTGTCAGGGTTTGCGGAATGTGTTCATCCCAACTCCATTTCCTCCTCTGCAGGCTCTCTGGCAGGTTGTGACGCACAGAAAAACAGTTTTTGGGACATAATCTGTGATTGTCCTTCCACCCCGTCTCATTCGGTCTCTCCATCATTTCATCTCTTGTGTGTCTTGATGTGGACTATAAAAGAAACAACACAGCCCTGTTTGGACTGGCTGAGGATCATGTCAGAGAAATGTATGTGGGTGTAGCTGATATGAACGCAGACATTCACACACACACACACACACACACACACACACGCACACACACACATAGACACAAACACACGCAGGTCTTATCAAGCTCTGAAGCTTCATATGCAAAACATTACCCATGATAAATGTATCTTTTTTTGGTAAACTTGTGATGGCATGTATTTGATGTGATGAGAATATGTGATGAGATATATATGTGATATATGTGATTCATTTGGAGGATAAAATATGAGCATTTTCCGTATTTGGGAATATCTAGTGTGCATTTCTCCTTTTACAGTAGATCAAATGATGGCATATTTTTAGACCATAGAGAGGAAGTGTTGTTGATAGCTGATGAGAGATGGACAGCCAAACACAGAGGGGGAGAAAAGGAGGGAGATGGAAGACTCAAATGTATGCAACTATGGTCTGTTCTACTCTTGAGAGTATATGCATGCGTGTGTCCATGTGTGTGTATGTTCGTGTGCGTGTGTACATGTGTGCATGTCTGTGTGTGTGTGCGTGTGTGTGAAAGAAACTAAGGAAAAGAGAGCGAGAGATCTCCAGGTGTGTTTATCGATCCAATCAGTCCAGCAGTCGACTCAAACCCACCAAAGCCTGACCTTTGGTAGCCTGCTATTTTATACAAGCTTTTTAACCATCACTACATCAAAGGATCACCCTCACTCTCACCCCATCTCTCTCTCTCTCTCTTTCTCTCTCCCCCTCCCTCCTGGACTGAGTTCTGCTTGTCTTCTCCCAGGTTCTCCCTCCGCTGGGTGACTAGCAGGAGGCTTATATCAAATATCTAGACAGTTTAAAACACAGCGATCTGATTAAACATAGCTTAGCAGAGTGATTGCCAAAGACCCAGATGCCCTTGAAAATTAAGAAAAGTTTGGTGTGTGTGTGTGTCTGTGTTTGTTTAGTGTGTTTAGTGTGTGTGTGTGTGTGTGTGTGTGTGCGTGTGTGTTTTGTACGTGTGCACACTTTGACTGTAGTGTAGAGTGAGTGTAGACTGAGTTTGCCTGCTTGTGTATGTGTATGTGTCTGTGTATGTGTTTGTGTGAGTGATTGTGCATGTGTGATCATAATGACGTCTTGACATCTGGAAATATGAAACATGTAAACATATACACAATCACTGAGCAAAACCTTGATCTTGCTTTTGCTAGATGTGATCTTATGTTTACATGACTAAAAATGTGTGTGCTTCTTATTCAGTTCAGAAACGGGTACTGCACATTGCATATACAGATTGAGACATATTTTATTTGATGTGTGTGTGTGTGTGTGTGTGTGTGTGTGTGTGTGTGTGTGTCTGTGTGTATGTGTGTGTGAGAGAGAGAGAGAGAGAGAGAGAGAGAGAGAGAGAGAGAGAGAGAGAGAGAGAGAGTAAGTATGTGTGTGAATGAGAGACCGTGAGAATGAATGAGATCTCAAAAAACAGAAGCTTTACAAACTAAAAGCTAGGTTATAAATCTGCAAGTGAGATGTTCTAAGGCCTTTTTTGGATATTAGGATTTGCAGTTTGTGCTTGTGTGTGTGTGTGTGTGTGTGTGTGTGTGTGTGTGTGTGTGTGTGTGTGTGTGTGTGTGTGTGTGTGTGTGTGTGAAAGAGAGTAAGTGAGTGTGTGCATAATGGAGGCGCTGATGCCACTAGTCTCCTAATTTACTTTTTGAAACATTATGACAGAAATTACATACAAAAACACATACTTCATGCATATTCAGAATCATTTCTAATCACCGGCAGACTTCCTCTGTACAGACCTATCAGGAAGCTAATTACATGAAAAATGTATCTTTCATATAAATATGATTGATTACAGCATGATGAGGCCAGAAGCATTGTTCAAAGTTAATTCGGGTCAACAGACAAATTCCGTCTCTGAGGAAAGCACTCGCATTCCGGCTTGTGTGTAACACAATATTTAATCCTAGTGTCTCCTGGGAATTGTAGTGTCTGCTGTCCCCTCCGGGAGATTGATGAGTGCTGACAGCGTCTCTGCAGAGAAGTGAAATGCACCACAGAGGAGAACTGAAGGGAAAAAATAGTCTTGGGATAGTAACAAATGGCTTTTTAAAGACATATTGTAGATGTCGGAAATGACCTAAAAGTAGTAATTTTTGGTAGGGTGAGGTTATTTCATTTCAAAATGACATACACTCTTTTAGGTGAAATGGAGTCTGTGCATGGGTTGTTGTGCAGTGACCCAACCATAATTGAATGCTTCTCAGAGTTATTCTGTTCTGGGCTGATCAAACACATCTTGCGTCATAAGGTGAACTATCTCAAGTAAGGTGGAACTACCTCTGAATAGGCATGTTTGACATTGTCATGGAGACGAGATGCTCCATTTTTAAATTAGGTTGGTTTGAATAACTGATCCTTTCTACAGAGCCCTAGGGCAATACAGGGAAACATAACACCAAAATAACTTAAGCATGATTCACCTAAACTGCTTTGATAGCTGTTTGTCACAGTTTACACACAGTAAATATCATGCATTGACTGGATTGAACAAATAGACTAAATCTGACATCATAAGTTAAACTTCACAGGAAAATATAGACCACAATTTAAATCTGACACTAGGGCTTCAAACTGTTTTTTGGCACAACTTTACAAGAGAGGTTACAACTGAAAACATGAGTCTTAGCCAAGTAGTACAAATGTCTAGACCCACACAGCCAGCCGTCTTCAGTTATCAGAAAGATTCAAGGAAGATCTTGTTAGTCAGCCATTTTATCCTGAAAGAGCTGTTCAGTGCTAACCAGCAAATCTGACACATAATCACAACATGAGTTGGGCCAATACATGCATTTTTTTCTGTTCCAAATAAATCATCTGACATAATATTTTGACCCACATGCACTCTATGACTATTTTCTGCACCAGATCTGCTCGTAAAATCAGCCAACACATTTAAATTGGCTTTTCTTCTCGTTTTCAACAACCCTTCCTGTTTACAGCGTGGCGTTTTCCAGTGTTGCAGTATGTAGAAATGTCACCTTCCATCTTCTCCCCCTGCACGGGTAGTGTGTTATTAGCACAGTTGGTGAGTGTGGAATTTTCTCACCGAGTTTCTCCACACTCACAGACCGTAGGGCTGCTGGATTGTTCGACTTCTCTCTTATGAAAAGAGTTTGGATTCTTTAATCGTGTATCTGAATGGATTGAAAGACCCCCACTGCAAAGCAGCAGAGAAAGCACCACCAAAAGCAACATGCAGCGGGAAAATGCTTGTTGTTAAAAAAGAAAAGGAAAGAGAAAAAAAAGGGGGAGGGAAAGAAAACGAGGAAGAATTACAGCCCAATTAGTGCGTCTGCCCGCTGGTGAATGCCTGCGCAGTAATTGGCGGATGCCCCCGCATAACCTCGGCAACGAGGGGGTCACCCGCTAAAAGTGGCTCTCTTAACAGGATTAGCTGTGCTCATGCCACTCTGAACAGGAGGCTGACCTTCGCATGCCCAGACTAGGAAGGCTAAAATAATCTTATTGTTTTCCAGTGATTTCTGTAGGAAATCCCCATTCTATGGAAGATATGGCTCAGGAGGTGCCAAAGAAAATCGACATGGAGTAGCCCAAAGTGGAACTGAATAGAGCATAAAACTTTTTGGGTTGGGACCAAGTTTGCTATGGAGTTTCTATTATTTCCCAGCACATGAATGAAATGGGAGGCCCTGACATTTTGATTTGTTGTTTTCTTTCTTGTGTACCCCCCACACAGGCGCGCGCACACACACACACACACACACACACACACACACAAATGTTCTTTAACCATGAATCTGTCTCATCAAAGAAGGACTGAAAATTTACTGAAGATTTAATTGTTTATATATATATATATATGATTCCACAAAGTCCATCACAGTATATTATATCTTTTCAGTTCAAGGCTGCAATAATATATGGCTGCAAATGTGCCTTCAATTTATGCAAAATTCAAGTTAAACTGTTGACTCACAAGAGAGAGGAAGCCTGTAAAAAGTCAGACATTTGGCCGTCTGACAGCTCCTTGCCTGGAACACTTGAGCTTCACTATAGGACATCAAGTATCTTCCAGTCTTGCCTGCCTTTGATTGTCAACCGGGGTACATTACTGTAGTCCCAAAGCGTCTGAGATTACAGCACAGGTGGAGAGATTACTGTGGGAACACACCTGTTTCACACAGACTTTGAAGGAGACGTTTGTCTGACTGATCAAAGCAAAGAGCATCAGCTTAACAGAGGCCTAGTAGTCATGATCTATGTTGCCATGGCGAGTGTAAATCATTCACTTTAGTACAAGTTAATGATATGGCTTTGAGGGACTGGGAAGCATGTAGCGAGCCAATGGAGGTAATTGACTTACAATGTTGACATACTTAAAGTAAATCCAGTGAACAGAGTGAAGGGGTAGGGGTAAAGCATATCTAACTCAATTACATGATCAAAAGATAAGCACATATGGAGGGAAGTTTTCTATCAGTCTTAGCTTAGAATTAGTCTTGGCCTCATTCTCTTTCTATCTTAATCTTAGACTTGAATTCTGGACTAGAGGAGGACTGGTGTGGATGCAGTTCAGCCATAGTAATGTTTTCCCTGTGATATGCTTGGCCAACACAGCCACACACCAACTGCTTCCAATGATGCCATGCTACTAACTGTTGGGTTGGACCTTGAGCCGTGGATCTGCTTAAGGTTTATTCCTTGAATAACTACCACAAGGGAGCCCTTGCCCCTGTTGCCCTTGTCTGTTAAGCACCATGAGACAATTCTATTGTGAATGGGGCTTTATAAATATAATCAAATTGAATTGAATTGAATTCCTGAAGTTAATATCACCTACAGATATTGTTGCTGCACGCTGACCATTGTGAAAGGAAACTAGACAGAACACACAGGCAGTTACACGCAAACAGAGACCGACAAAGATTTCTTTTCATCCCTCTAAAAGATATTTGCAAGAAAATGTTACGTTACCAAAATAGGTGTGGTGTTGAAATCATCAGTTTAACCTATGTAGGATTTGCGTTGTTTTAAAAAGCTGTCATTTAAAAGTGTTAGTTTCAGATAATAAGTGGTAAATAGATTAAGTCTGTTTGGGAAGAGTATTATCAGGATTTATATGAATGTCAAGTTAAAAGACCTGGATAATTCTCAAATCCTGCTTCCTGGAATGCTCCCAACCAAGCTTGAAGGTGCAGTGTGTGTGCTTTTGGGCCTGGGAGTGTGTGGTTCTCTCTGGGTGAGAGAGAACGAGAGGCTGTGTGTGTGTGTGTGTCTTTGTATGTGTGTGCTTGTGTATGTATGTGTGTATGTGTGTTTGTGTGTGTGCGTGTACATGCATGTGCATATGTGTGTGTTTGTGTGTGTGTTCTCCCGGAAAAAGCCTGAGGCCTGTGTGTTGTGCAGGTGCAGTAGGTCTAAGCATTGCCCCATAGGCCTCTTCTAATCAAACTCACAAGAGCCCTCCTGAACTTTCACCCTTGACCAGTCACTTAACCTTCACACACATACACACACATACACACACACACACACACACACACACACACACATTGCTCACACATGTTGCTCTCTTATATAATAAACAATTTTATCATATACTCACCAAATACATATTCACTCCCATTATGGACAATGGCATACTAATGTGATCAGAGTTATTTCAGACTAATTGTTTCAATGCAGTCATTTAGAATAGTGAGAGCTAATTTTCCCTGACGAAGAAAAAAATTAATTATGTTTGGAATAAATGGCAACAAAGCTTCTAGTGCCTGTTTGCCACCAGACAAACCCACACACACATACACACACACACACACACACACACACACACATACAGGTCCATGCTGGCTGCTGATGTGATGGGGACTCATAAGCTTCTAATGCCTCCCCTTCGGTCCCACTGGCATGTGGTATTGTTTAAACATTTTATTTAGCGCGACGGCGAGCACTAACTCATCGGTCGGCCGCTCCCGCGCACGAGGGCCCGAAACCAGATCTGCGTTTGTTCAACCCACACCCACACCCCCACCCCCCGCATGTCACTCTGAGATTTACCGTCCAATTCGGCGAGAGGTTATTGGTGTCAGGGAGTCATGTGACCACATGGCCTTGCTCCTAGGGTGCCTGGCGTAAGTAAAACGCTAATGTGCTTCCACCCGTCTCCATAATGAGGCAGGATGCACTCCGAGGTCTGAGGCTCTGTTTTACATTGCCTAATGGGCAATACCCTCCCTACCCCACACCCACCCATTTGGGTTCCAGTCATTGAAAGCCTGGGAGGCCCAGCACTACATTCTACAGCCAGGCAGTGCCAGAAGTGTAAACACCATAAGATGAAATATAATAAGCCCCCTTGTCAATATTAATTTGCCACACTCAGATATGAACACAATTAAAAGAGGCAGGTGGCAGTCGTTCGCCAGGTGAAGTCTGCAGTAAAACGGTAAACTTGATGAAATCTAATCACTGGATTGTTCATAGTAGCTAGGGATACATCAGTAGGGTAGCCATTTTAGCACAGGGGTCCGTGTCCGTGTTTGTCAAGACTAGACCCTACACCACTGATGGCAGTACTATAATGAAAATAAGACCATAAATGGTGATTTACGCCCATCACCTTGGGCCATCAATGGTCTCGTGAGTTTGACATGCATTTTACAGTGCAAAATGGGGAAATGTCTGGTTTGTGTCATATCAATGACATATCACAAATCTTTCAAGAAATATGAATGAAAACAGGCTAATGATAGCAATTTGGCCAATGAGTTTTTCACGAGTCTCAGTTCTCTCTATTCCCCTCTGTTTTCTCTGCCTGTTGCCCCATTTGGATCTGGAACATTTCAGATGGAACACGCTTTCCAATCTGAGGGATTTGTACAGTTTGTTTGCTTCATGGAGCAAAATGGGGCAACAGTTTGACGCAATGTTTACTTTAAACTCTCAAGCTAACTACCTAAAAGGCATAAAAAACTTTGCAAGTCAGTGGACACCCCCATATAGTATTTTATATGAGTAACATGTCTGAGGACATCATAGAGATTTTTTGTGGTATAACAGCTTATAGCAGCTTAATAGTTATATAACCGTTAAGCCAGTGAGAGTGGGTCTGTTTTCTCCAGTGCCTGTCACCAGCAAACACTTCTTTGTGAGTGGTGTGTGTTATCCTATTTTTACCAGTGGGAGGAACACTCTCTCAACTGAGTCTGATCACAAGGCAGTATCTGTACCTGTTCACTGGTGGTACCTGTGACTCGCCTGCATTAACAAGGCTCCTTGCTTGTTGTCGCCTGGCCTCACACACACGCACACACACATACACACACACACACACACACAGCACCACTCCACAAATCCTTTCCACTCCAGTTACCCATCACAGAGAATGGCATTGTGTTTGTCAGTGTTTCTATTTAAATCTGTTAGCGATGCTCGCCGTGGCACCCTCGGCCACAGCACAGGGCCGTCATTGTGGCAATGTGGAAACAGGCTTTTACATGGTGTAGGTCGGTGCCACGTTTAACGGCAATTTTGTCAGGCATCACAGACTAGAATTCCTGCCACTGATGGTTAGAGCTGAACGCCCAGTGCTTGACTTCACTCACCTCGTGGTGTACACACACCTCAATGGTGCACGCTCCTGCCAGGGAACAATAAAATACCAATTGCCCTTAGCCCTCCAATTATAGTTTAAACATTCAAATTACACTGTTCTGCCTGTGTTTCCCCTGTAAGATTGTCAAGAAATGATTAATAGAAGCATGGCTGAGGCCGTGAAGGACCGAGTTACGGGGAAATCTGTGAGCATCTGCATGAATGGTTTTTGTATGGAAGAAACCAGGGGCAGTGAAATCTGCAGGTCATTACCTGTGAAAAAACGGAGTCAAGAGACTGGAACCAATAAAACACATTTTTGACCTCTACTCAATCTCAGCCAATTAAAGTTGAAATATACATTCTACTGATCCGGCACAAAAGATATGTTTCCAGTCGAGGACTGTTAAACTGGGATATAGTATTTGCTCTCCATGCATAATGAAATACTCCGAATGGCCCGTATGTGGCAGCTGCCCTCTATCAAATACAAAGGGCAGCTGGTTGAGTGCAACACGTTTCCAAAATGAATGGGTGCCACAGTGTTGGCATGCCATTTAACAGGCCATTAGTGGACAGGCTCCACAGGACACTCTGCCTCTCACCAAACCTCACCGGTTGGCTTGTTAACTAAGAGTTTTATTATTAATTAACAAGTGGACAAAAGAAACACACTCCAACTAACAGCTAAATGGATTTATTCTGTTACTTAGCTCTATTGCCATATGGGTAACACTTTACAATAAAGGTACATGAATAAGCATTCATCCATACGCTAGACATATGGTTATGCTTTGCTACCTACAGGTGCACTGTTTGGCCCATAACCTCACACTGGGAGAACATTTTTAGGTGTGATTTTGATGGGCAAATGTCCTATTCACATGCATGTCTGTGTTTCACAGTAGACGTCAGTCCCATGCTGACTTGTCTGAACAGTAGAGTGCAGCGCCGTTCGCTATGTACCCATGCAGCCAAGCGCGTAAGAGCTCCGCAATAATGTTGATTCTGTGTTATTTACTGTAATCAGCTCAAATGTGGCGAAAGCCCTGATTGACCACCCGCTACTGCTTCATGTGAGGACAGAGGGCTGCTGACTCAAAACTGAGCACACACACCCTCCTCCTCCTTTCTCCTCTCTAGGTGAGGTGGTTTTTAGGGGTAGGTGGGTGGGTAAGGGGGGAGTGCTGTGTGGGAGAGAGGGCTTAGCGGAGAGGGAGGACCATTGTAGAAATCTCTCGGACATGAGATCCACCCTCATGTCTGCCGCCAGCAGTAAGATACTCTGACCCTTCCCAGCCCCCTCAACTCCCCAACCCCCACCACTCCGACTTGCGTTGACAGAAAGCTAAGCGAGGATGGATAGACTAGAGCCTGCGCTGGAGAGCCAGCATCTGAGAGGAGGTCTTTCCTTCTCAGAGCTGGCATTCCAATTCCCAGCAGGAGTTTCAGTCTCTTCCAAGACTTGGAAAAGTCTCTGGCTGCTGTCGGAGAAGGAAAGCTGGGCTCTTATCTTGGGCTGGAAAAAAATGTCTGTCATAACATAAATTAACATCAAGCGCACATAAAGAGATCAGATGTTTTGAGCGCAGCTGTTTAAATGAAGATGGACAACTGTGGTCAGTTGGAGGGTGGTATTTTCCCCTGGATGTATGTGAATTTGTTTTCTCCCCTTCTGCAAGATAGATTTAATTTCACCTTATCTGCTGAGATAAACTGCCAGCAAACCATTTATTCAAAAACACATTTCCCAAGAACGAGAGATCAAATATTTCTGACCATGGGGGCATGTGGAGAGTGAGACGGTATGAATTTCTTTTTCTGTGGAGACAAATTTAATTTTACTTAAGCTGCACAAACAAGCCTACGATGATCCTGTATTATTCATGAAAACACGGCTTCGGCACACAGAGGCGTGATTGGACTGAGCTGTGACTGGTCTGGAGATGATTGGCAGGCAGGGGTCTCGATCATTGAATGAGGGCTTCTTTCCTCCTGCAGTCTGGAGAAACATGGAGGTCTTCCATTGAGGTTAGAACGGCTGCCACTCACTGAGATTCCTTTATGCTGGAGGAGGATGCATGCTGGAATGGAGAACGGGCTAAATGGAATTGTAACATAGTCATTTGAGCCTAACTTTTTCCTCTCTCTCTCTCTCTCCCTTTCTCTTTCTCTCTCTCTCACTTTCTTTCTCTCTCTCTCACACACAAACACACACAGCAAATTCACCCACAACTCCACAGTCAAATAGACATACTGCGTGTTTAGCCACATACGCTCACTCAGTACACCCTCACTCACTCTCTCTCCCTCTCTTTCTCTGTCTTTCTCTGTCACACACACACACACACACACACACACACACACACACACACACACATACAGAGCCACAACATGCTGACTTATACACACAAACAGAACACAAAGACAAACAAACACAGTCAGCCACAAAGACATTTCGAGACCAAGCATTTGCTGGCCAGGGGGAACAGGAGAGGTCATCTCTCTGACGACCCCCTCACCCCCATCCTGAAGCTGTGGGCTGGTTGGAGTGCTGCATTGGTGGTGGTGGGGTTTATCAGGATCCTGCTCTTTCCCCTTCACTGAGCGCAATTAAAAACACCCCATTAGGGCCCAACACAGGATGCTGCAATGGCTTCTACTGATTCATTTAAGGAATGCTGTGTTCTGACACACACACACACACACACACACACACACACACACACACACACACACACACACACACACACACACACCTTACAATCTTACAATCTTATAGACATACATCAACATACACAAACATGTCCACATTCATTCATTTGAATGAAAACAAAAGATTCCTTACTTCTGCATCTAAACAGAACCTTGAGACAAAAACACACACCCAGCCTGGGACAAGACATGCAGTCCACTTATGGCCACCCATCTCGGATACCTTAGTGGCTCCATCCCTACACAACAATGTCTCTGTTATTTCACTGACCATGAGAAAGAAGGCTTTCCAACTCAGTGACCATCACTCTGGCCCGCGTTTAAAAGATTTAATTAAATTTACTTCAAGTTGCCCCCAAAACACAGTGGACGAGTGATCAGGCCCTGCCTGCCTATAGAATTACTGCCTGTAGGGCACTCACACACAGAGCCCGTCAGAAACCTGACCACGCTAGTATTTTTAAAGGTGCGCCATTTGAACATGGCAGTGCTGAGGCCGCCCCAGGGGTCCTCTCTAATACAGTTTCCAGTTTTTGCCCCGATTGCTGATAAGCTGTGAGAAAAAAATGCAGCCGCGTCAGTCTGGACCACAGGCGTTGACACAATTGCACCACTTCCTGGACTTTATTTCTGTCTTTTTTCAAGAAAATAAAATGTCTGTCTTAGTCTTTCTTTAATTTTTTTTCCCCTTTTTTATGTCTCACACATGCTTTTCACCCTTTGACACACATCCCCTTTGTCTTTTTTTTCTGTCTCTCTTTTCTTTCATCCTTTCCTTGCGTGCCCTCCTTTGTATTTATCTCTGTCTATAGTCTGTCTCTGGTTTGTCTCAGTTTTATGATGCTCACACCCAGCTGTTTATGTCAATGGATGTGCTTGCACATGTTGCCTGCCAGTCTCTTAATCTGTATGTGTGTGTGTGTTCATCTGTGTTTAAATACGTTCACGTGCCTGTTGCTCCGTGCCTGTGTGTGTGTGTGTGTGTGTGCGTGTGTGTGTGTATGTGTGTGTGTGTATGTGTGTGTGTGTTTGTGCGTGTGTGTAGGGGGTGTCCGAGGGCTTATCTGTCCTCATTACTGCTAGGGTCGGCGGGCGGCCTATAATGCGGCCCGGATCCTGAGATCACTGCTCTCCAACTCCCTCCCCTCCTCTGGGACTGGGTCAGCCTTCAGATAGAGTTCAGAGGATACATGCACACATGGACACACACACACACACACACACACACACACGCACACGCACACACTTAGAGGAATTTGAGTGCACACACACAAAGATGCACACACACTCACACACATATTTACAAGAATGTGAATACATAAACACACACACAACTCACACATTCAGAGGAGGTTGAGTGCACACACACAGAGACAGACTCACAAAGTCAGTAAGGCTAAGTGTGTAAAATAAATGTCTCATGTGTCATTTGATTACATACATGTTTAAATATGTTCACATATCTGTATGGGTTGACATTGTGTTTACAAGTTTATATCCTTGTATTTATACATATCTAACACACTCAGACAAATATAACCCTGCTGCCCTCTCATAACACACACACACACACACACACACACACAAACTCTTCCAGGCTCATACCAGAGCACACCCGTTCCTCACTATAACCCTCCCGGTTGGAGTGATAATGAGACATCCACTTCCTCTGAAACTTGATAAAGATTTAAGACCCAGAGACAAAACAGCTATGCTAAGGGCCCATCGCTGTTTCTTAACTCTGTGTTCAGTGCTCTCTGGTTAAGTTACAGTGTTAGCATTTGTATGATCATAAGAGGTTGGGTCCAGGTTCAAGTTTAGGTTCGGTAAAGGGCTTGGGTTGACTTGCAGATTCGGTTCAAAGGTTCTGATTAATAGTCCCAAATCAGAACCAGATAAACATGTGGCTTTGTCGTGCTCATGGGTAGCATTCACTGATTGAATTAGTGATTAGCATGAAAATTAAATGAGATCTTGCAGGCTAGTCTGTGGGGACAGTGATGTTTATGTGTGTGTGTTTGTGTGTGTGTGTGTGCGTGCGTGCATGTGTGTGTGCGCGGCAGTGTATTCTGTTCTCATCTGCATTCCTTATACTGGAGAACATTAAACATTCGCTATTTTCAGACTCGATGGTCACATGAGCAAGTGGTTGATTGATGAATGGCTTTTGACCAATAACGACTTTACCACCTTTTACTCGCACCCTCTGGCATCAAAGCGTGTGGCTTTTCACATCAAAATGATTATGTTTCTATGCTTCACTTGGAAGATAGCCCACGGCTTTAGCTTCTTAAAGTGTTTTTGTGACACCTCTTTCCCTCCTTCTCTCTCTCTATCCCTCTCTCTCTCTCTCTTTTCACCAGCAGTAAATCAAAACTCTTGACACATCTGACAAGTCTTCATGTCAACCTTAAAATCCGAGGGCAAACCAACAAGGCTTGTTAACCTTTTCATGCCACGTGCATTACAGTAATTAGATTGAGGTCTGTTCTCTCAGACTCTCCCTTGGTCCGACAAACATCCCAGAGGAGCAACAAAGTCACGGTGGATTCGTGAGATTTCGACATGCTAGTTCTAGCCCAACAAACACAGATACACACACAGACTCAAAATGTCTGTGTTCCGGCTGACCTGCTGGGCGGTTGAGGCTTGAGATAGGAGTGTGGGTTTGCCATCTTTTCCCTCCAGCAGAGAGGTCCGGCTCACGGCCCCGCAGACAGACAGACAGACAGCGCAGGGGGGAAGGTGATAAAAATCTTGGAGCCGCCGGCCTGCCAATCATCGTCAGCACAGGAAGAGGAGAGGCTCATGATTCTCACCCCACCTTCCTGCTCCTGTCACCTGTCAAGGGGCGGACTGCAGGCAACTGATCGCCTTTCATCTTGACCTTTGTCCATTTGGAGTGGGAAAAAGGAAAAAAATAAATAAAAGATAAGACGGGAGGGAAAGGAATGGGTGTTTAGGGTACAGTACCGAGGTCTGATTGTCATGTTACTGGGGCTGTGTGTGTGTGTGTGTGTGTGTCAATGTGTGTGTGTGAGTATTTGAAGTGGAGTGTGATTTATAATGTGCATTAAAGCGCTCCAGGAGTGTTTTGCGTTACCGAGGTACGGATCGACCCTCTGTGGAGCAAACAGCACCTGCAGCATCTGGGATATGCATGAGCTTCAAGGAACAGACACAAAGACACACACACACAGACACACACCACAACACATGTGAGAGATCACGCACAAAGATACAAAGAAAACACACACAAATGTGCACAAACCACTTTCATTCCACTGACTGGATTTCACACTCAGACCATTCAAAGCGCTGTCAGTTGACTTGCAGCATATTATCTGCTTTTCCCACAATGCATTGCACAATGACTCTGACCGCAACCTGATCAAGAGTTTCTCAGTGTGCTTCAGCTCGTTTGTCTGGAAAGCATCAAATGCAATTTTATTGACAGCATGAAACAAGAGGTTCTCATTACGTGAGGTCTAAAAAAATGACCTTAAAGGGAGAAGTTAAACCTCATGATCACTGTTCAATGTTCCAACACAAAAGAGGCATGCAGCACTTCAAAGAGTGGGGCAGGAAGGGATGGCTCTTCCCATACCAAACATGGCCACACAGCGTCGAACAAGACAGAGATTCTCAGAGATCACTGGGCTCTCAGATGGAGGGATGGAAACCTTTGGCATATTTATGGAATCCATGCGAAATGAAGTGGAATGCGCCCCGCAGGTGGGTTTCATGCCAAAGTAGACAGAGAGCGGCTGTGGGAGGGTGTGATGCACCATGGGAAGGATGGGAGGGATGGGAGGGATGTTACACCCTGACCTGAGGGCGACTGACGTCACCAGAGACACAGCACAATGATTTACACACATACACACACGCACACACACACACACACACACACACACACACACACACAAACACAATCTTAGACATACAACAGTATATGCAAGCTATCCACATCATCTTGAATATATAAAGATTCATGTCTTCTGGAACTAATGCACACATTCACATTCGCACGCATACAGTTTGATTGACAGCAAAATTTAGCAATAACTATGTTTGCGCTTGTGTGTGATTGTGTATGTGTGTGTGTGTGTGTGTGTGTGTGTGTGCATGCATGCAAGTGTTCAAAATGCTAGACCAAACACGGCCTCTGCACTTGGCAAGGCCTCTGTTGACAACTTGGATTAACACCCAGGGTCGAAGAGCTCGCACTCATCAACAATGTGTGTCAGTATCGTCTTTTCATCCAGCCCGAACGTCCCCCTAAACCCCTAGCAAAACAGGGCCTCCTGAGAGAATGCAATGCACAGGTCAGTTTCCAGGATTAAAGCTTGTCAAGTTTGTTTTTCTCATGGACATGTCAGCATACTGGCATGTTCACACACAGACACTTAATTATCAGAGTTTGAAGACTGCTCTCTCTGATTATTTCTGCTACAATGCTATTAAAGAATTGATAGGATCTCTTGTGCATCAATCTACAAATATCGCTGGATGTTGTAGGGTGTCATCCTCCACCAGGGTGGTTATGTTTTCGCTGGCGTTTGTCCATCTGTTTGTTTGTTTGTTTGTCTGTGTGAAGATAACCAATAAGGGCTTCACAGATTTGGATGAAAGTTTTAGACAACGTGGGCACTAAGACAAAATTTGGTGGTGATCCTGAACACTGAATTTGCATTGCTGGGGGTGGGGGTTGTTGTGTGTCATTCTCTCATAGTTTAAGACTGTCCTGGAGAATAATGTGTGCAGTTTTCTGAATAATACTAACTAATAGCACACAGGGGAATACAAAGACTTGAATAAATAGTCAACTTTGATAACTGTGTTTGTCTGTATGGGTGATGAAATCACTCAAGTCATGAGCACAACTAACTATACTACAAGGAACTAAAAGAGGTATTTTTGAAAGGGAATTTTTATTTCATCACCTCACAATGTCTGTGAGACTCCTGCTGTTTCTCCTTGTTTGTTCTATTACTCCACCCCACATTTTAGCCATGGCATTTATGCTAATTATGGATGTGTATCGGTATCATTTTCTCCACGTTCTGAGTGAGATCATGTAAAAACACATAGTTTTAGGATAGATGTCTGCAGAAGACACAGCATGCAAAATCACATGGTCAGAGCATAATTATGCAGCAACATCATTAACCTGGCCAAGTCCACCATACCACACCCTTCATCATCTAAACAACTTCCTCGCCGGCTTTCACAGTTGTGAGTGTGCCAACAGCCCCACAAATCACTCCACACTCAATGCAACAACAACACATGGCTGGGCTGTGATGCTTGCGCTGGCCTGTTTCGGAGTTGTGGCTGGTGGTTGTGAAATGGTGTTGTTTAGGAACAGCTGTCCCACGGCTGACAGGGCTCCTCTCCCCTCCTCTCCTCTCCTTGCCTTGCCTCACAGACCTGCTGGCTTTTATGCACTCTAAGTCAACCAGTGCTGGAAGGTGTTGTGTGAGACGTGATACACTGAGCTTGTCATGCGATCAGCCCACCCCCGACTTACCCCCACCCCTCTATCTCCACCCTTCTCTGTCCAAAAATACACACACAAATACACACAGACAGACACACACACACAAACACTTACACACCCTGCAAGTCACTGTCAGAGTTTTACGCAGATGCATGCAAAGGCATGACGGGACAGCTGGCTGAAATTATGGGCCCAAAACAAATTTCGCTGAAGCCATTTCCTACACATCCCCTGCAGGTCAGGGCGAGATAATAGGCTTTCATTTCTCTCCTCTGACGAACGCTCCCTACCCTCTCTCCACAGACCTCACTCTTGCCCCCCCCCACACACACACACACCTTCCTTTTTTATGACAGGGGTCTGTTCGGGCTGTTTGCAGGGTAAGGAGCAAAGCCACTGCCTGCTCCTTACGCTGAGGGAATCATATCTCAGGGAAATAATGTTATTGACATTGGCAGGTCTTCCTCTGAGTGCCCCTTTACCGAAGGCTCTTTTCTCCAATATTATTCCTCCAACAATTATCAGTCATTTTAGAGCTGTTTAAGAGCTCCCCATTAAGCGTACCCATGGTGCCTCATACAGTGAACCAGGAGGAAGCGTTTGTTTTGTTAAAGCCAGAGGTTTTGCTGTAGCAATCTGCTGGGTTTTTTTTTTTCTTTTTCCAATGCTTCCCAGACTTGAGACTTAAACTTCAATATTTGGAGAGCGCATCTAGAGCACACAGATTCACCAGTGTCTCTTCCTAGCCTGGTATTCTGGGGTATAGTGCTTCATCATGTAGCCTACACAAGCCAGTCTCCCAGGCTCAAATTGGGACATAGACCAAAGGCATGGGAACAGTGTATGTAAATGGATGGGTGCCATTAGCTGAGTTTACATATAAAAGGGAAGTGGGGAAACTTGACCAGATGATGGAAAGGCAAGAAAGGGAGGGGTCCGCGCTATAGAGGTGGTCCACATCCAGATGTCTTTCCAAAGCCATCAGCCCTGAACCATTGAGGATAAAAGCAAAGCGAAAGGCACAAACATTCGTTAAGTTCCGTGTTCTATTTTCGCAAGGGGGAGGGGGCGAACTGGCCTCAACCATTTTTTTATCTTGTGGTCTTCCCTAACATAGCCAAAGGATCATTAAGATATCTCTCCATCTTTTCACTGTATCCATCTTTTCCTCATTCATCTTTCACTTATTCATAGTCCTCTTTCTTTGTCTCTCTCTCTGTCGCTGTCCAAATCTCAGTGATAAATGTTATCTAGTCAACACATTTTATTGAGTCTTGGAATGGGAATGACTCAAATCTCTCTGATTTATTGAGTCAAGTAATTGTGATCTATGGGGGGAGAATATTATATCACATTTGTTTTGGAAGCATGGTTAAAGACTATCAATTACATGTCAATTGCTTAATTTACTTGTGTTGGATGAACTACACCTTGGATGCCAAAATGTGACAAAGACAACATAATGACATAAAATATGCATATTAATTATATTTCACCACAACTAAAGTAAGTCAGCTTGCAGCACAGAGCAAACATCGGATGCTGGGACGCGCAGGCCCGTTCTCAGCTGTTTTTCATTACACAACCTTCAAAGCACACACACACACACACACACACACTCAGGTCAGGGCCACTACGCTTTTGGCCCACTTCTCTTGTTTATCTCTCATTCCTCCTCATGTTTGGATTTTATTGGCTATCTCCACCATGACACCTCACGCAGGATCTGGCAGCCATACTGAGACTCCAGGGGTAAGAGTGTGTGCACAGGCTGAGCAACTGATACAAAAGAAGAAAGAAAGACAGAGAAAGAATGAAAGAGAGAGAAGATGACGTGTCTGTTTCCAAAACCCCTTTCTCTGGTGACAGAGCAAGTACAAAGTTTGCAGCTGCGGCAATTTGGCAAAAACAAATAAATAATCCCATGCGCAGACGCTTGCCAACTGTTAACAAAAACCTGTGTGGTAAATAAACAAATGACTGAGCAAGGCAAAAAGCTTTCTCCCACTGATTACATGTTTTCCCTGCAATTGTGTCTTAATAGGGCCTCCCCGCTGCGTGTTTACCTAGCGCCATACGGGATTACATGGCGGTGTTTATTTACAGGCGATTCACTCATGGCAACCTGACAATCTCCTATGCTACACACTTGCTTTTATCTCCCCCAAAACACAAACATGCAGTCTGTTTGTTTTTAAGTGCACTGCACTGCTGCCCTCCTAGTATGCATTCTAGCGAAGTAACACTTGTTTTGAATGTAACGCCTCGCCGCATTCTGAGAACATACCAGAGGAATAAGAAACAGTCTGAACTTATGGCACTTAGACAATGTCAAAATGGGTTGTTTGCCTACATCATGTGTAAATGATTTGGATGTGTTTTGGAGAGACAGAACCTAAGGGACTAAGCTCTTGTTGGTGAGCCGGGTAGATGCAGCATGGCGACTGTAGATGTGTAAATATCTCAAGAAAAGGGAATGGGTTTGATTTCCCCCCATGCTGTGAGCAATTTGTGAGTGTTAGTGTATGTGAGTGTGTGTGTGTATGTGTGCCAGTGTGTTAGTGCATGTGAATGCATGTGTGTGTTTCCATCACAAGGAGCTGTGTGTGTGTGTTTGAGTGTGAGTGTGTGTGCACATGTGAGTGTTTCCATCACTAGGTTTGAGCTATGTGTGCGTGTGTGTGTGTGTATGTGTGTGTGTGTGTGTGTGTGTGTGTGCGCGCATATGTGAGTGTGAGTGTTTCCGTGACTAGGATCGAGCTGATGGGAGGGGTGGAGATATCAGTGTTACAAGAGTTCATTATTCACAGTAATGAAGCCTCCTGTGGAGCTGAAGGCCCAGTGTCTGCTCCTCACACAGAGAGATGACCCTTCACCTAGGTCACCAGGGGCTACATGCACAGAGAGAGGAGTGCCGACGACGACATGGCAGGATAAACATGTCTCATCCCTACAGTGCCCATGTCGTTCTTATTCTGATAATGAGCAGAGCTGTCCTCAACAAACACACAGATAGACAGCCATATGCCCACTTATACTCTCTCTATCTCTCTCACACACACTCACACATACAGACACGCGCACACACACACACACACACACACACGTACACACATACAAAGACCCACACCCAAACATACACATTCCTGTATACACACTTATGCATGCTCTCATACATATATGCACACACACACCAACACACACACACACACAAACACACACTCATTAACACTCACACACCCAAACACAAACATTCATCGGCCGAGAACAGCCTAGGGCCTGTTCATTTAACGGTGGTGTAATTTAGTGACTGACTACGGCAGGACTTCCAGAATCCATTAAATGCGGTTTATGGTCAGTCTCACGGCTGTGGCGTTAAATACACACTTAAAAGAGCTCCCTTATTCAGAGATGAGGCCTCCCTATTTCTTCCGTGTCAGACTCATATTTTTTGGCCAACATAGTGCATGCACAGAAGATGCACTGCAGTGATTTTGTTCTGTTTAGTCCACTGTAACACATTTGTATAATTCAGTGGATGGAAACATCTATGTCTATTGTGTGTGTGAGTGTGTGTGGGTGTGCGTATATGTATGTGAGCATGCATAAGTGTGTATACAGGAGTGCGTATGTTTGGGTGTGGGTCTTTGTATGTGTGTGTGTGTGTGTTTGTGGTTTGACCACAAAGAAGATTCTGACCATTACTGACTGCCTGACTGACTGACCACTACTTTTTTTTTTTTTTTTTGGGGGACATGTCATAAACAGACTTTTATTGGGGCTGTATTTAACACAGGTTACAAACACCGAACCCAGGGCACTAACAGATTTAGTCCCTCTTAATGTTGCCATCAGGATCATGATTATGTCTCAACTCCACTGAGGCTTTAATGTACATCTTCACAGAAATGAATTGGACAGATCACCAGAATTTCACCTGTATGAATAGGAATAATATCAAGATTTATAAAGATGCTTATAAATGAAGTTTATAAAGGTGAAATAAAGGGATACCAGAAATAATCATTAAGAACTTTCTTACTATCTCAATACTTGATTTATTGATTTCCTTTGCTTAAATGTTTCCTCAATGTGAGCAGTCTTGTCTTTTCTGCACAATGGTCTTCCTTTCTGTAAACAGTTGATCACAATCAACTTTTAGCAAAACCACAATTTTTGTTCTTTTCTTAATAATTGAACTTCCACCACTAAGTGAAGCAATGCTTCCAAACTCAACTCTATGTGGGTGGTGTGTGAACACACACACATGTGTGTGTGTGTTTATGTGTGAGTGCATTTGTAAGTGTATGTGTGTATTTGCCTTTAAATGTCCAGTCATACATTTCTTTACTCCCTTGGGAGCCTTTATATCTGATAACACATCATTACACGACAAACTCTCTGACTGCTAGCGAACTAATTATTGATTCTTATCCTAATTATCGATAAAACCAGAATGCTCCACTTCCCCTGCTGACCTGCTAGGCCTGTGCTCTGAGAACCGGCTGCCTCCTAGGCTCCACTAATAGTATGATGGCCTAATCAGTCTCTCCCTCTTAGCGCTAATATGTTGTTCTGTGAGTGGGGATATGGAGAGTAAGTGCCCCCCTGGGACTGGTAAGGGACTGGTGGTCGCGGTGTGTGCCTGTGTTAGAGAGAGAAAGTAAGTGTGTGTGTGTGTGTGTGTGTGTGTGTGTGTGTGTGTGTTGTGGGGGGTTGAGGTTGGTGGAAAGGTGGGGTTAACTGGCACCCGGCCTCTCTTTCCAGTCGATCTCTAGTCCTGATTAATGCACAAATTATTCACAGATTTTCTCTGCATTTCACTACCCCCCTCCCCGCCGCACACACACAAACACACTCTCAAACACCCCCACAAACACACACACGCATCCAGGACTGTACCCCAGAGGACCCATTTGGAGGTGGCCAGAGATAGAAGAACACTGAGTTCTGGCCTTGTTGCTTTGCGTGGCCTGCCGCAGGTTAAAAAATGTTGCCTCCACTGGGCTGTGTTTTGCGACTCTGTGTTTTGCCACTATGTGCTGGTCAGACCCCCTATGGGACACAAGCACCGAAACAACACAACAGTCTGCAGGGGAGGAGGAGGAGGAGGCAGCTTTTGAATAGCTCCAGGGGGAGAAACGCATTAAGGAATAAATCTAAATTTTAAAGCGCTGCGGCGAGAAGCTGATCTGTTGCCACGGGAGGATACTGATAACAGTGCGGAATAGAGTTACAACGAGGGCTCTTCTGGGAGAGGTAAACGTACTTAGCCAGAGCCTGAGGAAGCGTCGGGGTAAAGGTAGATATTTATACTTGTCAAAACTTTCATCCTCACCCCCCTGTTCGTCCTCTCTTGAGACGTTGGCGCTGGTTTTGGATTTTGACAAAATGATTATTATAAACCCTAGCATGCCCCATAAGGCACAGATCTTTGGATAATGCAACAAACATGTGTCGACGTCTGCCTCCTGGCCTCAAAAAATACTTCACCTTACATGAGATTTACATGAGACTGAGAGAGAACAACAGAGAGCAAGAGAGAGAGAGAGAGAGAGAGAGAGAGAGAGAGAGAGAAATTTCACATATGGTGTAATTGAATACATCCAGCATCCACCATAACTTAAGTATGCACATATACGCACATGCAGACAAACTCACCATGGGAGACTGGAGTGATCTCGCAATGGTTATCCCCGCGAGAGGCTCCACACCCTGTTTGGTGTGAGTGGAGGGGTCATGACCCTTCTCCTGGGAGCTGTGCTCTTCACACCCAGACCAGGGTGGCAGCATCCGCAGATCCATCCCAGATCAGTGAAACTCGACCAGGCAGGCCGGCCAGCTGGCCTCAGCCTCAGCTTACTTATCTGCAGCACCACACCTGCAGTATCTAAAGGGCAAGGCCGCAGACCCATGCTCTGAGTGGTATCTACACCCTATGACATCAGCCAGGCCATGCACACATAAAGAATCAGTTTGGGTATTTATTTTCTTGCATGCACTTTGTGTGTGTGTGTGTGTGTGTGTGTGTGTGTGTGTGTGTGTGTGTATGTGTGTGTGTATGTAGTATGTGGAGTATGTTAGCACTCGTGTTCATATGGAGGCTTGAGTGACACCACCTGGCAACATACACAGACCTACCAACTGGAGCACATAATTAGTCTCTCTCTCTCCCTCTCTCTCTTTCACTCTCTCATTCCCTCCCTACCTCTCTTTCTCTTACATACAAACATTTATGTAACAATGTTGATTTATGAGTCTTTCATCAATAGCAGCTGAGGTACGACCTGGTGTCAGGCGCCTGCATGGTGGTGTGTGTGTGTGTGTGTGTGTGTGTGTGTGTCATGAGAATGATCTATTCTCACATCCTAGATCAGGGTTCACATGAGATATAAGTTGATAGGCTATTCCTCCTGATTATACTGCACAGCTGTTACAAGAATATGTGAGAAATCAGTGAATATATCTGCTGTACAATGCTGTATGAAACCATCCAAAAGCACTTTGGAAAATAATCCCTTCCACTGCCATTTTGTTTCAGTGCATGGCCACATAAATGCCTGCATAACTGTATTCCACAGAGTCTGTCGACTAATGACACTGGCGACACGCCACAGTCGAGGCACCTCTTAACATACTGCACTCGGACAATGACTGAATTGTGTCCTCATTTTTAAAGCTGAAGAGTCGGAAAACAGTATCTTAGTTTCATAAGAGTTCTATATTTGGTTGACGTGGACGAGTGATCTCATTAGTTTGCCAAGACACTTGCCATCCCCCGTCCAACCACACTACAGAAATACCGAAACAGAGCCAAATTCCACTCACAAAATTTTATTCAGAATTCCCAGCCTCACTTGAAAGTGATTTGGAACATATGAAATAAGGATGATTGGTATTCCAGAGTTCGTCAATTATTACCTCTTCACGTGTTAAGAAGGTTTTGATAAGTGAATTTGTCGGTATTGGGTACTTCTTGTGCATTTGTTTATATCGAAAGTTACCGGATTCCAGCGCTTCTGCTGCTGCTGTGTTGTCTAAACGGAATTCCACCCTGCTAGCCGAAAGTTAATTGGACATCGGCGGTCTCCCGGGGCGAGCCACGAATCCCGCAGACGCGAGGGCACTGCAAGTTCACCACTAGCGCAGACTGCACTGCGCACTCAAGCGCTCTTTCGAATAAATCTGGGAAATTAAGCAGAGAGTGATAACAACAGACTGTCTTCGGTTTGGGGCGGTATAACTTTCAGCCACATTTTTCTACTCAGTGCTGGTGTTACTCAACGCCAATCGGTTAATTTGCGACCTGCCTATAGTCTGAATAAGTCCGTTTCTTCCGAAGGGAATCCTCATGACATTTACAGAAAGTATGTCACCAATTGCACCTATATATTGACGACTCATTTAAGAGCACCCGGATAAATCATAGGGTACTTCTTTCGACGAAGAGCCTACAGGTAAGAGACTTTGTTGATTCCGTTGTGTTTAGTTAAGTTATAGGCTATTGTAATCGCTGTTATCTTAAGCCGTGTTTGATGAACACTTTTACAGCTGAGCTCTACTTTCATCATATTACGAGTATTTAAAAGTTTTTTTTTTTTTTTTGCTAAATTTGACGTAATTTGCCGAGAAAAAAATGTGAAGTTTTAGCTTTGAGATACAGTGTGTATCAGAAAGCGGACGTTGCTGAGCTAACGTTAGATATTGCGGATTTTCCACTTTGTGATGCACTTTGTTATCCACTTTGTGTGATGGAACAACTACTTCATATAAGAAAGATTTTACGAGCTTCTCTGTCGGGTCATTAAGTATCATCAGGTTGGCAGCAGCAGCCCCTAACTGAAACGCACGATTTGCCCCTTGGGCGCGTAAGGACGGAGATTTCTCCGCTGACACTGAAAGTTCAGAAATGCGCAAATATTTGTTGTTTCAGGTAGGCTATCTCTGGTTGCACTTCATCTGTGCTCTTGCCTCGAATGGACACTTAACTCACCGTTCTGGAATATAACAGTTACACAAGGTTGTTCAGTGACATCAATTTATTAGTCGATTACACAAGATTTTCCATCGGGAAAACATTGTACTAAACAAGCGTGGCTGATGTTTATTTGTCCACATTCTTATTCCCTATTAATATTTAGCGTTTATTGTCGAAGTAAAACTGCATTTATACAGTAGTTTTCTTTGTACGTTTACTTTTTTTGTACTCATAAGTTGGAAGGAAACTGTCAGTGGGCTATGATGGGAAGCAGACTGTCAGAGCTTGTTGAGTGATCGGAGTGGTCATCCAACTGGCGACTCCCGCTTCTCACATCCGTGCTAATAACACGCGCTCAGACCGGGCCTCATGTGTCTTGTTTGACTCGCAAGATTCCGCCTGCGCCCCGCCTGTGTGTGTGTGTGTCTCTGTGCGTGTGTGTGAACTATGGGCTTGTGTCTGATCGCTACGCCACTCATGAGGTCGGCTCTGGTGCCTGTGTGGGTTTCCCCTGGAGCTGCTGGCTCTCTACGGAAATGGGGCATTCTCTCTCCATCTCTCTCTGTCTCTCTTTCTCTTTCTCCCTCCCTCCTTCACAAACACACGCACGAACGCACGCACGCACACACACACACACACACACACACACACACGCACACACATTTTCCGTGGAAAATCCGTCTCTCTCCTGTTCTTGCACACTGTACACACAGACAGTTTACACTATAGTGAGCTGCCCACACGAGGAGCCTCATCATAAAGCTGCAGTATCTATCACATTATGAAAGCCTTCAATTTCACAGACTATAAGTTTATTTTACACCCTAGGGCCAACAGGGAAAGAGAGAGAGTTTCTCTGCTCCTACTGGCAGAGGTCCAGTAGGTCTCGTCACAGTGACAAGAGTAAATAAATTCCGGGGTAATTTCTGACGCCGCTCCTCAAAAAGATGTCTAAAGAAAACAAGGAATGGGCTTTTGTAACAGGACCTTTTTTGATACACACACACACACACACTGTAACTCAGACATGCTCCCTTGGCACCATGCACACGCTTACACACAAACATCAAGCTTAACTTTCCAGATAAAGGTTTTCCAAGTTAATTTGTCTACCAGACCTCTTAATGTTTTGCTAACCCGGTCTTTGAATAGACTGGATGAGAGCAATATGCAGCTGTAACCCCAGTGAAGTGCATTCTCACACTTTGCCGCCCCCAAATAGATACAAGAATGCACTTAAACTTTACCAACAGGACTCTTCAAACAAGGAGGGGCTCCATTCTTTGGATGTCTGCTGTCCATTTATGGTAATATTGCCCTTAAACAGGCAGTCACCGACCCTCTTAATGTGATTTCATTTTATTTGTAAAAAAAAAAGAAAGGTTGCAGTCAGGCCCCGAGTAAAATAGAGAGGCTTTGACACAGATGTGCTACTGATGTACGGTGGGAGAAAGAGAGGGCTGTCCTGCCAGGATGGGCTCTATACGACTCAGGGAAGCCAAACAAGTGAGGATGCCAAAGCCTTTTTTCAAGTCTTGAGCCAGCGGGAGCAGAGGAGAAGAAAAGGTCTGATTTTCTCAGAGTTTTTCTTCCTCTCCACGCCCTTATTTTATGGAGCCGGTGACCACAAGACAGGGCTGCCGCTGCCGATTCTCTGTGTGCAGCTTCCACAGAAGAGGTGGTAGAGCAGTCATTTTATTACAACATAAGCAAACAAAAGTAATGGATATCTCTGTGCACAATGCTCATGACAGACTACAGTGCATTTGTGCAGTGCGCTCCAGGGCGAGGGCAATACATGGAGCGTGTCATTTTCTTTTTCTCTCCCTCTCTCTCTCTCTTTCTCTGTCTCTCTCACTCCCCTTCTCTCTATTCCTCCATTCTTTC
The DNA here is from genome assembly GCA_027481765.1 of Tenualosa thibaudeaui. Lineage (NCBI taxonomy): Eukaryota > Metazoa > Chordata > Actinopteri > Clupeiformes > Clupeidae > Tenualosa > Tenualosa thibaudeaui. The sequence goes on from JAIFZK010000007.1 coordinate 17,589,926, forward strand.
TTTTTTTCGGGGCCTGTGAGGGCTACGTGAACCTGACATGTTAATCAGATGACAGGCTTATCACCGAGGCGCTTGAGTGAAGTGCAGAATCTGTGATCACTCTTCCAGCTCACCTGCTTCCCCTCAATGGGTTGCTGTCAACACACAAGCACCACTGCAGGCTCAACCAGGGGGCAAAGACTAAAAAAATATATGCCACCACCTTTTTTGTGTTTTTTTTTTTTACTTTTTTTTTACGTTTAACCAGTCTGTGGGAGTCAGGGAGAACCTGATAGTCTTCCACCTGTCTAGGGTATTCACCTGAGCTGACTCTCCTGGATGATGTTTGTCGTTGTGTGTGAGTTAAGCCCCAGAGGTGGGCAGCAGTGCGACTCTTGGGTCTGAGAGCGGGGAGTGTGTCCATTTTTTTGTCATGCTCCATTATGAGGATGAGAGCGTCACTTCACTATGTCTAGGGTTACAAGCGATTGTGTCAATCATCCTGACAATGCAAGAGGAAGAGAGGGAGAGAGAGACAGGGAGAAAGAGAGAGAGATAGAGTGGGAGACAAGACAAGAATGAAAGACAAGGGGTGACGAGGAGCAAGGAAGACAGAGACTCACAGAAGGAGAAGCAAAGCAGTGAGAGAAAATGAAAAAAGAGAGAGGGAGAGGAGAAATGGAGATGAACAGAACACCAGTATATGTGATGGAAAAAAAAATCTCTTCACTTGCCCTCATCTGTCTGCTTCCCTTGATAATGGTGGGTGTACCTGTTATGGCGCCTTCCCAGGTGAGTGCAGGTACACGAGAACCTCGGATGTTTTTTCTACCCAGGGGGCAGTAAGAGAAAAAAGCCCTTATGGCCGTGTCATTAACCATGTCCAAAGCTCAAGCAGGGACCGTGGAAGAATACTGTATTTCCTTACCGCTGCTGTTTTCAGCACCCCATTCAACTGTGTCCGTTCTTTTTCCCCCCTTTTCTTCTCTCTTTTACTCTGTTTCTCCTTCACTTAGTACTATGATATCTGATACATTTAATCCGTGTCCTGTGGGGCTCCTTGGCATAATAGGCTAAGTGTTTTGAGGCACAAGCCATGACAGAATGAGAGACAAGAGCACTTGTTGACGTGGAGGTTACCCGTGGAAGGTGGATTTTTAAGTAACCGTCTGGGGCATTGGTGGATTTGATCTTTCCTGGCCCTCCAGTGCACAGCTGTGGCTTAAAGTCAAAAGTCATCTTGTGCTCAGAATTTTCTGGAAGTGGTGAGACTTTTTTTATCATCATTCTAATGACCCTTGGCCAGGTGTTTTCTGGGTTCGTGATTTATACCAAATGAGGAGTTCAAGGGAGAGAGAGGGAATATTAAATTCTTTTCCAGACGCGTTCACAGGAAATTGTTGAGCTTCAGAAGAGTCTTGGGCAATAATTAACATCCGTTTCCTTTACACATCATAGGGATGAGGAAAAATGAACTTGAGGTTCACCTAGTGCCTTTGAAAAAGCAGCTGAGAAATGCCTACAAGGTTTGGAATGCTCCCATAGAACCTCCACCCCACCCACGTACACAAACCTGCACAATACTCTTATGCACTCACACACACACTCACACAACACAACACACACACGCACATACACATATAGGCTTTGAAGTTAGCTGCCCAGTCAGCTGGCACTAGCGGAATGATGAATTGACTTTATTAGGCGTTTCAGAGTATAGTAAGCAGAGCTTTCCCCAATAACAAGGGATCAAATGCTCCAGCAAATAAACCAGTCGGTGTTGGGTGTCTCCACACCACGAGTGTTTCGACACAGTCATTATTCACTCAGGCAAGAAGGAGAACAGAAGCTGCGGGGAGTCCATTTAGACCTTGATTTCTCTCGCAGTCGTCATCTCTATCTCCTCTATATCTCTATGTCTCCCCCGCTCAAACTCCTCTTGTCTTCTCGGCTTCTTTTTCATCTCTCTGCTCTGTCTTTGGCTCTTCTCCTCTATTTGCCTTTCTGTCTGTGGCTCTCCTTCCCTCCTATCCTGTACAGTTTATCTGTTTTTTCTCTCTTTCTTTAATATGGTCTTTCTTTTGTATGTTCTTTCTTTCTTTCTTTCTTTCTTATTCACTGACATTTGCAGTCACTTTTGCAGTCTCTTTTCAATGGGACTCTAGAGTTAGGACAATTTCTCTTTAGTCCTCTTTTTCACAAAAAAAATATTTTCCTATGGTGTTTGCCCACCTTTAAATCTTTACATCACAGAGATTAGAGGAGTCAGATCTGTGCTGATATTGTCCTTTTTCCATGGTCCCTTGCCTTCACAAAATGAAAAATGTGATGTGTGAATCGCAGCTTAGATGACATTCCTCACTTCCCTGATGAAACCTCAGATGATATCGCACACTGACCTAGAGTAACTGTTTTATTTCAAAGCAGCCACATTAAGATTCCATCTGTCAGGGATAACCGCTGTGCTTTGTCATACAGGTATTCTCCCACATGAACCTAAATAGACAAACACACCAAGAGAGGAGAAATTGGGTAGGAAAGCTCAGAGTTGTTGATGAACTGGGGTGCTCCTGAAACAGTAGTCACACAACACAGGAAATGGCTCTTTTAAGATGGATGTGTTTCTTACAGTCATGCATAAGTCATTGTGCTTTTTGTTACTGATTTTAGACATCAGATATTTGTTTTTCCAACCTTCTAGACATCAGATATTTGTTTTACCAACCTACCTGCCACATGGTTATGGAGACTCAAAAGAACATATCTAACCAGTAGACAAACTTAGAACACCTGAGTAGACAAACTTACAAAAAATACACAATCTCTATCACTCTGTAACACTTTAACCTGCCCAGACCTCCTTAAAAGCCCAGCAAATAAGAAAAACAGTTCTGAATAACCGGTCTGGAGCTATAAACACTAACCTAAATTCTGTGGTTGTGTCGTTTTGGAGTTTCACTGGCAGACAGTAAGTATTCGTCTGTACCTCACATGGACTAGACTCTTAAACAGACTTTATACAGTCCAAAGGTGAGCTGCTCCATATGAAGGTGGATTGGTAGAAGCACATTCTTCAAGTCTGAACAAATAATTCCATATTTCGTACATTGTTTTCCCTTGGTTTACAGTGACTGACCCCTTTGACTCCAAGTGGTTTCTCCGTCCGAACGGTTTGTTTTCTTGAGAAATGACTAGGCAGAATGAGTACACTGCAGGCAGCAAACTGAGACCTGTGCTCCCCAACCAGGCAATTTCAACTTAATCTTTACATTACCACAGTATTTGACTCCTTACATTACATATAACATATGTTTGTGTTCACTCTGACATCAGTGGCATTCAAGTGCGGCCCATAGGAAATACTCATTTGAGCGTGCTCAATCTGGACCAGGAAAAAGAATATTGACTCCTGCCAAAAATAACAGCAATATAAAAATATGTAACGTCAGTAGAGGAATAATCACCTTTATTAGTCTGAAATCATGGGAAAGCTTAAAAGAAACAAATAGCACTGTGTAGCGTTGCTATCACTCAGCGGGAGAGGTGGGTAGCTGATTATGAGAGATGGCTGTGGTCATCCTCTGGAACGTCCCACGGGCCGAGGACAATGACATGGTCTTGATGAAAAGTGCTCTCATCCAGAACTGGGAGAAGGCGAACTCCGGGAAACTCCTAGTGCTCCTAACGGTCACCATAAAACAATAATGACACGGTAGCCTCTGTTGTTTACCTCAAAAGACAGGCAAAGCCTTAAGACTGTAGGCCGAGACAGAGGAAACCTGGCTTTTAAGCCTGTCTGCGTTCCTATGTTAGATTGCTTTATAAATGGCCCTTCTTGGCGGCTTGTGCTTGTGTGTGTGTGTGGGAGATCTTGCGACCTGTCTGTCATGACACTACCCCACAGAATATTCCTCCAGTGTGCTATTCATCAGATGAGGCCGTTTATCTTTGCTACAAGGCTGAGGGAGGGTGAGACTGTTTGTTCAAATAAACAGACTGTTCTGTGCTATCAGGACAATCCCTCTCAGTTGTCACCGGCAGACAGCAATATCTGAGTAAGGTAGATAATCACTTAGTGCAGTGCTCTTTTTGTGTGTACATATTTGTGTTTGTGTTTGTGTGTGTGTGTGTGTTACAGAGTATTTGTGAGTGTATCTACTCATCTGGGTATGTACTGTACACAAATGTGTGTCGGTACGTTGTGTGTGTGTGTGTGTTTATTTGTGTGTGTTTGTGTGTCACTGTGTCTCTGTGTGTTTGACTATTCCCCATGAGTGTGTGTGTGTGTGTGTATTCTTGTGTGTGAACACACTGTACATGGGCGTGTGTGTGTGTATTCTTGTGTGTGAACACACTGTATGTACGTGGGCGTGTGTGTATGTGTGTTGTGTGTGTGTGTATAAATAGGAGTGATAGCATATCTGGCTCTGTTCTAGGCTACATTCCTCAATGCATTACTAGCTATGGCGCGGTCTTGTCTGCCTACCAGACCCAGAGGTCAACCTTGCATCCAAAGTATTTAAGGTATTTTTTACCCTGCGGCTGACAGAGTAGGAGCCATAGTGGACAGTGCTTTGATGTGAGTGGCCACGCAACCCCCTCAAACACACACACACACACACACACACACTCCCATGCCCCATGCACAGTCCTCCCGGGGCCTGGTGAAGAATGGAGAGGCGTTGACAGAGAAGAGGTGGAGGACCTTGGCGAGAAAATGGTCTTGTTGCTCCTCAATGGGGATCCCTTGAGAGTCTTGTGAAAAGGGGTTGTCGAGCATCGCCTCGTCTCGGCTTGCCGTCATGCCTGTCCTCTTCCAACATGTGGCTTTGCGCCGGACACCCCCTTTGAAAAATGAAGGTAGAGGAAATCAGCCGCTATTGTGTGCCAAGACCCCTTCATCAGGGAATTAGATGGAGTCAGAGTGTGTGTGTGTTTGCGTATGTGTGTGCGTGTGTGTGTGTGCGTGTGCGTGAGAGAGAGAGAGTGTTAGAAAGACTTGTGTTATAGCATATTTGTGTCTATGTGTTGTGTGCATGTGTGTGTGTGTGTAGTTTTATTGCTGTGTGTATGTGTGTTTGTTTGTGTGACTGTGTTTGTTTGTCTGACGTATATCTGAGTGTGTGTGTGTGTGTGTGTGTGTGTGTGTGTGTGTGTGTGTGTGCGTGTGTGTGTGTGTGTGTATGTAGACTGATGGGCACTCACTGAAAGTTTTAAAGGCAGTCCAGTGAGGTGAAGCCATTGTTAGCAGTAAACAGATTTAGGGAAGAGAGGGAGAGTCCTCACCTCAGAACAAAAGACAGGATCTGAATAGGACAGCAGCAGCTGCTCCAGGGACTCCCAAAATGTAGCAGCATACCTAAAGGGCACCATGGTAAAACAGCTGAGCATTCACAGGGTCTATTAAACAAGTCAGTGCACACACACACACACACACACACACACACACACACACACACACACACACACACACACACACACACACCACCTACACTTGTGTATATTAAGCTGCACTATGCTCTGGTATTAAGTCTAACTCAGACTATGATGACTATTAATTCACTTTGTCTCCATGTTCATTCCTTTTTGCGTGTGCGTGCACACACACACACACACACACACACACGCACACACACACACACACACACATACTCACTTCCTTACAGAGCTCCTCCTTTGGCAGAGTTTGACCTGTTGCATTTGTATTTTTTCTATTCCTTTTCCCCACACTCCCCACTCACTCTCTCTCTCTCTCTCTTTGCAGCACTGCTGAAGAGAGGTACCATTCTTCAGCTCCCGCTCAGTCTCACCATGAGCACTAAAAGCGATCCGAAACACCATTCCGGAGGAGCTCAGCGGGGGAGACTCCAGCGATCCATGCCCCGCTTCAGCAGCCTCGGCTGGGCAGCAGAAACTCCACAGAGCCTGCTGGGGACCTCTGCCAGGAGCTTCGACTCCAACTCCAAATCCAGCTCCGCTTGGGGGAAGAGGAGGCCAACCTCGCCCCAGCTCAGGGTGGGGTTACTGGGGATGCTGTTACTGATCTGCCTCCCTGCCGTAGGGGCTGCGAAACAGAGCCTGCCCAGGGTCACGTTGAGCCACAAAGGTAAAGTACGGGGCTCTGCTGGAGTACATTTTAGGGAATGAAAAAGGAGTTAGCTTTCTGTCTCTTATTTTATGATTTTTATGTTATTTATTTATTTATTTTTTGGTTCGACTTTTTGTGAGTTCATTGCTGGGGTTATTCTCAGGGTGCAGAGTTTGATAGTCTCTTGGCTACGCTCTGATTGTTTAAGATTTATGTATTCTGTTGTTGATTTTGTTTTTGAAATAAATACATTTGGAATAGCAGAGCACAGGACGTAAGTCATTGGAATGGGGGTTAAACGTTTAGAGCGCCTCGCAAATTTATGATTAAGAGAGATGTCCCCTCAGAGGAGTGCTGCATTTCATTCAGCCAGAGATACTGCACAAGCACAGTTCAGTTCATGGGGAGGAACACACACACACACACACAAATACACACACACATACACACACACACACACGCGCACACACAAATACACACACACACATACACACACACACACACACTCATAGACACACAGATACTCATGCAGCATACACACTATGCTGTATACTCAAGCTAAGATATACATGCAGTGCACACACAGACACACACTTTTGCCCTCTCTCTCTCTTATGCATACAAAAACATTCCCTCCCACCAGCACACACACACACACACACACACATTCATATTCACACACATCCACACCCACCCACACACCACACACACTTCCTCCCACAGTTATTCTGACACATTCATAGGCACTTTCTTGCTATCTCTTCTATCTCTCTCACTCTCTCTCTCTCTCTCTCACACATACACACACACACACACACACACACACACACACACACACACACACACACACAGACGAACACCACTGTCGTCCACTAGTCAGCACATTTTCTCAGGATCAGGGACCACGGCATAATGGGGTGTTTTCCCAGGCCCTGAAGTAACTGTGGCAGGTAGTCTAATCTAGACCAGACACCACAAACGAGGCGTGCATCGCGCCACGGGCCGCTGTGGTGAAACCAATCCTCACCGCCCCACCAGGCCATCCCATCGCTCCTCCAGGGGGAGAGCCAGTGTGTACGTGCGCTAAAGCACGCGTCCGCCATTGCACACCGCCAGCGCTGTTACTTCTATTTTCTTAATTTAATGTGTGAATGTGTACATATTCCGCAGATGATAATAGCTGTCTGTATTACTTTAATGTCTTCTTATATAACTGTAATACGCCCCAGTTTCATGGCAGTGAGTGTATAGAAATAGTAGTCATAGGTCTCAGAAAGTCAGTCCTTCTATGTGATATCCTGCAATATGAGTGGATTTAAATGAATTTCTCAGATGTTCAGAGATGCACTTTCAGGCAAGCTTTGGACCCTGTCAATGGGGCAGCATCATAACTTTGTGTGGGTGGGTGGATGGGTGGATGTCAGACTGGGCAGTGATTTTTTTTTTACACAACAGGAATATATTAGACTGCAATATAATACCAGACACATGAAAATGTTGTTTCTATTTTATGGTCGCTGTCAGAAATGATCCATGTAAGACTGCTTGAATGACACTCTAAGGCCCCTCCAGCAACATAAAGGCGTCTCTAGGGATGATCCATGCACACACAGGGTGATTGTGTGGCTGTGTGGTGAGTGAATGCAGGAATGGTAGGGGTCTTACCATATTGGCTGATAGAACTGCTGCTGGCCTCAGTATTTGCAGATGCAGCCATAAATTACAGTGCTGGTTGGTGGAGTCCCTGCTCTTTGGTTGTGATTTGGCTGCCGTTCCTCTTAGCCTTGGAGCTGGCATGCTTTTTTATGGAAACACATCTTCCCTAGTTGATGGTTCCATTGGCTATAGTTCAGACTGGTTCATTGGCTGTGGCACAGCAGGGTATGCCTGCTGACGAGTGGGTAGAACAGCAGTTGCTTTGCTGATGGAGTTAGCGGCGGCATTTTTGGCCGGCATACCTGCTGGTTATGGCACTGTCACTTGTAAACGTTGGCACAGGGTCTCGACGTTGGCGTCGGTGGGCACAACCAGTAGCAGTTGTCATCTTTGGCTACTGGTTTGGCTGGTTCACAGACAGTGCTTTGGCCTCTGCTGTGTGTTGCAGTCTGGTGGCTGGTGCGATGCCTGTGTAATTTATCAGGCCCAGAGAGAGAGATTGAGGCTGGTGTTTACCTGCTCCGCTTAAGCCTTTCATGTGTTCTAATAGAGTGCAGGAATGAGCTGGGAATCCAGAGCCTTATCAGAGAGGCCAGATAGCAGTGATTAAAAGCTGCGTCATGGTGTTTGATTGGTTGATAATTGGATTGGATGCAACACACACGCACACACACATATACACACGCTGACAGACAAACAGAAATTCACACATACACACACACACACACACACACACACACACATAAACACATAATATTTTGTCAAGTAACTCAACTCAGTGTGCAAATATATCTTATCAGAAACTGATTTATGTGCATGCACGCACACATACACACAGACACACACATACACACACACACACTCAGACATTGATAGATGCAAAGACACACACAAAGGCACAGTGTAATAGCCAGTAACACACAGTAATGAGTACAGCCGTGGAGACGGTGAGAGCTGAAGGTAAACACTCCGTGCAGCAGAGTAAATATCTATGAGCTGTGAAAGAAACAAGAACCAAAGAAACCAGACCAAAGAAAAGGAAGAGAAAGGTCTCCCCACACCCACTTCTCTGTGTGGCCTGCCTGGCATACAGGATATGTTGGTGGTCGTAAAAAGGTTCACTGAGGTGTGTGTTTCGTGTGTGTGTGTGTGCATGCATGTTTGTGTCTGAGAGTGTGAGAAAGACTTAATGTGTGTGTGTGTGTGTGGGGGGGGGTGTTTACGCATGAGAGGTTTTGTGTATGTGTCTGTGTGTACATGTGGTTGTGGGTGTGTACTGTATGTGCGTGTGTATGAGGTCATTGGCCTGTAACATGCAGTTTTACTGTGGTTTAGCCTCACCCACTTCCACCCGTGATGAATAGCTGAATGAATCACTCATCAGTGCAACAGTAATTCACAAAGGTGATGACAGTTGAGGAAACTCAAGCTGGTGCCCACTGTCTCAAAATTATACTGAAACTACAAGCATCATATCTCTAATTTGAGAACACTCATTTCATCTGGACCCTTATTCTCTCTCTCTCTCTCTCTCCCTCTCTTTTTGTCTCCCTCTGTGTGTGTGTGTGTGTCTCTGTCTCTCTCTCTTTTCTGGTGTGTCTGTCATGGGTTACTGTTTATGAGTTAACAGTAAGTAAACGTGAAGGGTATTTGTGTTAAGCCACGGAGGGAAATAAAAGTTATAGTGCACACACACACACACACACACACACACACACACACACTTCACCAAACCTTTCAAAATCCAGTTCTTAAGCCCAAGGCCTTTCAGGGGCCAGCAGCAGCAGCAGCAGCAGCTCTTTTGGGTCTGGAAATAGATGCTTGAGTCCGAGTGGCAGCCAGCTCCAACAATAATAAGCATGTGAATGTTTCTGAGTCTATATTTGATTCGGTTGTTTGGCATGCAGAACGCGTGCAAATACTTGCCTACAAAGGAGGCATGTACTGTCCAAACCTCCACTGTTTTGCGGCCTGTTTGATGGGACGTGCCACTGGGTTGGACGGGTAAGAGGGGCAGTGCGGGGAAGCGCTGGCAGCAGCTGCAGCAGCAGTCGCAGTCACACGGTGTGGGGATGGTGGCTGGGTTGTTCTACAAAGAGCAAGGGAAAGCACGATTCTGGGGGGGGCACTATGGAAGTAAAGTTACATTACAAAGAGAGTTACTTATGCCTATTTACACTGATCTGATTCAGTGAAGGCTTAAGTCTTGTTGATTTGGCCAAACCTCACTTCCATCCATTAGTGGGGTTTCTCCCAGAGATCCTTTACTGGCGGGGTAAGGGAAACTTCATCTTGTGATAGAGGCTATTAGACTTGATGGTCCTCTATCACAGAACTAGGTCAGGTCACTCTTATATCCTTTATGTGTATGTGTGTGTGTGTGTGTGTGTGCTTCCGTGTGTGTGCGTATTCAGTCAGGTCTGGATCATCTGTGTTTAGATCAGGCTTTTGCTCCTTCACCATTTTTGGTTTGGGAGCAACGAGATGAAGAGGAGATATGAAGTGTAAAATATCCCTTAAGTTGGAGAGAAGATGTAAGCTGTGAAATCGGAGCTAAGCCTTTCATGACTCAGAGCACATCTAAAAGAGTGTGTGTGTGTGTGTGTGTGTGTGTAGGTGGGTCAGTGTGAACATGTGCATACATTTGTGATGCTGTGTGGGAGCATTGCACGCGTGTATGTATGGAACCATGTGAGTGTGTGAGACTTGAAGTGTGACTGAAGAAATTGGAAAGAATATATGAGAGCACACGTGCACTGATGAGTAGCACACATTGTGCTTTTAAAACTGACTTTACATCTCACTGTGTGTGTGTGTGTCTGCATGCATACTGCATAGAGCCTATTCATCCTATGCAGACAATACAGGTTTGCATGAAGCAAAGCATATCCCTGCCCATCCAACAGCTTTGAATCCCAGCTATGAGATGACGAAGAGTTATGGCTCTGCTCTGCATGGCTTTGAAGGAGCTTTTCAAGAATGCATTAAAAACGGCACAAGAAAGGAAACCACAGGCCTCCAAACAAACACTCATGGCCCACACAACACCCCCCACTCCCCTCTCCTGAGATTCACCTGCAGGCGTGACCAAACATCAGTAATGCTGCCACGTCCCATCAGTCGTGCTTTGACATCCAGTGCTGAGATTTTTCCAGTCCAGGCGTAAACATTTCGGCAGGGCAGAGCCAGGGAACCTGACCCATTCCTCGTTATTGGTTTTTTTTGATTATTCAGAGATAGTTCATCATAGAGTGCCTGACAGAACGAGGTGAGTGTGGATGATGGTGCCAGCGTGAGTGCACTGCAGAGTGTGCACAAGACAAACATACACACACACACACACACACGCACACACACACACGCACGCACACACACACACACATACACACATACATACACACACATGGACTTGCCCATGAAATACCACTCACCCTGTAGTATAAAAATAACCTTGGCTAATTTACTATTAAAGGCACCTTTCCTGAACCTAACCAAGTAAACCAGCCTAAAACACTTTGTAAATATTAGAAGGCTCTACATCATCTTAATGAACTTTCTCCATGGCACATGCTGTAAATCACTAATTTATCTTGCATTGGTAGACAGTCCTCTCTGCTCTAAGGACGTAGGGTCTTGGCTCTTGGGTTCAGTGCTGTTGCCAGACAGGGCTTCTATTTCACTCAAGGGAGCAACAAGAGATATGACTTTAAGTTGGACTGTCAATTTGGCCTTTTAGCGTGTTTCCTCAAGTTTGGTTTCTTTGTAAATATGTGGGATTTTTGTTAGTCAGGCAAGCATCTTGAAACATCATGTGCCTGAAAGATTCACAACACAGGCGTATAAAAGTGTAGTGAAGTGAAAAGAAAGCTGTGTGACAAATATTGATGTAAGCTGTCAGCTATACAAAAGCAAGAGTTGTTTATTATTTGAAAAATTATGTGAGGTGTCATGTTTTCCTTGTGTTACACACTCACATCCCCCCCTTGTCTCAAACTCCCTCTAGCAACGCTGCTGCCTTCTCCATTTGACTCGAGCCCTCACACAGGTTAATCCCTTCCAAAATATCAACTCAACCTCATAACAATAGGCCAGTGTTTACCCTTACGCTGGGCTAAAACATCTGGGTTTGGTAATAATGACATTTTTCCAACCTCCTGTCCCGTCACTGTTAATTCCCCCTAGTTGACAGTGAAGCTGAACGCTGAACAAGCCTCTTAAGTCACGGCTAAGAAAACACACGCTACAGTGAGTCGCTGGCACCATTGCCAAGTCCCCAAGTCATTTTTTTTTCCTTTTTCTACCGTGCTTCTCTGAGGTGAACCAAAGGCTAAGCGTTAGCCGCTAAGCACAAAAACTGCATGGCAGCCACACAAGGCTATCTCTAAAAAATAAAAACAAATGAGAGGATTACACAACATGCTGCTAGCTGAGCAAATCACGGGCTGTTGAGAGAGGTGTGAGAGGTCGTGTCTCAAGGGCTGACCCAGAAGATAAAATAACGGGGGCCTGAACGGGGCGCTAAGTCGCTGAGGAGCAGTTTTTCACAAGCTGTCTTTTGCCTCAGGCTGTTTGAGAAGCAGATAAGCCCTAGGTCTGGCCCTGGCTAATCCAGGGTGCTAACAATGGAGGTCTTAGGAGAAGAAGAGTGTGTGTGTGTGTGTGTGTGTGTGTGTGTGCATGTGAGTGGTGTTTGTGTGTGTGTTGGGGTGGGCACTAATATTGATCATAACTAAGCTCCTCAAACTCTTTGCATACCGTAAGACCAATCAGTGTGTCAATCTTAATGGAGATTTGCCTAAAGCATAAGCCTGCTCACACACTGACTGACACACACACACATTTACAAAGCCCCAGCCATTTCTTCCCAGTGACCTCTGTAATAATGCGGATGTTTGAACAGGACGTGTGTGTGTGTGTGTGTGTGTGTGTGTGGATGGGTGGCTGTGGATTTATGTGTGTCTGAATGTAAATTAGTGTGTGTGTGTGTGTTTGTGTGTGTGTTTGTATGTGTGTGTGTTCTTGCATGTGTTGGCACCAGAGTGAAAGACAGAGAGCGGGGGTGGATAGATGAAGAAAGAGAGACAGAGATGCAAGAAAAGGCCAAAAACTGAGAGAATGGCCTTGTCTCCTGTCTGTTCGCTAATGAACATGTTGGAGCGGTCCGCCGCTGTAAAGGCTCAGCGTCTGGTGTTGCCGACCGTGCGCCAGACCGCTGATTATGCCGCCACGCTCGGTGTTTGTTTCGCTGGCAGATTAGCGTATCTCTGGGGAGCAGTGAGCAGTGTGTATTACCCCATCTTGGGCCAACAGACTGAATGCCGTCTACATAATGCTTTTTAGAGGGTTGTGACTGGATTGAGAAAGTATGCATTACAATGAATAATCTGGCTGCGAGTGGAAATGAAATCCTCATGGGGAAAAAAGACAGGGAGAGTGGATGATATTGAATAATTGTGATGGTTTGGAAGAATGTGCGCTGATGTTTGACAGCCAGCTGTAATGCAGTCATTACCCCCTGTGGGCATGTGTGGTGTCCATGATCCCAGGAGCTCAAGTCTGCTTTTCTTCTCTCTCTCTCCCTACCTCTCTTTCTTTCTCTCTCTCTCTTTTATTCTTCCTTTCTCTTTCTCTCTCTCTGCCTGATTTCACCTCCAACTCATGATCACACCATACTGATCCAAACCATCCGTGCCAGGCTCCCATCCATGGAGTAAGGCTAGACTGAAAGATTTTTCTCAATGGAGATCCCCATTGCAGTTTTCCTTTAGCCTAGAACTTAAGCCTAGAAGGCTTAATTCAGTCATGGGAACTGGCCCTTGTGTGTAAACCGTACATGTCTAAACCATACCCATCTCAAATCAACACATATGCCTATAGGCTAACATTCACACTAGACTGCTAGACCTAATGGAAGTGGATGACTGCAGTGGGAGTGTATGAATGCATGCCTGCCGATGGTGTGTGGTTAGGGGAAAGTGAACAAAAGTTGAGTACACCACAGATGGAAGGCAGAGATAGAGAGATACAGTAAAAGAAAAAAAAGGGGGAGAGAGAGAGTAAAAAAACAGAGAAAGTGAGTAAGTAAGTAAGAGTATTAGAAAAAGAGAAGAAGAATAGACAGAGAAAGAGAGACAGGGAGAGAGAGAGAAAGAGAGAGAGATACTGGTTAATGAATAATATGGGCATGTAAAAGGGAATGCAGAGAGGAGAGAAACAGAGAGAGGAAGAATGCTCATTTGTGTGCTGCATTGGGAGGAGTAGAGGAAGCTGAATGGTTGAGTGCCCCTAGTTTCCCCCAGAGCCCTGATCCTCTGACTGCACAGCCCTCAGGGCGCAGGAGATAAGGCCGACAGGCACAGTGTCCTTTCTGCATTACTGACGCAAACCATTAGGGATATACTCATGCAGGTGTGATGACTGAGCCAATGGCTTTGCATACTTGATTGTCTGTGTGTGTGTGTGTGTGTGTGTGCGCGCGCGTGTGTGTGTGTGCATGTGTGTGTGTACAGCAAAAGTGTATTTGGCACGTATGAGGATAATGAGGATATCCAGAGATGGTGTAGATAACAGGAACATAATGTGCTAAAGTGATAAGTATTTTCTACTCAAGAACCCCCAGATGAGAGGTCTTTTTGTGACTGTTTTTCCTACATTTCTAAATGCAGTGTGGGTTGCTGTGCTCTGGCTATAAGCTGATAACCCTGAGCCGTAGTGCAGTAGATCGAGGCTAATCATTCCTGCTTTCTCTCAGAACCAAGTCTGAACACATCTGTAGTCTTATCAAGCCTTATCTTAATGCTAATCCATTTTATTGCCGTGACTCATTTTATGTTACTAAGTGTGTGTATTACTCATTGCATATCACATAGAGAGAAAGTTTATTCCATTTATTTGTACTTCCAATGCTTGAAAGTCACCTTTTATCCATGGAGGTGATGAGTGTATAGATTTGGATTGATTTGCTAATAGGTTTCTGTCTTTTGAGGTCTTGTAATTGTGTGTGTTTGTTGTTTGAGGTCTTGTAATTGTATGTGTTGTGTGTGATTGTTGTTTGAGTCTTGTAAATGTGTGTGTTGTGTGTGTGTGTTTGTTGTGTGCAGAACTGCTGCACTCGGGCAGTGTGGTGCTGTTTCAGGGCCTGGGGGAATCTCTGCACTCACACACACTCCTGCTGGATGAGGAGAGGGGCAGACTGCTGTTGGGCGCCCGGGACCACATCTACTATCTGAACCCAGATAACCTCAATGCTCGCCCTCGCAAGGTAACACACAAACACACACACACTTACAGTCAAACACTCACTTTTCTAAATACATACTTTCACAAAACTCTCTCTTTTACACAGACAAACACCACACACAGACAGACAATACACACACACACACACAGATAATATTCATAGACAGACATGTCTGGAGCTGTTTTGCACTGACACCTATGGAAACATTCAGTTGAAATCAATGAAAACATTGTGAAAACTCAGTCAGGCCTCAGCATCACATCCTTAACATGCATACTCCTGCAGGCCTGGGAAAACATCTCAGCTACTCCAGGTATTTGGAGGTGTTTTTGTCAGTGAACATCATGGGTGTGTTTGTGTGTGTGTGTGTGTGTGTGTGCACACACATGTGTGTGAGTGTGTATTTCTGTGTGCTTTGCTAATCAACAGCTATTCAGCTGTTGACTATACTATATAGTCAAAATAAGCCAACTATTAGTCATTCAAGCTCAAGCTGATTGTTGACAAGGCCATTGGATTTAGTTACAGACCTTTGTTCTGTGGCTCTGACACATTCAGATTAGGTAGTGTATTTCTAGATGTCATTCTCTAAAGCTCATGTGTCATTTTGTTTCCAATTGTCCAATTATGGCACTGGTTTTTCAATTAGACATGACCTAACAAATGCTGATACTCCCTACCGTGACTAGAGTGTAGGAAAATTTGGAAAAAGTGCATTTTGGTGTGCTCAAATGACACTTTTTTTCCACTGTGTGTGTGTGTGTGCGTGCGTGTGTGTGTGTGCATGTGTGTGTGTGTGTGTGTGTGTGAGAGAGAGAGAGAGAGAGAGAGAGAGAGAGAGAGATAGGGTGGGAGAATCAGTGAGTGGTACTGTGTGTATAGGGGGTGAGTGAGTGTGTGTGTGTGTGTGTGTGTGTGTGTTTCTTTTAGTGTGCAGTTAATAAGTTAAGTACTCTGCTTTCTCTGGCAGGGTGCCTGTTTTGAAATCCTGGCTTATAGTAAGAATTAGTGTCTCTCTGTCTCTTTCTCTCTTTCTGTCTGTCTGTCTCTCTCTCTCTCTTTGTGTCTCACTCTCTCTTTCTCTTTCATTCTCCCTCTCGCTCTCGTACTCTCACTTTGTGTCTTACTTTCTTTCTCTTTTTCTCTCTCTTTCTCTCTCTCCCGTTCTCCCATGTGTGTGTATGTTAAGTGCCTGTGCTTGCATTACAGAGTAAAAGTAGGGCTCTGGCTGCATAAAATGCCTGTTTGTGCAGCTGGTCTCCATCAGAGAGTTGACTAAAAACTCATTTGATTTTTATCTCGTTGTTTTAAACTCTTCATCAAGTTCAGATAATGTTGCCTTTGCTTATTCTTGTGGTTAACTCCGCACTGCAGATAGCCAGATTAACCATCCTAATGGACCCCATTCAAATAAATACTGCCCAGTGACAGCAAGGTAGAGCAGAAGGACAGTTTGAATATGACTACTGTTCTCAGACCAGTTAGGTCAATCTACACTTTTTATTTTTTCGTGTAGAAGATACTTTTTCCAAAGCAACTTACTGGACAACACAGATAAACATTTATCATGAACAAACATTTATCTAAAACATTTATCATGAGTTGTTGTTAGGACCATAGAATTATAAAAAATTAGCCACATTCCACCTTATTATTAACATTATGGACAATGCTGTATCTATGTATATAATATCTATGATTAGGACCATGCTGTAGTTTATGCTCTTCTGCATGAGTCAGAGAAATGTAGTGTTCATGTGACTGTTGGAGAGATGTGCACAAGGTAACAGATGAGGAAGAGTCAAAGTCTCAGATGAATAAATTAGTGGGGATCTTCCCTTGCTCAACACACCTTACCCTGTGAGTCAGTACACAGTATCTGTCTGTGAGGGAGGCACTCTCTTGTGATGGGAGGTTTTTGTCTTTCTTGTTTGTATCAGCTCACAGATAAATAGGTACACAAACACACACGCAAACATGTGGATGCATCCAAACACCGCATAAACACACACAACCACAAACCAAACAATCAGAGAGAGAGAGAAGAAGAGGAAGAAAGAGAGTGTAAGGGTGGAAGAGGGGCATGTAGGGAGATTCCCACGCCATCGCCTGGCAGATCCGCTCAGAAGCCTCTGGACTTCATGGTTCCCAACACCCTCATCCCCTCACACCTGTCAATCACTGTCACCACACTGACATGGGATACCGCAGTCACAAGTGGGGGGAAAGAAGGTAGGCTCTTGACTCTGTGGCCACATGCCAGTCAAAGCGTCTTGGGCTCTGCATGTGCGAGAGCGCACACACACACACACACACAGATACACACACACACACACAGATACACACACACACGCACACACATAGACACAGCCACATATAGGCTCTATCTTTCAGACAAAGGTAGAAAAGCAAACATATGCACACATATAGTGCATAGTGTCTGTTTCTCACTCACACAAAGGCAAGACACACACACACACACAACACACGCACACACACACACACACACACACACACACACACACACACACACACACACATACACAACACACTGGGTGCCCTTTTTTAAGCCACACAAAGGCACAGTGTGAGTGTGTGACATCTGATGTTTGGAAACAGAGGCATTAATAGACTTCCTCTCCGTATTCATTGTGTCAGCTCTGATGGCCTTTGGGCCTGATAGGAGGAAAATAATACTGACAGGGCCTTTGTGCATTTGATTGGGATTGGACAGGTTTCTCCTTGGGCTGCTCCCAAAGTCCCAGTGTGTGTATGTGTTGCTCTCCAGCAACTCTCATTAAACAGCCGTGTTTGTGTAGTACTGACTTTCCACACTGCTCAGTTTGTATATATCTCACTTTTTTTCTCTTTCATTAAAGCTCAGTTGTTTTAAGGAGAGTCAGGGACATTTTTTATCCCCCAGCTGGAGAATTAAACTAATAAACATAAAGTTCATCGACACATCCTGAATTTATTGTCAAAGAAACTACATCGTGTTTTAACACAGGTGTCTACCATTTATTTAGAATTTGAATGAAAGAAACATCCATACCAGTCATGACAAATGCCTGTGGTTGACCTGGGGGCCTGTGAACGCATGTGTATATTCATAAGAAAAACATAAAAAAGAAGGACAGGAGTAGAGAGAGAGAGGGAATGAAAAAAAAAGAAAGAGAGATTGGTTCTGTCAGGTGGTTCTTGTGTTGTGCGGCTTCAAAGCGCAATCCCACAAAGTCGCCTCACGAGCGGACGTATGATCGCGTGTAATCAGAGGGCAGGATGGGATACGGCCGTATGTGTGGAGACGGCTCCCTTTGCTCGGGGTCAGAGGTCAAGGCTGTGCATGCTAAGAAGCTAAGCTTTTTATAACACATGCGTGTGCACGGAGCCCCCCAACGTGATACAGTGCCCTCTTTCTCCCACCCTCAACCTCCACCCCGTTCCATGCAGCCTCCTTCTCTCTGGTTTTCCTCCTTTCCTCTTTCCCAGGACATTGCATTGTTTAGTCTTCTGTGGTCTTAGCCCTCTCTCACTGTTACTCTCATTTGTCTTCTTCTGTCTGCCCTTTGTTTGGACTCCCTAGTTGTTTGTATTTTTTCACACGCTGTCTTTGTACGGCTGTTTATTCTTGGCTTCCCAGCTATCCCATGTAAATTTCACCTATCTATTTTTTTTGGTGGGTTTGCAATCACGCGATGCTGCGTATCCCAAAATTGGCATACAAACACACACACACACACACACACACACACACACACACACACCACACACACACACACACACACACATAATGTTTGAGTGTTTATGAATCCTGAATTGAAAATATATACACTATTTATACATGTATGGTTGGTTCTGCTTGCTTCATATAAGTATGTTTATAAGTTCTGTTTTAGTTTTATGACTCACAAGCTCTCTCTCTCTCTCTCTCTCTCTCTCTCTCTCTGTGTGTGTGTGTGTGTGTGTGTGTGTGTGTGTATGTGTGTGCTTTAGATCAGCTGGCCAGCCCCGCGTGAGAGAGTGGACATGTGTAAACTGGCAGGCAAGAATGCCCAAGTGAGTATGAACCTCAGCTTCTCTCTTTGCATAAAATCAGTGTTCTGTTTTGCACCACACACACACAGACACACACACACACACACTCTCTATCTCTCTCTCTCTCTCTTACACACACACACACACACACACACACACACACACACAGTGCAGCACGCGTTCCACTGCCTTCTTGCTTGATTCACTACCTGATTTTCCATAAGATCCCTATCTCTCTCTTTCTCTCTCTCTCCCTCTCTCTTTCTTTCTTTCTTTCACTCTCTCTCTTTTTCTCTCCACTCTCCAGTCATTTATTTCATGTCTCTTTTTCTCTCCCTCCTCCCAAAATCACTTAGACGGAGTGTGCCAATTTTGTACGGGTTCTGCACAGCTACAATCGCACACATCTGTATGCGTGTGGCACTGGGGCATTCCACCCTACCTGTGCCTTTGTGGAGGTCGGGGGTCGGAGGTCGATTCTGTCATGAATCGATTATAAAACTTAAACCCTTTATAGATAACCTTGTGTGTCTGCTGATATTATCAAACCAGAGATATTTTGCCTGTGTGTGTGTGCCCGTGTGATTGAGGTTTTGGAAAGGCAAATAGATAGTTGTGTTGCATAGCTACCAGGGAACACAGAGAATTCCGTGTAGACTCTATGAGGTTTTCCATTCACTCCATCCTAATAATACGTCAGCTTCTCTCTTTGCATAAAATCAGTGTTCTGTTTTGCACCACACACACACAGACACACACACACACACACTCTCTATCTCTCTCTCTCTTTCTCTCTCTCTCACACACACACACACACACACACACACACAGTGCAGCACGCATTCCACTGCCTTCTTGCTTGATTCACTACCTGATTTTCCATAAGATCCCTATCTCTCTCTTTCTCTCTCTCTCCCTCTCTCTTTCTTTCTTTCTTTCTTTCTCTCTCTCTCTTTCTCCACTCATTTATTTCATGTCTCTTTTTCTCTCCCTCCTCCCAAAATCACTTAGACGGAGTGTGCCAATTTTGTACGGGTTCTGCACAGCTACAACCGCACACATCTGTATGCGTGTGGCACTGGAGCATTCCACCCCACCTGTGCCTTTGTGGAGGTCGGGGGTCGGAGAGAGGTGAGACAAGAAAACAACAGCTTGCAAAACAGGGTGTTGGTGTGTGATATGTGGAGGGCTGTAAATGTCTGGTTTATTCCTTATGTGTGTATCTGTGTGTGTGTGTGTGTGTGTGCCTGTGTGTGTGTTTACTTAGGATGGTGCATTCCATCTCATCAGCAGCAGTGCAGAGTCTGGAAGACTGAAGTGCCCTTTTGACCCCTGGCAACCCTTTGCGTCTGTGCTGACAGGTGAGCTCTGACTGTGAGAAGAGAGAATAGAAACATTCCGCCACATTACGCTCACAGAGGCACAGAAACAGTCCAGTGCAATGTTTCACTTCATGCCATCTCCTCCAGTTTCGTCTTAGGACACGAAAGCCAGAAGTTTGGCAATAAAACACAGCACGTCTCGGCTGCGATGTAAACAATGTGTGAACATCTACTATTAATCGTTGAATTAACTCCCTTTTGGTTCTTGTGTCTTGCACCTGCGCTCAACTCACATTTTGGATGGCCACTAATTCACACATGGATAGACATATGTGATGCATATGTGTTTCCTATGTCAGATGTCCTGCCTCGCACACATTCTCCTACTCAAACCTGTAGTGAATTCAAATGAAAGCCTTGATCACATATGTTAGAGATGAAATATTGCAGGACTGTGGTGTGGGAGAGTGGATCACTGAAGGGAGAGAAGATCACTGTTGTTCTCCCTGGCATTCATGCAGTTGTTTCAAGACTAAAGTAAAGTCTAAAATAGTAATTGTTTATAGTTAGACTGGAAGTTTACGTCAACACCTCTCTCTCTCTCTCTCTCTCCCTCTCCCTCTCTCTCTTTCTCACACACACACACACACACACACACACACAATGCATTGGGATATACACCACTGTGTAACAATTCTTGAAAACCATTGAACTGCAAAAGTGTTTTGAAAAGTAACCTATTAACCTAAATGTAATTAGCAATTTGGAAAAGTAGAAAAGTAAAAGTGTGAGCAACTGTGCACTTGTGTGTGTGTGGGGGGGTTTGTGATAGACTGTGTGTCTGTATCCATGTCTATGGGAGAGACCAAGAGCAAGACTCTCTGTTGGCGAGAGAAGAGTTAAGTTTGACATTTCAAGACTCTGTGTTAAACATTAAAGAGTGCCTGTGTGAAGAATGCTACGGTAATTCTAAACTACATTTGGCAGCACTGTAAACATTCCAGACGTTCACGTTGGTGATCCAAATACCCTGGGATTTTAGATTCACTGGCACACCGGTGTGTGTGTGTGTGTGTGTGTGTGTGTGTATTTATGAGGACCACTCAGTTGAACTTGGATCGATGACCCTCTGTTTATCACCATCGCATCTCCCTGACGCCAGTTTGAGTTTTTTTAAAAGTGCTTGCCAGGTGGTTGTCATGGACACCCACAAGCCAAGAACATGTGTTGTTTATTCTGTCATGAATCAATTATAAAACTTAAACCCTTTATAGATAACCTTGTGTGTCTGCTGATATTATCAAACCAGAGATATTTTGCCTGTGTGTGTGTGTGCCCGTGTGATTGAGGTTTTGGAAAGGCAAATAGATAGTTGTGTTGCATAGCTACCAGGGAACACAGAGAATTCCGTGTAGACTCTATGAGGTTTTCCATTCACTCCATCCTAATAATACGTCTGGAAATGTGTCATGATGTCACTTTACAAACAGTCTCTAAAAATTGAAGGACATGTTGACAAAGCTTCCCTGTTTGCACTGCCAGTTGGCTTTGGTGGTCTGAATTTATCTGCGTATGCAATTACATCAACACACACGTATCTCTGCTCCCAGATCAGTACCTGTATGCTGGAACTGCCTCGGACTTCCTGGGCAAAGACTCCACGTTCACACGCTCGCTGGGTCCACCTCCCGACCAGCACTTCATCCGCACAGACATCTCTGAGGATTACTGGATCAACGGTGAGCAGCCACTTGTCCAACAGAAAAAGGGGCATCTGCTGATATTGCTTATAATGAACAGAAATGAAAGATGAATCAATTTTCTCCTTAATAGAGTTTTACTGACAGAGGGCTATCTTTGCAGCATAATGTTTCAGACACTCAATCCAAATGGCTTCATTTCTGAGGATGGGCAGGGGATCTGAAATGTCATACTGCATGGGTAGTCATAAAATGTTTTTGGGAGCATCATCTTTGGCCTTGTTTCCTCAGTGTTTTCTTTAGCCCAGCACTCAGATCCTAACCATTTTTGTGCATATGGGATGTGCATGTCCTTTGTAAACAGATTTAAATGGAAATGCCCCGCTAAAAAACTCTTTTCAGTCTTTATGCACTTTCAAGGTTTTTAGTGGTCCCAGATAACCTGCAACCTTCAAATGCATAAAGCTCCCTAAAATGACAAATTTGTGCAATCCTTTTATGTTTTCACACTTTTATGTGCTTTTTGTATTACAGCTCTTATAAATGCCAAAGATGTGATTTATCAGTCCCTTGTTAGTTCTAACTCAAATGGAGGTCTTATTATGTGCTAGGTGGAATTATATATAAGAGTTTATGTAGTTAATGAGCCATATAGCTACGCCTCAATTAATAAAATAAAGAAGCATCATTCTGAAAGTGATAAAGGTAAGCACATGCATGAAATCACACAAGATTTACTTGCTTCTTTGTGCTCCCATTTCTGTTTGCTAGTGAGTAAAATCTTCCTACGTTCCTCTTGTTGACTGGATGAGACCTCCTGTGGGCCAACGCCCAGGCCTCTCCTGCTGAATCATGCCGAGGATGTGTCCAGCCAAGCGCATGTTGGGCCCATAAAAGCCTTTTTACGACTCACACACTCGCTGCAGGGCGGATTGGGGGGGGGTGGAGCTGTGCTCCCTGGCCAAGTGGGCAGACGAGAGCTGCTGTTGGGTTTGGAAGGCTTGGAATGAATGAGAAAAAGAGAGAGAGAGAGAGGGAGGAAAAAAAGAGAGAAAGAGAGAGAGAGAGAAAGAAGCATCCAGCTGAACTCACACATATTGAGGTGGGGTTCCAGCTTGCTACTGCTTGATCAAAGGAGCTGTGGTGGTGTTGCTGCTGGTGGTGTAATTCTCCACCTGTGGGGCTTTTCATTTGTTGGCTGTGATAGTGATGCACTTGCCAGAAGTGGGAAGAAGGTAATTGAGGCACAAATGGATGTGCTTCTTGAAACCAAACTCATTTCTAATCTTCCCTTGGGGGCCCTATCAGGTGAGGGAAGCCAACATTCTTCCCACATGGAAACCAAACTCTATCTTGCTCCATCTGTCCTGGTTCAATATGATGGAATGGCTTCCCTGATAGCATTTTTTTACTTTTGGCCCCACAGAGTTCTGCCAGTGCACTGTGTGTGTGAATATGCTCTTGTCCTTTTGAAACAGTCGACTGCTGTGTAAACAGCCGATGCTGGTTCACCTCACAATAGCCGTGTGTTTCTTTGGCCGGCTGATTCATTGTAGACACCCAATCCGACCCCTACAGTTGAGGCAGAATTTATTAACAAATGAATAAATCAGCGGAGCACCCCATAGGGCCGAGTGAAGGATTACAGTGTAATCTGATGAAAGAGTCAGGGCCTGACCCCTCAGGGCCTGACCCCACAGGGACTTCCGCCGAGCGGCCCAGCGTGTCCACCTCCCCCCAACGGGCTCCCCCACCCCACCTATCCCCCGCTCTTCCTCTCCCCTCCCCGGCCTGAGGGCTCAGGGCGCCGGGCAGCGTCTGGACCAGGGTGCACTGGGTGGAAACAGCTAAATGGGACAGCCGCCTCCATCTACGAGCCCTCATTTGTTTACGTCAGATGTCTCCCTGCATGCGGCGTCATGCCCAGGGCATTTTTTTCCCAGGTGTTGCTCGTCACTGTGAGGATTTTCCATGTTTTTTTTTTCTTTTTTCTTTTTTTAAACTCATGATTTGAGAATTTTCCAGTATGGTTTTTGTCAAGGGTTAGCTTATGTACAGTGGAGAGGGCAGCAAGGGCCAGTAGGTTAACTGCTTCCTGCCTGAAAAACAAAAAAAGAAAAAAAAGAAATATAGTGGTTCACTGATGGCATTCAAAAAATATAGTCTCCCACATGTTCACATACACTTACACACTTATACGCATGTGCATGCAGAGAGAGAGAGAGAGAGAGAGAGAGAGAGAGAGAGAGAGAGAAAGAAAGAAAAGAAAGAGAGAGAAGAAAAACACTCATGCTTATTGACAAATTTATGGTATTCCCATGGTTGCTTGCCCATGTAAAATTACCCATGCATAACAATACCCCCCTAAAACAGTGGAACCAACTTGCCACTGTTTAAAATATCACCTAATAACATGTGACTTATTTAATGGTTCTGCAACAGTAGATTTAGATCATCACAGTAATTTAATAAATTCTCTGGACTCTTTCATCCTTAAATTAATGGTGTGCAAGCATTCAGTAAGTCCTGGGGAAGTACATGGCGGGTCACAGAGCTCATTTTTAAACGCAGACCTGGGCTTTTCCTGCTCTGTTTGCTTTGGAAAGTGCCGGCGGACAAGCAAGGCTGCTAGCTGTGGCCAACTAAAAGGGAGGACTGCAGTGCATCAGTGTTTGTCACGACGCCTCAAATGATGACACACGCTTTCCACGTTTATTTATTTATTTTCCGCAGTCTTTCTTGGAATTATTAGTGGGACTGGTGTTGGTCGAGCTATGCCCGTCCTCTGCCCTAGTTCTTGATGTCTCTCAAGCACTGCACTCTTCCAGCTGTCATCTGGTCCTCTCTCTTCTCTCATCTTGTCTCATCTTAGCCATGTTGTCAGCCTGTCCTCTCTTGTCACAACATGTCCTCTTCACCCATCTTGTGTCATCCCCTCTTCACTCTGCCCTTTCCCATTCTTTTCTTTTTTTTATTTCCCTTCATCCCCTTCCCCTCCTCTCCCCTCCTCTCTTCTCCCTGTCTCCTCTCTCTGCCATAAAGCACCTCTGTCAAAGCGTAAGGTCCTTTCTCTGCTCTAAGACTCCCCTGGGTTGGACCAGGCTTCCAAAAGCTGATGTCATGTTATTGATACTAGACCAAACTGCTTTTTATTTCTGCTGTTCTCATTGCCTCTGCTGATGCCACACTGTCATTTATTCCATACTGAGAAGCAGACTACAGTGGTCTCTTTGATACTGACAGGCCATATAAGCAGGCACACACACACACACACACACTCACATGCACGCACACACACACAGACATACACACATACACACAAAGGCACATACAGTCATAAAAAATGTCAACTATACTACAAACACAGACACATAGACAAGCACAGACATTCAGCCATAGCACCAAGCACCAAAACACACCATAACATAGACAGAGACAAAGAGCACACACACACACACACCCTTTCCTACCGACATAAAAGCACACTTTGTTTTTCAGCAGCCACTCCACACTGTAAATCTGCCAGTGTCTGTGTGAAGTGGCTCTAAATGTGTTCTTGTGTTCAGAAAAAAAAGGAAACTCCCTAGCAGGAGGCGCTAACCCTCTTTGAAATCTCCCCTCTCTCTGTTGTCAACAGAGGGCAAGTTTATAGCAGCTCTTCCTATATCGGACACGTTCAACCCTGATGACGACAAGATGTACTTCTTCTTCCGCGAGGCAAATCGTGATGGAAGTGTGTCGGAAAAGCGTGTCCTGTCCCGGGTCGCTCGTGTTTGCAAGGTGAGTAAGCACCCGCTCCGAAAGACACACTCATACACACACACACACGCACACACACACACTGTCGGGAGGATCCCTGATGGCCACATGGTTGTCTCCTCCATGCATGATCCCAATCAATCCATTCCTCTGATGTCCATCTTTTTAAGCCTCACATATGAAAACAGTTAAACTCCCCTTGGGACACCAGGCTTCCTGGTACATTCCTCTTCATGCAATCTGCTGAAAGCAGGCCAGACCAACACTGTCATGGGAGGGGTGGGGGGTGGGGGGGTGTAAATCAGCTTTGTGTGATGATTCTTGGAATGGAAGTAAACTGCTGGGGACAGTGCCCCCCCCCCAACACACACACACACACACACACACACACACCCTGGGTGACCCCGGGAGGACTGTGTCATCGTTATCAGCCCTCGGCTCGCTGGCTTTCTTTCCACAGGATGCGCTGGAGGAAGCCCCTCAGCACGGCCTTAAGCTCACACTGTACCAGCCCGGTGGGGTGGAACTGTGTGTGTGCGTGTGTGTGTGTGTGTGTGTGTGTGTGTGTGTGTGTGTGCGCGCGCGTGCACTTTATAAACTCCTCAGTCCACACTCATCGCTCCTCTGAACGTACTGTTCAAACTCATCCAAAAACACACACACCCATCCTCCCATGGTGTTCCTTGTGTGTGTGTATGTGTGTATGTGTGTGTGTGTGTGTCAGTCACAGTTTTTTGTTTGCTGATGTTTTGATTACCAGAGTACTCTGAACTGTGCAGTATAGTCTGGAGGTCTTGTGTGTGCGTTGAGTGCATACTCTATAAGATGTATAGGACTCGTGTTCTTTATGGCGTTTATTTACAGAGTTAGGGGGCGGCTGCCACTCACTGTCCTTGTTTAAGGCGTGGGGGTGAGGATTGTTCCCGTCGGCCCTCGGATCCATTCAGGGGCTCTTGGGAGTCCCAGTAAAAAAAATTCCGAGTGCGGTTGTGAGATTCTGGAATGGAGCGCGGGTCCAGGTTTATTGCTTTGGGATGGAGCTGTAAAGTGGATCACAGAGTGGGGGCTGGATTCCTCTCTGGATAAGAGGGATCAGAGTTGCCCGACTGCCTTTTGAAGATCGGAGCGCTTAGAGAGCGGCAGTGGACTAACCCCCCCCCCAACTCACTCTGTCTCAAGTTTACCTTGTTGTTTTTTTTTGATCACACTGCGGATTTGTGTGTGCTTGTGTGTGTTTGTGTGTGTGTGTCTCTCTCTCTCTCTCTGTGTGTGTGTGTGTGTGTGTGTGTGTGTGTACATCTAATCTGAAGGTGTTATACCATTGGATTTCACAAGCAGATCTGTGACCAGCACAAGAGTTTGTGTGATGTAGTCTGGGTGGAGTTGTGTATGTGTGTTTGTGTGTGTGTGTGTGTATGGCTGCATAACGGTGACACCCTGTTGGGACAAGGTAGAAAAACTGATGTTTGGCAGATGTCTGTGTGTGTTTGTGTGTGTCTGGTATGTGTGTGTGTGTGTGTATCCATGCGTGCCTGAGAGCAGCTCATTCAGCCTCTTGGAAAGGCAAATTAAGGCCCAGCCCTTCATGCACAGCCTCTTAGGTCACTTTGATTTCAAGGAGCCAAAGACATGCAAATCTAACCCTGATTAATCGATAAGCAGGGGAGCTCCTTTTCACCCCCCACCCCGCCTCCTTTGTCTCATTCCTTCCTCTCTCCTCCCTCATGCTCTCCCTCGCTCCTCTGTGTTTGTACAGTTAATTGTGTGAAGGGCCCAGACGAGGCTGCCGTTCATTATTGTGCCGTCACGGAGCTCTCTGGAGAAGGTTGATGCGATGCACATGTGCTGGTCTGATGTGATTAATTGGTGGAAGTCTATAAAGTAAAGCAGTAATTAGTCAAAGGTGGTGTGGTTGCTTTCAGGATGATGGCCACAGGTTTAATGAGGTTAATTGTGTGTGTGTGTGTTTGTGTGTGTGTATGTGTGTTTGTGGGCATTCCAGAATGATGTTGGTGGTTTGAGGAGCTTGACCAACAAGTGGACAACATTTCTCAAAGCCCGCCTGGTGTGCTCCATCCCCGGCCCAGATGGAGTGGACACTCACTTTGATGAGCTGCGTAAGTCTCTCTCTCTCTTTCTCTCTTTTCACCTTTTCACTTCTCTCTTTTTCTTGCTCTTTGTCTCTCTGCTCTGAAAGTAATGACCCTGTGTCATTACATGTCTGTGCCTGTGTGTGTTTGGTCATTAGTATGTTTACTTTATATTCTGTGGATTCATATGTGTGTTGTTTTGTGGATCTCTGTTTCAGAGGACATCTTCCTGATGCCAACCAGGGATTTGAGGAATCCTGTGGTGTATGGAGTCTTCACCACCAGCAGGTATGGAACCACCAACATTGCCATGGTCCAGTGTAGCCTAGTCCTTATAGCTCCTATCCATTTGCTTACCCAGTACTGGACAATTCCACTTGATGTTTATATTGGTTTTAATGCACCTCTCCATATGTCTGTGTGTGTGCGTGTGTGTTTTCTGTGTGTGTGTTTTCAGCTCCATTTTTAAGGGTTCAGCAGTTTGTGTGTATAGTATGTCAGACATTCGAGCGGTGTTTAACGGGCCCTATGCACACAAGGAAGGTCCTGACCACCGTTGGATCGAATATGAGGGAAGGATTCCCTATCCACGGCCAGGAACGGTCAGTCACACAAAAAATATGCACACATGTGCACACACACTACACACACACACACGCACACACACGCTCACACTTGTGCACAAGCCCTTACCATGCCAAACATGTGCCCTCTTCAAATGCAGTGATGAGGCATGTCTTGCCATGTCTGAGAGTAAGGCTCCCATCAGCCTCATCAAATCATCTTTGATGTCTGCTGTGCAATACTGACTGTGTAATACACTCATAATGCATTCAGTTTCCTGGACTTGATCCAGAATTTAATGTCTTGTCAGGCCGAATCTCACCGATAATTCGAAGGGGTCAATGCGAACAACAATAAACCGTAATCAGACAGGTCACTCTATACGGCCCACATCCGTCTTGTACAGGTGTCTCGTATTCCAGCACAGGCCACATGAGCCAGGAGTATTTATTTTGGTAACGGCCACAGCCGAGGCTCATGCTGGGCGAGGAGCGCTTCCAGGTCCTGTGGTCAGTTCGGTTTCGTTAATGTAGAGGCCGTCTCTGAGCCGAGTCAAACAAACTCTAGCACAAAGTCAATAAGCCGTTGACAGACAGAGAGACAGATGAACTCTTGCTAATGCATTCACAGTCATGTAAAGATATGCACACACACACACACACACACACACACACACACACACACACACACACACACATAGCCACTGAGTTACTTAAACACATGCACACACACACACACACACACACACACACGCACATGCACAAACATTTATTGTGCAGCTTATTTTTAGGAGTATGCGTGCCAGATGTTCCATACTCTATTTCTGTCCATGCTCCCTTTTTTGGTCATGCTCTCTTTCATTCTCTTGTTCTTCTTCCAATCTCTCTGGTTCACATGTTCCTCAGTAGACACGGATTAGTGTAGTATTACCACAGCCCTCTAGAGGGAGACATCCTCAAGGATTTCCTAAATTGTAACTGACCGTAAGTCCATAAACAAAACGTTTTGCTGGCAAGAAATGTAGGTTTTTTATTTTGGCTATGTTCCTAATGGTAATTTATCTTGCTGAAGATTTGGCAATAAACCAGGAGAGAGTTCTCTGTGTGTGGGACATGCTGAAAGAAAAGCAAGTCAACTCATATTAGCCAGAAATATTATGAGGAGCACAAAGGAATTCTTGATGAATGTTACCTCAACAGTAATGGATCATAACAAAGATGAAGAGGAACATTGAACAGACTGAATTGATTTTTGCTGGGCACCTCCTGAACATTTCATTACACTGAAATAGCACAGTCTATAGTCACACATTTCTGAAGTTTTAATTTTTCCTCTAACAGCGCCCAAGCTACACCTATCACCTGCGCAATAGCAAAGCTATAAAAAGGTATAATAGATAAAATAATAACAATAAAATAATGTCACACATTTCTGAAGTTTTCTTTTTTTCTCTGACAGTGCCCCAGCCGCACCTATGACCCACGCATCAAGAGCACCAAAGACTTCCCCGACGAGGTCATCAGCTTCATCCGGTTCCACCCCCTCATGTACCGTTCTGTCTACCCAATCACACGCCAGCCCGTCTTCACACGCGTCAATACTGACTACCGTCTGACGCAGATCGCCGTGGACCGCGTGCACGCAGAGGACGGCCAGTATGCAGTCATGTTCCTGGGTACCGGTGAGAGAATAAGACAGGGAAAAGATAAAGCCATGTTAACATGATACAGGGCAGTATAAAGTCAGCATAACACAATAAGGTTTTGTAAGAAAAATAATAATATAATAACATTAATAATTAAATAACATTTAATTAAATGAACTGAAATTGAAATTAGAAGCAGTATTCAGTTTGTATTCATTATCTGTCAATCTTATTTCCATTGCTGTGCTTTCCCTGTTACAGAAAATAAAGGATGCTGGAGGTTTGTACTGTCATGAGCTCTATTGCCACCAGGTGTCAGTGTTGACTAAGTAGTCCAGGGTTTGTCTGTAGGTGTGTGTCCATGTTGTTTGGACCACTCTATTCTTTTTCACCAAATATGCTAATATCTATCTATCTATCTATCTATCTATCTATCTATCTGTCTGTCTGTCTGTCTGTCTGTGTGTGTTAGATGTTGGATCTGTACTGAAAGTGGTGAGCATAACTCAGGAGAATTGGCCCACTGAGGAAATTGTCCTGGAAGAACTTCAGGTGTTCAAGGTAAGTACACACATACACACACACACACACACACACACACACACACACACAATAAATCTTCCCTAGAATTTCCGTAAACTAGAGGTGACAGCATCCTGTGCTGAAAGAAATAACACTGACATGCCCAGACCTCTACTTTGCCTGTGTGAGTGTGTATATATGTACATGTGTATATATGTGTAAGCACACCCACACACACATACACACGCATACAAAGTTTGTCTCTCTGTTTGTGTCTATACCTACATCAACAGGCATAACAGGCAATATTTTTTCAACAAATTGTAAATCTGCAATTCATGTGTCATTATATAGTATATCTTTTAATTAAGTCCATGATATAAATGGTTTATTAATGTACCCTTTAGACATCTTCACCTATTCTGAACATGGAGATATCTTCTAAACAGGTAAAGTGCTACCTTTTAAAGTATCATTTAAAACTGCCCCTCTGTGCTCTCTTGCTTTCTCTCTGTTTGATTTTGTGTTTATTTGACTTGGGGCCCTAAGTAGGTCCATCCCTCCACCCCAATCAGTTCCCCTCCCTTCCTCTCTCTATCTACCTCCCTCTTCATCAGCAGGAGGTCATGGCCTGGTCAGGCCTGCTGCTGGAAAACTCCTCAACCCACCCACCCACCAAAAAAAAAAAAAAAAAGCTCAATTTCATTTTTTCGTGCAGAGTTACAGCTACATTCAGCGGCAGGGCTTTAGGATATTCTTTGAGTGACTCTTGACACACCTCTGCATTTATTCCCTCCTTGCAGTCACACTCTCTTTCTTCTGGGTCCTTATTCATTCGTTGCGTTCTTTCCATTCTTTCATTCTTTATTGCTTTCCTATTGCGTCTCCTGACTCTTTTTCCTTGGCTGACTGGGGGTGGGGGTGCTCTCTCTCTCTCTCTCTCTCTCCCCCCATCTCTCTCTCTCTTTCTCCCTCTCTCTCTCTCTCTCTCTCCCCCCATCTCTCTCTCTCTTTCTCCCTCTTTCTCCCTCTTTCTCGGCTGAGGACAAGCCTCAGCAAATCTGCCACAAATAGAGTCCATACACTTTCAAGAAGTCATGGGCCGCAGATATGCTGACTTGTATGTCCAAGGTCCTCCAAAAATACTTTAAGCCAAAACACAGGGCTTTGGGTGTATCTGCTGAAAATACAACCTTTCAGGAATGTGCTTTGTTTACGATGAGCTGATATGTTTTGTGGAGGGTCAACACTTACTTATGTAATGAGGTAGAACTCTTTGGCACTTAGTATTTTCATGCAATGTAGTAATGTTGCCTCAGAACCTGTCTTAGCAAAGCTGAGCTAAAGGTACTCATGTACCACAAAGGTCCATTGTCCATTTGTCTGTAAAAGTGCTTATGAACATTATGCACATTTTAGCCAACTAAAAGAGTTCACACAGGCTGTATTTGGCCGTTCTTTTTTAGGTCTTTTCATAGAATTAAATGTCTTAGTTCTTGTTGAGTTAAATGTCAGCTTGGAGAGAGGAGAAAACAGAAGCTACCACAACATGTAATCCATTGTGCCAGACTTTTCCCGTGAAGAGAAGCAGTGGTTATTTTTGCGTTATTCACACCTTTGTTTTCCACTGCTGGTGACTGACGTCTGCCCTCTCTGTCTCTATAGCAACAGCTGTACGTGGGCTCGGCAGAGGGGCTGGCACAGGTGGCTCTGCACAGGTGTGATATTTACGGGCAGGGCTGCGCTGACTGCTGCTTAGCCAGAGACCCTTACTGCGCCTGGGACGGCAACCAGTGCTCACGCTACATCCCTGCTTCCAAAAGGTAACACACACAAATGTATATACCGCAAAACACACACACACACACACATACAACACACACACAGACTAGATATGCACCCATTCACACACACATACATACATACATGTACATATATACAATACATACAAATAGACTTACTGTACATACACACATACTCGGCACACACTCACATACTCATACTGCGTATTACACAGCCAGACATACTCAGAGTATGCAATATTCTCTCTCATTATACTTATGTAATGTGTTTGAAAATAAACTGCATGAACAATGCACAGACAACTTTTATATACTGCACATACACCTATACATTTACAGGCTTGCTGATGCCCACACAGTATGTACACGCACACACACAAACGCACACACACACACACACACACACACACACAAATCAGCAGGCCAGTATGAGAAGCATATAACCACCTACCCACACACATGCACTTACTCACTCCACTGCAGAGCAAATGTGCGACCACACCTGCAGCCCAGACTTGCTTGAGTATTGAATGCTCAGCATGCTTTACCTCTAGCAGACCAGAAACGTGATGGGTGAGGATGTCTGTTAAAGTCAATGGGCTTCACAATGTGCTGAAAAGTAAATGGGCCAGAAGCTCAATAGGTCTGAACAGTGATGAGATTCAGGTTCAATGGTCTGAGCATCATCCTTTATCATACTGTGTGTGTGTGTTTGTGTGTGTGCGTGCATGCCAGAGTGTGTGTGTGTGTGTGTACTATATGTGTGTGTTTGTGTGCATGCATGCCAGAGTGTGTATGTGCGTGTGTATGTGTGTGTGCCTGAGTATGAGAGAGAGTGACCTAGAGAGAGACAGAGACAGAGAGTAAGAAAGACAGAGTGAGCGAGAGAGAGATAGAGAGAGAGAGAGCTTAAACATATATGCGTGGGTGAGTGTTTGTAAAGTAGCGGAGGAATGTGAACCCCTGTTGAAGATATTCGTAGTAAAGCCACCACACTCCTCTTTTCCATCCCAAAATCACCATGTTTGCCTGTGCCAGTTCTCTCTCCTCGTTTTACTCTCCTCTCCCATGCCCTGTGTGTGTGTGTGGATAGTGTGCCACACTTCATGTGCCTATAATAAGACCCAGAAAACCTCCTCTGCTCTCCTCTCCTCTGTATTTCTGTATTGCAGCTGCCTCTGGACTAGCCCCAGAGCTTCTGGTCAGTGTTTCTTACAGTTCACTAAAGGGGAGCAAATGAAATATTTACTGTTTGTGGCCGCAGGGTGTGAGTGTGTGTGTGTGTGTGTGTGTGTGTGAGAGAGAGAGAGTGTTTGGGAGCATGATTGATTAGAGAGGTCCTACAGTTGGAATGATGAATGGTTGCTGTCTTACATGTTTTTCTGGATGTTTCTCTCGAGGTGTTGCTCAAGGTAACCTGCTGACACAAGCAGGTCATTTGTGCAGACACTTTGCTCTCTCTCTCTCTTTCTCTTTCCCTCTCTGTTTCTCTCTCTCTCTCTTTCTCAAAAAGACACACACAAACTCACTCTCTCTTTCTTTGTCGTTCTTTGTCTGTATGTCTTACTCACACAAAGGAAACTCACTAATAGAGAAACACAGATAGAAAACAGTCGGCTGGTAATGCCATTGTGTTCGACAAAATGAGACTGAATTTGTAATTTGACCAAAGTCTAAACTCTTTGTTTGTGTATTTTGACATCTGTCATGTATTTGATTCTTTCATGAGTGTGTGTGTGTGCTCATGTGTGTGTGTCTGTGTGTGACCTGTTTGGTTTCGTTGTTGCAGGAGAGCCAGGAGACA
Organism: Tenualosa thibaudeaui; assembly: GCA_027481765.1. Classification (NCBI taxonomy): domain Eukaryota; kingdom Metazoa; phylum Chordata; class Actinopteri; order Clupeiformes; family Clupeidae; genus Tenualosa; species Tenualosa thibaudeaui. The sequence goes on from JAIFZK010000007.1 coordinate 17,624,132, forward strand.
AGACATAAAGCATGGTGACCCATCCAGCCAATGCTGGGACACAGAGGATGGTGGGTAATGGAGTCTTTACTGTGATTGTCATTAGTGTAGCAACGTCGTCTGTGTGTGTGTGTGTGTGTGTGTGTGTGTGTGTGTCAGACACTGCCACAGAGGAGTGCTCATACTTTCTTTTTTCTTTTCTTCTTTCTCTTTCTTTCTGTCTTAGGTAAGGACGTGGAGGAGAAACTGATGTTCGGTGTGGAAACCAACTCCACCTTCCTTGAGTGTGTCTCCAGATCACAGCAGGCCCAGATCCGCTGGCTCTACCAGAAACCAGGTTCTGACCTCAGGGAGGAGGTGAGATCATGTTTCAGCATAGCCCTCCAGAATCTGGACAGCCATGTCACTCTCTGTCGACAGTCCAGCACACAGGAGTAGACACGCACAAGTGCACTTACACACACACACACAGACACACACACAAACACATAGATACACACACACTAACACAGAGAGACATAAACAGAGACACACTGAGACATAAACACGGATACATCCACCCACTCACACACACACACACACATACACACACACACACATATACACACACAAAAACTCACAGTATACAATCTTTCCTTTCCGCGGGCAGTTTAGAGGGGTTCTCTGGCCAACCGATTGACAAAGCCACACATTTTTCATCCCGGGCACTGAATTGGGGTCAGGTGTAACCGCAACTTTAAAGTGTGGGGGGGTATACATAGATAATTGCTCTTGACACTGATTTATTAAACATGTGTAAGGCTTACTTCTCAAAAAAATCCTTTAGGGAAATCAGGGAGGACCTTCAGTATGGCCTTTTGGCAGAGACCTTCTCTCTTTATGGCCTTTTGGGGATGCAAAGCACATGAATAGATCGCAGGAAAAGAGTTGGAAACACAAAGCAGAAATAAGTTTCAGTGCTGACATATTTCCTTGATGTTAGAGTGCATGTGTGTGGACTATTCATCACTCTAATGGTAGATGGTTGAGTGCCGCACTTAAATTACTCGGGAGTTTGTCTGCAATTTCAGGAGATAAATCTAACTTTTAGTGACTCGCAAAAAAACAGAGCTTAGTGTGAAGCTTAAAGTGTCTCTCTGAAGTTCTCAAGGTGAGTGTGTGTGTTTTGCAAAGAGGCAGATAACAAGGTGGACGGTACAGGATGCTACCCATCTGTCTTTCTCTGAAACACACACACACACGCACACACACATGCACACACACACACACACACACACTCACAACAAAACACACTTTACTAGCCAGATGGGAGGACTGCTGTCAAATATTTCTTCCCCTGTGTTGAGACAGAAGTTCCCACAGTAGCGGTTTGTCACCTCTATCAGTTCCGTGTCACTTTTAATGCTGCTAGGCTTGCGTAACCCTCTGAAGTTCTCTTACATAACACAGCCCCAGACAGGACCACGGGGTCTACAGGGCTGTTGTCTTGGAAGTAATCCCACAGGCTGGGTCAGTCCGAGCGAAACAGAGAGTATGGCGCACACATGTGCCCCATCCCCAATCCTGATCTCCACCTCAGATAACATCCCGTCTCTCTTCTTCTCTACCTCCCTCCTTCACTCCTCTTCTCCCTGCCTCTCGGGTTTGGAGGGTCAGTTTGGGGGAAGAGGGGAGGGAAGTGGGAGGGGGGTTGCAAAGGACTGCGAGGAGAAACAAAAACACATCTTGCTCGTCTCATTCTTGTGTGAATACCACTGGAGTTGTAGGTGGAAGAGCTGGGAGGTCAGTGCCGTGGTGATGCAGAGTTATTGGATATTGCCCATAACACACGACCGGAGAAGGGAACCATGTTTGTTTGAGGAACAGCGAAAAGTCCAGTAGAGCTGATATGTCCAAGGTAAACACAGGGGAGAGGTGGCCTGTCACACTGGAAGATGAAGAAACCTGATTCAAAAATAACAGAGCAAAGTCAGTGTTTGCCAGCTCTTGTTTTCTAGCACATTCTCTGCTCTTTTTACTCTGCCCCTCCCCTCCTTCGTGACCAAGACCTTTTATCCATCTCTCCCTCTCTCCTTTTGTGATCCTCTGACTTTTATCAAACTCTTTCTCTGTCCTCTGTACTCTTTCTGTTCTTTTCTTCCTCATTGATACCTCTTATTTACTCATTATTTACCAATATCTCTCTCTTCCCTTCTGTCCCACTCTCTCTCTCTCTGTCTTATCTCACTCCCTCTTTTCATCATGACTCTATTTTATGAGGAGCTGAAAGGACCGTGAGGCTCTTTGTTTTCATTAGAGGCACTGAAAGAAAGACAGCAGAGCCCCATCTCACAGAAAGACTGGAGGGGAGGAGAGGAGACGGGTGGGGTGGTGGTGGCACATGTGTGTTTGTGTTTGGCGGGGCTGAGGCAGGATGGCACTCGTCTGCATTAAGGGGATGATGGGAAGGCCGGGCAACTCAGCACCTCCTGTGACGCAGATCCACAAAGCCTGTCCTCACTCCTTTTTCACCCTTACGTCTCTCCTGGTATCGTTTCCTGTCTTCCTCTATTCAAATGAGCCACTAAGACTAAGCAGCTCCCTGTGCACCATGGAAAACACACCCACACAAACACAATCACTTAAACACACGCACATCTTCACACACACACACACATCCTTTTCCTCTAGCTATCCCTTGCTTGCGGCCAAACTTACAGACATGTGCAGTTTTACAGTGGACTCCAAATCTGTGTGGATATCCTTTTCAGTAATGTCTTAGCATATCCTGTCTGTCTACAAATACCTTGACAAAAGACATGCAGACACACATGCACACACGCACACACACCGCATAAGTGATATGTTTCTCACAAGCAGACACTGTTTTTCAGCAACACTGCTAGTGTGTGTGTGTGTATGTGTGTGTGCGTACATGTGTGTTGAGGAGGTTTTGTGTATGACCACCAAGTATAATGGGCTGAGCAGTGACTAAGCAGGCACAGAGTGATGTCCCACAGAGAGAGAAGGCCTGTCAGTAATACATTCACATACACTATCAGCCAGTGGGTGTAGAGAAAGAGAGAGAAAGAGAGAGAGAGAGAGAGAGAGAGGGAGGCAGTATCAGGCCATTTATTTGGGGTTGTCATATGTGTTAAAAGGTTGGGATAACATACGGTCACAAAGCATTTTCTTCATAATGTGGAGCACATTCTTAGCCAGTGTGTTTATTTTAATCTCTCTCTGTCTGTCTCGCTCTCCCTATCTTTCTCTCTCTCTCTTTCTCCCTCTGTAGATGTAGTATCAACCAGCTGCATTTAACACCTGCAACTGGCTAAAAATATTGACACACACGTGCACACATGCACACGCACACGCACACACACACACACACACACACACACACACTGAGCCTTGTGGCCTGTCTATTGGCGTGCAGCATTTTAGTTAAGGACTGTAAAGCAGAACACAGGTTTTCTTTGTTTTAAATAACAATGCCAACTCTCTAAGCTCTCCCAGAGCTTCATCACAGCTACCACTGCATTAGCGGATGTTTGGGATGAGATGGCCAGATTTAGCAGGTGTGTGTGTGGGTGATTGTGTGTGTGTGTGTGTGTGTGTGTGTGTGTGCGTGTGCATGTGTGTGTGTGTGTGTGACTATTTGGCTTTGTCTGGCTTATTTAGTGCAGTTTCCTTCCGGGACGTCATTCTGCTGCCAACAAGGCCCCCCTAGCCTCCCTGCCCCCCAACACATACAAACACACAAACACACACACACATACACACGCACACACACACACATACACACAAACTAGAGATGGCAGAATAAAAGAGATGGGAGGGGTGCTCGCTGCTCAGCCACTTCATTTTCATCTGGTGTCTCCATTTTCTTCCTATTTTCATTATTATCTCATTATCTTATTGTCAACACAATATGTATGCTTCCATTCACGGCCACTTACAATTGCAGTCTGATAAACGAGCAGCTCTTAAGTTGTCTAGTCAGAATTCTTGTTTCTCTTTGGGTCAAGAGCAGTTGATTAAATTTTGGTTTACACATACAATCTTATATTTTCCACATGGCAACAAGTTAGAATTTAATTAACGCTGAAAGTTTTTGTAAGAGGCAAGACTGAATTGATGCCAGTGTGTTGCAGTCTGGCAAAAATGGCTTAGGGCTACAGCTACAAGAATAGGGAAATGCTTGTGGAAGCAATTTTCTCTGCAAAGTTAAACTGCACAGAAAGGCATGGAACATTTTACTTCTAATACATTACACTGAATTATCTTTACATGAAAAAAAAAAAACCTTCGTCTGGGAATTAAGGACCAAATGTCTTGCATGGGGACATATTTAACGTCCCTTGCTGTAGTAATATAACATATTTATGAATGGTAAGTAGCATGTATATTCCATTCATCCTCTGTTTATCGACAAACTGATCTGAGACCACAACTGAGCAGCTCCTCCGCAGCAGGCCTCCTCCTGTGGCCTCAGTCATGGTCAGTTGGAGTCCAGAGGGTCTGTTAAAGCATTATTCTGACTGCTGGCTGGCTGTTACAGCCGGCCCCTGTCCACCGCACGGGTCAGCACGAGGGCTCCTGCGTGCGTCAGGGTTGTAACGCTCCCACCCCTCCACCCCCCCACCCCCCCCTGGAACCTGTTTGATGTGGGCCGTTTATGTGGCAGTGATGGGTTTTATTGTCGGTGTGGCGGTTTTTCATGGGGCGATGGTTCTGGAAGGCATCTCAGTATGTGTGTGTGTGTTTGTGTGTGTGTGTGTGAGATGCGCTTTGATGATGCTCAGGTGCAGCCGGGGCTGTGTGGTTTGAACAAAGAGACAAGGAGAGAGTAGGGGGTGGGGAGTGCATCGAATGCACACAATATGATTTACAATGAGTCATGCCCCTACCTGCACAGACACCGATTTTTTAGATAGATGAATACAAATGCATGTACACATACACTCTCTTACTCTCTTTGACACACAGTGCACTTGCACACACACACAAGCACACCCACACACGTTATACAAGTTACCCAGTCATGCATTTGGTTTACTACTGTAATCAAATGTTAGGATACATTACTATAATGATTATGGCAGTCAAGTTATGGGTGTGTAGGTATGTGTTTCTGTGCTTCTTTTAGTGAAAATGAGCAAGAGAGTATACTTAAATAGAGACCTTCAGAAGGAAGTGTGCTGACATGACACTAGGGACTGTTGTCTGGGACTTTTAATTTTCCCCAACACTCTTACACATTTCCTTATTCGGTCAGCAGGCTTTCAACAGTGAAAAAAAAAACTCAATATGGATTTGGGTTAACTCTGAGTAGCTGAACTCTTGAAGGTGTGAGATGTAATTTAGCCCTCCACGAGAGCTGGTGGCTCATATGGTTTGTATTTGTGGGAATTACAAGCAAATGTCTCTTTGTAGGTCCACATGCCTCCTCTGATGAGTGGAACAGTTTGGATATTGAGAAACCGAGCAAAAATAAACCTCCTATCCACCAGATTTATGTCACTGTCAATTATGGATTCTTGTTTATGGTTCGTTTTACAGGTGATTGCTGTTGTGTAAGAATGTGTCAGCCTCTGATATAATATATTTCCTGAGCGTGATGTGCCTTTGAAACGGCACTGGTGAGAGAAAGGGGGGGATGCAATCTACTCCACCTGGCTATCTAAAGCAGCCCCTATTCACAAGCTATTGCCCAGTATGTGTTTTGTGTAATAACTTGATGTGTGTGTGTGGATGTGTGTGTGTGTGAGAGAGAGAGAGAGAGTGCGTGGGTGGGTGGGTCGGGGTTAGGTATGCTTTGAAGCCCCCTCACACTCCCCAGTGCACAGCTGTATTGTTTTATCCTATGACAACAGCGTGACTTGTGATGCATCAGAACAATCAAGGGGGGAGAAAGAGAGAGAGAGAGACAGGCAGAAGGAGAGAAAGAAAGAGAGAGACATGAACAGACAAAAGAAAGCCTTCAGCACCTCTCAGTAATATTAATTTCAGTCTCTCTGTAACAATAACCACAAAAACACTAGTAATTCATTTTTTGTGTTATCAGACATTTCCAGAGGTGAGGCCAAAGAAGTTTGGAAATCCAACTTTGCTCACAAAGTTTGAAATTAAGGACAAGAGAGATGGCTAAACTTTCTTGGAGCCGTGCCCTGACTCGACTCTCTCAGAATAGCTTAGTCCGGGACGGAGGCTGACCGAGGGGAGCAGGATGAACGCCACAGAGCCCAGTCAGTTTGTACGAGCGGGAAAGATAGATGGAGCCGGGGAAGAACAGGGAGGAGAGGCGGTGGCTGCGAGACAAGAGGGAGATCGATCGATCTGGGTTTTTATTTATTTTTATTTTTTGTAGCCGTCAGCAGGACCCTGGCGTAGCTGCGTTCACCTTGCCCTGTGCTCCTCCTGCGCTCAGCATCTTCCTTTTTGACCTCTGACCTTGATCGCTCGACATCCTTCCTCTTCCAGAAGTCATTAGCATGACGGACACACAGCTTGTATATAGATTAGAGCCACCCTTGTGTCCTTAGTCACAAGACATAAATACAAATACACACACATGTATCCCACACATGCATGCAAATACACACACACACACACACACACACACACTGCAGATAGATTAGAGGGGGGGAATTGTTCTCCATGTAATAGTTAGTGCTTGTGAAGTCACGGTGCACTCCAAAACAAGGGCAGGTCAACTCATTATTTGGTTTCAGGAATGCCCCTGTTTCCCTTCTAACTTTCTCTGTTTTACCTTCTCTCTCACACACTCTCTCTCTGTCTCATTCTCTCTCTATAACTTTCCCTTTCTTTCTCCTAAAACAGTAGGTTTGTTGAGCTAGCCACAGCTTAATGAGCAACTATATAGTAGTTAGCAGCAATTATCCACTGGCACTTTCCCCAAACTCTCAGGTCACTCCGGCGACCCTTCGACCATTCCAATGACCTCTGACCTTGGCTGGCAAGCCGTTTTTTTGTCCTGTCCTAATTTGCTGTGTCATTGTAGCCGGGTGATTTATGAGGCCAAACTCAACAGGTGACTGCTGTGTTTCCCATTGAGGGCACCAGCCCTAACGAAAGCATGCCAAGGCACTAATGGCCCCGCTGTCCGAGCCGGAGTTGTTTTTCACATCAGCAATCTCAGTGGCCTCAAGAGTGTGCTGCTTGTGATATTTTGACCTTGCTGTTGTCATTGCGTTGTCTTGTTTTGGAATATGTCTCTAGTGTATTGTCTATATATATATATATATATATATATATATATATATATATAATATTTTTTTATGTTCTGGCTCAAATGCCAACCTAGATATGGCACACTGAAAAGACTTTATCCTAAGAATTTACCTCATGAGTTGTGTGACAATAAACTTGATTATTCTTCTGTGAAGCACAATATGTTGAATAATTTTAATGTGTTGGGATAGTAGATGACTGATGAATGTGGTTGCATTTATGTGTGTGTGTCTTGTAGGTTAAGGCTGATGATCGCTTACTGGTGACTGAGCGGGGTCTGCTGATTCGCTGGCTCCAGCGGAGTGACGCCGGCTCCTACCACTGCATCTCACAGGAGCAGCGCTTCACCCGCACCCTGCTGCGCTTCTCTGTCCGTGTCGTCCAGCAGGGCCAGCTTGACGGCCACCCGTCACCCCTGCCTTCCCAGCGGGGCCCCGCTGAAGACCCCACCATGGCAGCCGAGGCCCGGCAACACTACAAGGACTTCCTGCGCGTGCTGAGTGGGCCGGCACGCTCAGTGGATGAGTACTGTGAGGCGCTGTGGTTCCGTGAGAAGCGTACGCGCCTCCGGGGCAAGTGGAAGCATATGCAGGAGATCCGCAAGAACCGCAACCGGCGGCACCATCACTGAGTCCAAAGGGCTACTCAGGACCAGCAAATAGAGGGTTCAAACTTGCCTCCTAGAGACTATCACAAAATTCAGCCTACTAAAGCAAAAAACATTCTACCTTATGTAATGCACGGTGTATGCCCTATTCCATTGTAACTACAAGAAAACAAGAGTAACATCATTGTGCTTACATAGCCTTATATTTAACATTCTAGTTCTAACTCTAGTTTGTAAGTGCAAAACATAAGAGTTACTCACTTTTAGTCTATTTGTTACATGCTATTTGAATATGTAGTTACAATGTAATAAGGGTGATTTAACAAACAATGCTACCAAGAGGCTTCAAACTGAAAACAACACCAAAAAAATAATCAGCTTGTTTTGGACCACGGTTAGCTACTAAGGTGACTAACAGCTCAGCTTCTTCTCAGTTTGTAGCATATTGTCTATTATATTGCCTCTAGTTTTATTTCTTCCACTCTGGAATATATATATATCTATATATATATATATATATATATATATATATATAGTGCCTATGGGTGCCCAAGTTTTGTTTAGATGGCTAAGCTATTTGTCATATGCTAATGTAAACCTTTACCAGGTAATAATGTACGTATTGAAAACCTCATGGGATGTCTGTTCCAGCAGATTGCTACACTTCAATTTTCAGTTCATTTATAATGTGAGAACGCATACGTACAGTAGATCATTTTCCGCGAAGAGTCTGAGCTTTGAATGTATTTTTGACTGCATGAAAAAAAGATCTGCTACCCTCCAGGATAACACTCTGCTTCCCCTGGGTTAACGGACCTAAAATTAGCATGCACTATGGGCTTTTGGAGGACCACAGTTTAAGCAGAGAATGAGGGCTAGAGAAATGCCTTGGGGGTGAACTACGGACTGATTTAAGGGGGGAAGGGTCTTTTCACTGAGAGATGGATCTGAGGGTATAATGTTGAAGTAGTCTCATTATTTAGAAAAAAGTTGTTTCTTTATACTGTAATGAAAGCTGTCAGGTTGTTGTAAATGCCTGTATGTTTTATAACCCCTTGGTCATTGGAAGCTTTGCAGAGTGAGGATTTGGGTGCATAAATTACTAAAAACTAAGTCGTAAAACTTTCAGGACGATCGTATGCATTTTTGTGTCCGTGATTAGGACTAATTTTTTTTGTTTTTAGTCGCTTGCCAGTCTCACACTGACTTAATGTTTCCATCACTGGCAAAGACGAAAAAGTGTATTTTTTTCCCTTATTAAATGAAAAGCAGACAGCCTCAACCCTCCTCTGTCACGCGCAAAGCAAACACATTCATGTTGAATGTCTGTAAATATTTATACCACTTGTACAGGAGAAACTGCATGTGATTGTTCTGACTTGCATACATGTAGGGATCTATTTAAGCTTAATGACAGCAGCATGGTCAAGGAGATGGTCAAGGAGTCCATCTGGACACTGGTTATTCAGGACTGCAGATTGAAATGGATAAGCGAAGCACGAGACTCTGTTTATGAAACAGGCATCAGTCCAAGCAGTCAATTTAAATTCCACCTCAATGGCTAAATTGCTTTAATGACAATGGACGCTCGCCTCCCATCGACAACATGCATAGATTTAGGTGGTGCAAAATATCAAATACATTCTTTTTTGTATATTGATAATAATGTTTCTGTTTTGTAGGTAAGCTGTTCTTGACATTATTTAAATTTCCAGTGGAGTCATAGACATGTAATTAAACACATCTTGTTAACATGTTGTCCCCTGCTTTATGTGGTTTAGTTTGTTTTGTGAATGCTAGTTGAATCTTGCACCAAGAATGTTGGCTTTGGCATACTTTTGAGGGGTATTCATGCCAATTTTGACTCAGTCAATGACTATCTAAAGAATGCAAGTGAGGGATGAAAGAAACTAAGTGAACTTTTGCATATGCACACACAGACAAGAGGGCTACAGACGTTTTCTCATCTCATGACTCCAGTAACGGCCTGAACAAAGTGTGCTGCTGTGAAGTGTTCCGTGATTGATTTAAGTAATATTGTAATTGACATAGCGCTGCATGTGCCCTTTAGCCAGTGTGTTAAAGCGGCCGCAGATGTGATTAGTGTCTGACCTTTTCACCACCCACAAACATCCATCTCACCCTGCAGCTTGTGTGTGCAGGCGTGTTTGTGTGGGCTGACCTGAATCGACACTGAACCTAATCAGTCAGCAACTCTGTGTCTGTCTATCTATCTATCTATCTATCTATCTATCTATCTATCTATCTATCTATCTATCTATCTATCTATCTATCTATCTATCTACTCCCTCCCATATCCTTTCTTATGTGAGTCAGGATGAGGCTGGATAAAGCTATGAAAACCACAAGGCCAGTGGGAGACGTGTGTATTAAGGCAGCATGGGAATACTCATCAATCAGCTGTGACTCACTAGAGAATCCTTCAGTTGTCACATAGCAGGCCACTTCCTCTGACTGCCAAATAGGGTCCTGTCCACCATTTTTAATTACAGTGGATACAGACAAAAATGTAAAGTGTGTGTGAGATTGTGCTGTAAGTGTATGCCTGTGTGTGTGTGTGTGTGTGTGTGTGTACTCATTTTCTGTATGTGGGGCCCTGGCTGTTCCTTCGCCAAATATGACTTTTGAAAGGTTATTATAGTGTTGCATTTTAGCTTACTGTCAATAAAAGGGTTGATGTATTTTTGCCAGTTGTATGGCCACTGTTGCCTTAAAAAAGGGCTCGTATATCTATTGTGGTTGGTGCTGTTGGTGTCTGGTAAAGAGGATGAGATGTTTGCCATAGTTGTGTGCTCACTGGTTCACTGAAGATTTCGGAGCTCGCTGACTGAGGTTGGGGCCACTGTGGAGTCTGCCCCGCTGTTCCTCTGGCTGTGGAGTGGTCTAGACGCTAGATTACTGAGGCAAAAACTCTAATTATGCCCTCACAAAAAACATCGTATTCAAAACAGCACATTTACCGTCCACAAGGGTCAGAGCGAGTGCCAGTGCTTGAACTCAGCCAACTGATAATTAACTAGTAAAATCTGCATCAGAATGTGTGCACCACACGCATTTGCAGAGTTAAGACAAAAACAAAGCCATTGCTATACTATACTAACATTATGCAGATTGGATATGGAGCAAAGTCATTAGAGTGTCATATTGAAAAAGACCTCTGGAAATGTATACATCTCCTGTAACCTATTTTTGTCAAAAAACATGATGCCAATGAGTTGCAACCCCGAAGTGAATAAGTGAAATGGATAATAGATATAATTTGTTGAATAAATACATGTTCTATAGCTATTTAATTAACATATTCATGAGTTCTATGCTTTCATTTTATGTAAATTCCTTTATGGTAATTCTGTGTTTCAGGTGTTATTATACATGTCATATGAATCTATTCAGTCATTTTTATGAGGTTACAGACTCAATTTGATCTTGCTTCATGTTGGATGATCTAGGCACCTTTTAAAAATACAAAAACCTGTGAGCAGCCATGTATTAGTCTAACAGGCTTCTTTCTCTATGCTGAAGCATCAAATAAAAGCTACTTTGTGAAACTGCTGATGCATGACTTCATACAGTAAAGAGCTCTACACATGTAAAAGACATTACTGCCATAGACCTGTAATTTACCCTACCTTTGGATTTGCATTGAAATTTACTTTCCAAGGGTTTAGGAGAAAATTGTGTGAAAATATGACGACCATGTCAACATTTGGGGGCAACATGTGACATAAGAGGTATGGCAACACATTTTTTTCAAGAAACATAATGATAACTCTACAAAAGGTCTTTCTCAGGTTTCAGGCTTGGTGAAAAAACAACTCTCAATGTTGTATTCCACGTCTGATTATTCTATTAGCAATTTGCTGCTCACAAAAACAGACCTCTCTAAACTGAATACAGCCCTGCAGAATCTGGATGAAATAAAAAGGCTCTGGGTTATTAGTAGGTGATTACGACCTGGCCTACATAATGCTCTTTGATATCCTTTGTGGACAGATGGTGGTTATTGCCATAATTACCACTGGCTGCTATGATCCTCATGATCATTACTAAAATCACCATCATTATCATCACTTTTACTGTAATCACAGTTTTGTCCCCTCCTGATCTCTTAACTCAGCCCTCCTGTGCCGTTACACATTTGGATCCTGCCATCAACGCCCTAGCCCCAAAGAAAAAATACACACACACGAACACACAAACACAGTGCTGAACACTTTCCCTCTGTGAGGTGCTCAGCACCAAAGACCAGGCACATTGTGCCCCCGGAACCCCACAGAGACTGCATGCTGGTTGGGGTGAAGAGTTCTGTAAGTGCCAGACCCCATCCATCATTTACCCTCCCTTCCTCTGCTCTGTTTGGATGTTGTGATCTCTCTCCTGGCCTCTTTGGAGGGAGGTTTGTAATGTGGACCAAAGCATGGACAGTGTGATCCCCTTTGGCCACAGTCTGAAAGAGAGAGTGCAAGACAGACAGATTCAGAGAGAGAGAGTGATGGGTGTGTATGTATGTGTGTGAAAGATGTGGGATCTCTGGTGTGCATCCGGTTTCTGCTCCTTCATGCATTCTTTAGCTGAGCCCAGCACATCTCTGCTACACCCCACGCCTCAACCCAACCACACACAGACACACGTTCATCCCATCCAAACCCCCAGCCAGGGGAATGATTGAGGGACCTTAAAACAGTGATGCTCTCCTACCCATAATTACACAGTAATTACACAGTTGTCAAAGGGCAGTGATGTGCTGCTGAATTCCAAGTCCAGGGATTGTTTTTTTTCCTTCCACATACAACTTCTTTCTTGGCTTTTTGGCTTGAGGTTAAAACATATTTTTTCCTTAATGTCAATTTTAGACTTGATTTGTGTGAAAAATTTAGGATGTTTCTCAACTGTGATTTTTCATGTGTTGCTTTCTTTTTTCCCCTCTTCTTCCTCCTGTCTGTTAACAAAGACAATAAATATTTCAGGCTTTGCATTTTAGAGCTCTTGAACATTGTTTATTTATTGCCAGCCGAATAGAACAAACTACCTCTTTCCAAATGTGAGGACAGCGAAGACACACACAAAGAACAGAGAGACAGACAGTATGAGACTGTATGAGCTCATTTTGCAAGGTGCCTGTCTAATAGAAGATGGAGTAAGAACACTCAACTAGTCTACCCTGCTTATTGAGCCAAAATGTATTATTTCAAATGTCCACACACTGAAAAGCATAAAATGCTTTGGTTTTGGAAAGCATACACAGCCAAATTTGCAGAGAATTATTTACTGTAGAATAAACCCTTCCAGACTTGCAGGAACTCTGAGTGAACCTCTGGGGATTAAACTGTAGTGTACCTTTCCAAACATCTTGTGCATAGCCTATCTATGTGTGTAACAAAAGATGTTGCTTTTGAATGGCATACCAGTGGGTGCAAGAAAAGCTGTTGCTTCTCAATGGCACACTTCCCTGTGTAACAAAAGCTGTGTGCCTGTGGCCATGGCCTGTAACCTAGATTAGCAGTTCTGCAATTATAGCAAACGCCTGACCCAGTGACAAGGTACTCACCAAAGCCATGTGAACAGCCATGTGGACAATGAAGATTCTCTTAGCTAAGAGGGACAGTATGCTAGTCGTATGCAGAGATTAAAACAAATTAAAATAGATATATGCTCATAAAAAATAACCGCCAATTGCACATGATTATATTCCTGTATGTCAGGAGTGGCTCCACCATGCTTGTTTTTCGGAGTGCGTCACCTCACCAACTGGATAGTGGGAGACACAAGCAAGATCACAGCTTCCATTTCATGGAAGTTGTCGGTCATGGAAATCTACCTTTGTGGAGCGGGAAAAACAATGGAGTGGAACACAGCAATGTAGGCAGCATGACTTCTATTAAGTTTCTCATGCTGCAATTCAGTGCAAAAAATGCCCATTGCATAACTCTAAAGCATAAGACATCTGACCATGGTTTGAACAGAATAGAAGATGAAGGACGAAAAAAAAATGCCAGAGGACACAAAAATTCATGAATCACAGACTGCAAAACACGACCATATGACTCAAGAAATTATATCAGACTGGGTCAGAGGGTGCAGAGTGGCCAGACAGAGTGGCAGGAGTGGGCTATCAGCACAGCGCCATGCGTGAAGTGTGTCCAATTGCTCTCCTCGTGTCCTTCTGTCCTCCTTTGAAGCTGCATGCGAAGGACGTCATCCAATCAGTCAGGGTGCAGCACTCAGCTCGGCATTGCTTGTGTATTTCTACTAAGTGACCAGCAGGGCGCCATGACTGCTGCTGGGAAAAAAAGGGAAAAAGATTGTCGCCATTCTGAGGCTATTCAAGGATAAGCATTTACATGGTGAGAAAGACATGTGTGCACATGCATGCATGAAAGGATTTTTAAAAAGTGTGTGTGTGTGTGTGTGTGTATGTGAGAGAGAGAGAGGGAGCAAGAGAGAGAGAGAGCATGTGTATGAGTGTGACCTGTTTGGAGGTGTTAATTTTGATGTGATTGGTCTAATGAGAGGGATACAGCTTGTCCTCTTGCAGGGAGCTTAGTGTAGAAGGGGGACCAGGCACCAGGAGACCACACAGCCTCTCCCATCATCATTCAGCTCACCACACACACACAGCACGGGGTGATACCATCACTGATTCACTGGGTCAAAGAATACATCTGACTTATTCAGACAGCCATATGGACAATCTTGTCCACTCCACATTTATCGAATTAAGAAATGAACACTTTTAGTCAAATTCAGATATTTTGCTTCCCACGGTCCTCAAGCTGTCCATTCTTTCTACACTCAGAAATGTCTGGTGTGCATAAGCAGCCCTGGGTCAGTTAATGGGAAACCAAGTGGCTTGGACTAAGCTAAAGTTTATACAATCCTAGGCAAATGGACTCAGGGAGTAGAATTTGATTGTCTTTTGCGTTTAAACATTAACATTTCATCAGACTTATGCACTCAACCTTTATTTATTACCTATTACCACATTGGTGTCGTCATCATCATGATGTCATGATGGCAGAAAAGAGAAACTGCCGAGGACAAAGGCTGTATGTGTAATAATGTCATGGCAACCTCACTCCACTAACAGTTCAACACATTGTGTCACATTCTCTCCTGTGTATCTGATAGCTGGGTTGTGGGCTTTGAAGAATGATGCCTTTGCTAACCCTCCACTTCGTGCTGGAAGGTGAACAAGTTCAGAGCCTCATGAAGATATCAAAAGCCATTCCAGAGTGGACGACAGGGGAAGGCAGAAAGACACTGGGCTGAATTGAAATATCAAACTAGAGGAGAGGTGTGCATCTGGCAGAATATTACAGGGCAATTACCCCGCTACAGATGTTTTCTGAGGCCGCTGTGTTGACAGTGAGCTTCTGCCTGGCTCGGAGGAGAAGGAGGAAGGAGAGGCGATGAGGAGGGGGATGCTTCGAGAGGAGATGACAGGCGCGGGGCTATTGATGGTGGCCCCCGGGGCAGGAGATGAGACTGGAGGAATGTGGGCGAGCGCAAGGGAAACAGTTGTTGTCCCTGGGAGCGTAATGACTACCTGTGCTTCACACCGTGATTTACGGCCGAGCGCCAACCCACCTGAGGTTTGCCACAACATGTGTGTGTGTGTGTGACTGTGCACAATGTATGAAGCCTCTGAGTGATGGCTTCATTCACAGAAACGTGTGTGTGTGTGTGTGTGTGTGCATATGCATAATGTTGTTATGCTGCAGTCTCTTTCTCTCTCTTCTTGTTTATACCTTAGTATCCCTACACCACAGCAGAAATTAATCACAGACAAGAGTTTCATCATGTGCTGACTTACCTATGAAACCAATGCATTGCAACTGGTTCCCCTAATAGTCATAAAAAGCCATCAGATCAATAGACTTAGCTTTGTTCACTCAGCGAGGAGGGAGAGGAAATAAGATATAGTTGTATCCCTGATGGGCAGGAAGCTCTGATGATTAAGGAAACTGGTATGATCCTCTTCGCCACAGCTTCCTTGAAAACCAAATGACGACGATGTCAGACATCTTAAATATATATGTCTTTGCAGTCGTCATTTCAGAGCTATGGACAGAACCCACACAGGGTTGAAGGAAAGCCTTCGAAAAGCTCTCGCCATTAGTGTGTGATTGGGTGTATTTCATCAGGTTAAACTGTCTGCCTGAAAGTCCCACTAAAGCCTCCGGGGTCAGTGCTGATTGCATATCGGGTTTCCATCAGGGCGAGGGGCTTGATCCAGATCGAGTTGCACTCTGGAGGACGTGATCATGGATCATGGGTAAACTCTCCTGATCCGGGGTCAGAGGGTTGTGTGGGTGAGGTACATGTGTCACGCACATCAAAGCATCTGGAAAATGCCCCCTGGCTTCAGGCTGCCACATGCCATCTCTTTGCTGAGCTACTTGGCCTCGGCGAGCCTTCAGGCGCATTTGCCAGGGTGTCCTCTTTGGCAGAGCTAATGCCTGATAAACCCCTGCTGTTGTGGCTGAGTTACTGCCGAGGTAATTTCACAAACAACATTCACCAAAGCTGGTCTGTGGCAACACTAACCACAGCTAATTTGTTCAGTATCACAGTATCTTTTGCATAATGATGACAGGCAGAAAAACATGCTACAGATTGTCTGCATCCAGCTGTAGGTGATATTATTAACTATTAATTAATGCTGGCTAGTATTTAAACGAGCTTTTGGTTTCAGTGAAATTTGACATGTCAGGACAGTTCAGTGCTCTAACTGACAGCTTGACCCCTCACCTCTACGCATCACCAGTTGAAATGTATGCAAGGCGGTGGGGCCTCTCATTATGCAGCAACAAGGGGTCTTTCACTCTGCCTGGTTGCGTCCATCACTGGAGGTGAGTGATTTCTTGATTAGGACCATTATGGTGGCGGTCACTCAAAAAGTTCCTGGTATGAATAAGGGGCGTTACATTTCACTTGCTGTTTTCATAGCTTCCCCTGGTTTTTTAGCTAAGTGCTGCTCTGTTTTCATGGCTTTGCAAAGGCTGTGTGGTAAACAGGGAGAATAATCTGTGGGGCCACAGACAAGACAAATAGTTTGAGAGATTAATAATAATTTTGAAGCTGAAACATAATGTATGTGCATCGAAAATGTTCAGTGAAATCTGAAACCCCCACAAATCAGCTTACAGACAGATGTTTGTAAAAAATGCTTCTTACAGGTTGTTTAAGCGCACAGAAGACCGAAAAAGAAAATGGAGAGAGATTGAAAGACACACAGAGAAGGCAACAAAAACAGAAGTGGGAGTGGTGGAGAAGCAGAGTCTGAGTTCATGGAGTATCACTGAGGGTTAGAAGATTAAACACAACTCAGGAGAGGTCAGAGGAGCTGTTTTGGGAGCACTGCCCCTAAGCTGATTCATGTTACTGTTGTAATATGCACCCCTTGTTCTCCTTGTTTCCATTCAGCTGAAAGGAAGGCAGAGAGCAACACTGACTGGAATCCATAGCTCTCCCCAGATACATGTCCATCCGAAGCTGACCTCTGGGTGCCTGGCAGTCTGCCTCACTTGCAAGGTGATTATGTCCAAACAAATCCAGAAAAAAAACAACGGCAAGACATTCCACCTCCCTCATATGGTTCATATTGAAATGGAAAGCAACATGTCATGTGACCGTAGTCAGGTTTGCTGTGATTGGGTGAAAGGTTAGCGGTTCTGACCTCTGCTGTACAGCAAGCTGTCTCTTTTTGCTTATGCCACTCTGGCAGCCATGCCCAGATCTGCGTGAAATCCTCTGCTCTTCTCTGGAAGTCACTCTCAGTGCTGTCTGATGAGAGCCATATTGCAAAATTAAGCGGACCCAGGGGTAAATCTCTGAAATTTGGGCAGTTGACTTCCTTCCCAGGGCAGTGGGGCATGGTGCCATGTCCTGATTTGACTGTGGAACCAAATGCATAAAAAAAGCCAATATATGATTGGATTTAATTATCTCATATCTCAATTTACACTGGCATGAAATCACAGGAAAATTACAACCTTTCAGAATTTCCTTCAATATCTAATTATCATATAATTATATAATTATCTAACTATTATAACAACAAATAAAGATGCTGCAGCTTGTTGTGAACTGAGAGAGTACACATGGAGGGCTGAGACAGGACTCTCCATGCTAAACCATGTTTGGACTGGCTTTTCTCTACATTCCCTATGGAAATTAAGCGACCTTGCCTGAATTTATTTGTGTGTGTGTGTGTGTATGTGAATATCATTCAGACTTCTCTGGTGTCCATGCTACACACATTGGTGTTTTGATATTCGCTAACGTGTGAAAGTTTTTTTGGTTTGGTAATTCGCTATGGCTGTATAATGGGGCCTTGATACTATGTTGTGGTTTGTTTTGCTCCTCGGGAGTTGGTTGGGTATGCAAGAATGGCCTTGAGCATGAGGGCCAGTGATGCGAGACTCGGGGTTTGGCAGTGAGCGAGATGCCTATGGGGCTGCTTGTTGCGAGGGCTTTGAGGTTCATCTGGTCCCATCCTGGCATGTGGTCTCTCTCCATGTGCAAAGGGTTAGTTGTTGCCCTATGAGTGGACTTGGATGCCCTCAGCAGTTTTGTGTGTGTGTATGTGTGTGTATGTGTTTTGAGGATGACTGTGAGTAATTATGAGAAGGACAGGACACAACTCAAAGAACTCCCCATAGGGCTTTATCCTGACCAGAATCCAAATCAGTTCATACACCAAAATATATGCACACACACACACACACACACACATACACACACGCATGCACGTACACACACACACACACACACACACACATGGGTAGCCAGTATTCATGCAGATTAAATGCTGCATGGTGTGAAAAACACTCAGTTTACAAACAACAAATATTGGATCATAAAAACACACAAACATACAACTTGGTAACTAAAACACAGGTTCAAGATTTATTGCCAACTCTTGAACAGGTAATCAAATGTCAGTGTTTATTTCCTCAAGTGGTAATCTCAGCAAGGCATGGGACAGTTTAAGCCTATGGCTCTTTTCTTCTCTCTCTCTCTGTCAGTCTCTATGGGAGTGGTGTTTATGTTGGCTCAGCTTGGTGCCATGCTTTGCGGTATTTAATTGGAAAAGTTGGAAATCAACGCAGCAGGTCTGATTTTCCCAGGCTTGGCATCCTCCCGTTCTCATTAATCAGCAAAGGCCCTCAGCTACAGTGCCTGGACTGGTTGTGCGTATCAGCATCAAACTTCATAGATGGAATGATTTTTGTGGGGATAAAGTCTGAAAACTTCATTTAACAGCACTCTGATTAAGGGTGGTTTTGACATTCAATCTCTTTTAGGGCCACAAAACAGCAGATAACGTTTTAATGTGGGTTCAAAAGGTTTTGTAACCATTTAATAAGGCAGATTTTTACTGTCTGTTCGTGAAGTCCATTTGTCCACTCCATTGAACATTTTCTCATCTGGAACCACAGACAGCGAGTGTGTCATTGATGGAGGAGAGGCAGCTGTGGGCAGACAGAAATCCCCACGTCGTCAGTGACCCCAGTGACGAAGAGAGAGGCCTGGTCTTCTCCTCTGCTTATGATGGCCCTGCTGAGGATGAGGCAGGAAGTGTTGGCTAGCCCTGCTGTGATGTCACCCACCCTCACACCGGGCTACTATTACAGGACCTCTCACTCACACACTCAGGACACACAGGATTTTTTCACTCTCTCTTTCTTCCTTTCTCTCTCTCTCACTCTCTCTGGTGTTCTCTAAGGCTCAGACTCTCTTGCTCTCAGCCAACCAGTCTGGATTGGAACTGGTCCCTGAAGAATGTGCAGTCCTGGGTGGGAGAGTAGCTTTGCTATGTGTGTGTGAGAGAGTGTGTGTTTGTACTTCTATGGTATGTGTGTGTGTGCGTGTGTTGACATGTAACTCACACCACTTTCCCTCCACTATGGAATGAGATGTAACTGACCGCAAGTAATTCTAATAGACCCTGATTGGTCACATCATATCGGTTTTTACACAAGTGCATCTTGGGGAAGCATAGATGCCGACAGCCTGGGCCATGTGTGCTGCACCCTGGGTAATCCACGCACCACTCGTGGAACATATGACTCATAAAATGTCTGAGATATTGAGCCATGTTTACGGTGGGATTCTGTTGGCTCAGAGAAGAGACATGATATGGAGAAACAGAATATGTTTTGTGTCCAGGAAATGAGAATACAAATGAACATGAGAGTCATATAAGGCATGAAAATAAGTGAACCATAAACCACCATGTGTTTTTTTTTTCCAAGTTTTTGTTACTGCTCTTGATTTTTCTCCAATTGTTTTTCATTCCCACTCATAACAATTTATGTCAATTTATAAGGTGTTCTATTGAAACTGCAGCTTACTTTCATGAGAAAGAGTGCAATTACAGTGCACGAAAAACAACTTGTTGAATTATAGGGAGGCCGATTAAAAAAAAAGAAAAAAGAAAAACAAAACAAACAAAAAAAACAGGTTTAATTCAAGCAAACAGAAGGAGATGAAAAGAAACGTCTGTGCACTTACTGCATATCAAGACGGGCTATAAAAAGTTCTATTGATTGCTACAGCAACAACTGTACTCGGCCCTGGCCCCTGTCTCTGTAGTGCGCTCGCTATGGTGCTGGCCTTTGGGTTATTGGCAGGGAGAGGCAGAGTCTCCCCGCAGACTCAGGGCTGCCAGGCAAGGCTGAGAGGCTGAGTGGGTCCATCTGCTCTCCTATTTCACTGCCCACTCCATTCCCCCTGCTTACACACACACACACACACACACACAGTCACTCTGACACACACATACATACACACCCACACGCTCATGCCCAAACACCCTGAGTGTGAGAGGAACAGTCCTCATAATCATTACCTCAAAATGGCTCAACACAAGAGGAATGACTTGTGGTGTAGAGATGTAGTCTTGACTAAACAGTCTCAACACAGAGGGATCTGTTCTCATACAAATCTAGAGTTACCACCACAAGAAAAACTGCTTGTGCAAAAAACAAACCGACTCAAAGGCCAAAGACACCTAACCTTGGGAGAAGTTTCACCATGCCACATCAACATGCAAAGATCAACATTAATCCATACTTTAGTATACTTAAAACATTACCTAAATGGAAGAATACCTTCACAAAACAATACAACCTCAGGATAGATTACTACAATCACATTACACAATCTGCTGCTGTGCTGAACTGAGTTAAAAACTCTTACCTTTAGAAATAAAGCAACACGTCTGTACCATTTAAGTTTTATGGTGTACACACTCTATAAACAATAAACAATAAACTCTATTATCTAACTGCTGTCAGTAACATAAGAGCTGAAAGGTGCACTTTTACTTAAAACAACATAAATTGATTAACAAAACTGACATCAAGCATAGCTACATCCTTTATACTACAAACATACCACTGAACTGGTAAAGCTCCCAGATCATGCATGAACAATGTTTCTTCACTCTTAACATATCAAAAAAGTATACTGTGTGCCTTCCCATATTTCACTCGACTCCTTGCCCTTTTCTGTTCTTTCCAAAAACATTTATTCCTCCTTGTTGCCAACATATACTATAGCTTTGAGTATTGGTCGTATGCATCAGTGTTCAGAGGCCTCTCACTTTCCTTCAGTAGACCGTGGTGGTCTCAGGCCCTCTTTTGGAGAGCATGTTGAGTTGATTTTGGATGCGGAAACTCCCAGACTGACTGACATGGTCGGCACACAACGCTGAGTGATTAGACCAGGATTAGAGAAGAAGGTCAAGGTGCTGGTTTGGCTTTGGGGTTTTTCGGTCAGACAGAGGCAGTCATTTGGGGTTTTGAGGACACCGTGAGACGAGGACGAGTGGAGTCGAGATGGGGCCGTGTGCCGGGAAGGACCTTGCGGTTAATGAGCCTGGATGGGATTTAGCAAAATATGACTTAACTAGGGAACAAACCAAGTTTATTGGCCAACACAGTGGCTTTCAAAATATCTTGTGAGTTAACGACACCCTTTCAGCTTTCATTTAAAGACCTTCATTATTTTCAGTCTAGCAAGTAGTGTCAATGACATGAACATTTTCTGGATTCCCTCATACTGCTTGGTTTGATACTGAGATGTGGTGCAAAAATAGCCAGCAAGTAAGCTAGTCAGTCGGTGAAAACTATTCAAATAGTTTTACTGTTTTAAATCTGTGCTGGAGCTGAATGTTGTCATCACATTATATGCTCAGTAGCAAAGAGAGAGGGAAAGAAAGTGACACAGAGAGAGAGAGAGAAGTGACAGAGAGAGAGAGAGAGAGAGAGAGAGAGAGAGAGAGAGAGAGAGTTCATAAGATGAGACTGGACGAAGGGGGTCGAGAGCACTTGTGTCCTATTGATCACAGATACATTTCTTCTGCGTACCGGCTGAAAGGTTGAGTGCAGGGCTTGGCAAGGCTATCAAGTTTACTCAGCAAGGGGGGAAGAGTATCACGCCATAGCCCTGGCAGCTTGTTCTGTAAAAGACCGCAGAGTCGGTGTCAGATGCTATCACTTAAGGTCTTTAGAATCTCTTCCCTCTTCGCATTTCTCCTTTTCCCTATCTCTCTCTCTCACTCTCTCTCTTGCTCCCCCTCCCTCCATCTCCCCATCTTTCAATCACAATCTTCTCACCCTCTCTCTCCTTCTACCCTTCTTTTGAACTGTCAGGGGTGTAAAAGATAGCCCATATGGAAAAAAACCTTATAGCAGTTTAACTAAAAGTGCTGGAGAAAAAATAGTGTCTTGGATCAGATAAGGAAGGGGGTTTTAAGCTGTCTGGATTGCTTGCATCTTCTCAAGGTGCTCTTGCGTTGTGAACATCGGAAACTGCGTCATCGAGACATGCCTTTCCCCCGAGAACCTCTGTTTTTACTGGATATGGTGAGTAGGCTAGCTTGTTTTAGCTAGAGATGCTTATTAATGTTGGACACCTGAGTCAACCTCCTGAACGCAAAGTCTGCCTGAGCAACCAACGTCAACGGCAACCATCAGGGTTCACAATGGATTTATACATTAGATTTGAGCTGTTTATATTTTGTGTTTAGTGTTGAGCTCTATTATTTTGTCAATGACCTTTCTGTGACTTAAATGTGTCCTTGCCAGTGAGAAAAGTACTTAATGTGTTTCAATGTGGAGACACACATGGTCTATTGTTAAGGCACAAGAGGCTCATAAAGAAACTGTGCTTTGGCTGCTGGCTGTGAATGGTTTGCACGGCCAGTATCAGTCTGAGTAATCTCATACTCCCTGCACAAAGTGGGAACCCGTGAACACCAGTGGAGACACCATCAGATCTTGTCACAGACTAACGGCTCTTGGGTTGGGTCAAAAGACTGCCAGATGGGGTTCCCCTGCTTCACACTTTAGAGGTGTTGCTGGTGTCACTCGAAGAGACTTGATTATTGATGGTAAGAGGCCCTTTTTATGCACTCAAAAAAAAGAAGTAAGAAAATGCTACTGAAAGTGTTGATGTTATTAAGTATGGTTAATGTTTTTCATCCAATATTGTTATATAGCGAGAGGCATACATGTTCAGTTTACTTGATATTAGACTGCTTACATTTTGGGGAGTTCTATTTGACAGGCTCCCCAGCGACTGGGCATTAGATCAAACCTTTGGACTTTGAAACTACGTCCCTCAATTTAGTCCAAATTCCTGATCTGTAAAGCATTTAAATGTGGCCAGATGTGGAAATGTGCGAAAGGCAGTCTGAAATGCAAGGTATTTATGTGTTTGCACCCAGAGAGTCAGAGGGGCGCGAGCTCTCAGCTGAGAAAGACGTGGCTCGGCTGTCACAGTAGGGGCATTTTAGCAAGATCTTTGATCTCTTCAGGGGCATACCAAGTGCCAAATGCCCCCCCTACCTAAACCCCAAGACACACAGAGACCCCTCTGAGAAATAAACAAAGCAAAACAAAACAGAGCTTCAACACCATAACGCTATTGACTCTCTACTGACGTACACCGGCTTATGTTTAGAATCCTTTCATTTACTTATGAGGAAGGATTTGCTGAAATATGGGTGATTGAGAAACGCTATGGGTTTCTGAAATTGCATGTGAATTAAACATTAGGGGACTGATGCCATCAAGGCAGATTTTCTGACGACCACAAGTTACAGCCATGACATTAATATACTCACTTTCAGAGAGGTGGAATTAATGACACCCCACTGATCTTGGCTCATTTGTACATCTAGAGCTCCTCTTTTTCTTCCTTGTCCATTGTTTTCAACTTATTTCACCCTTTCTCTACATCAGCTGATGAAGATGAGAAAAAAAATATTAAAAAGGTGTAAAATTGAATTACCCCCCCCCCCCCAACTATGCCTACCACAAAGCTCCATTCTACTGTGATTGGGAAAGGCTCCAACAAATCTCTCCAAGCAAAATGCTAATTGGTTGTAAGTCTCTTTGCGTGCTGGAATTTGGGAGAAACTTATATAAGATTCCAAAGCACAGCTGAATAAACAGCAAAGAGCAGCAACAATGCCTCAGCAGGGAGCTGAATGCGTCATGTTTACCCAGGTAAATGCACCATGGTGGGGCAGCTGGCACTACGCTAGGCAGCAGGTGAGGATGGGTGGAGCTGGGTGAAATAGGTGGGGTTGGATATTTCAAATTCCTGTGAGACAGATTTCTTTGGGCAGATTTAATTTGCCTATTTGGGGCTGAGCTTATTGGATTATGACTCAAATGGAATTATGTGGCTAAATGTGGATTATTGTTAGTACCCTCTGCATAATGCAAGGTGGTTTGCCCCCCAACAGTTGCTATGTCATCACTATTTTTTCACTAGGTTTTTAGTTCTTTTTACTTGCCAACAGCAAACACTTGTTAAGCTGAATGTAATATGTCAATGAAAACTTAGTTAAGGTATTTGCAGTTCCATGCCGTCTAATCTAAGGGAACAGGAGAGCTGCACGGTGAACATCTGGAGCTTTTCATATGTGTCCAACAGACCAAAGCAGAGAGGCTATATTTTACCTGCTGTACGAGTGCATTTGACCAAGGTTCAATAAGGATACTGGCCCTCTGTTTGATTCAAGGAAAGAGCAGTAAATGTGATTTTCTGCTCTGTAAATAACACTTTGAACAGAGACTTTCCGCAGGTGCTTGACTTTAGTCTGAATGCCCTGTGTTATCCCTATTGAGCAGACATGCAGAGACTTCATTCTTCTTCTCTAGCTTACACACATATTTTATTCTTCTCTCTCTCTCTCTCTCTCTCTCTCTCTCTCACACACACACACACACACACACACACACACACGCATAATGTGGGACCCATACCCCCATACCCATACATCAGATTATGAGGTTCAACTCTTACATTTTGCATATTAACTTACTCTTGGTCCATGAGAGGCTCCAAAAAGCAGTCCCCCAAAATCTCTCAAGTGCATGGATTTGTTGGCTTTCATATATGTGTTTACATTTGTCTGTCTCCAGCTCTCCATCTACTTGCTTTTAAACAGCAACAGCACTCCCTCTCTTTCTCTGTCACTGTAGGCCTTGCCAGACTTCAGAGACATAGGAGACAGGCACAGAATGAAAGTTAAACTGTCGAACATGCGGAATGCAGAGAGAAAAGACCCTAAAGCTTTTTTTGCTTAAATTGTCCTTTTGTTCCTTTTTCTCTGCCACCAAAAAAGTATCTATGGTTGGACCACTGATAGCGTGTAATGGGATTTCGAGACTTTTCTTTGGAAACTAAAAGTATTTTCCACTTAGGATAATATTGCATCATCCAACGTGTGCTCCATTTTCCCCCATTAGATTTCGAACCATATTCACAGCGAGATGACGCCGTCCTGAGTGGCTTTTGTGATGCAAAACAGCACTTCATGGAGCGAGGCGAGATGTTTAGCAGGGTTCGGACGGCTTTTGTGCCAGGGTCAGACCCCCGATGAGCTTGATTTCAGGCTTGTCTTCAGTCGCAGAGCCTCTCGGATCGACTCATTTCCTTTAAATGGGCCCCCAGCTGACGAATGACTGTCTCCCTCAATGATGAGATGACACATCTTCAACCGAGGCCTTAGAAAGCCCAGAGAAAAAAAATACAGCAAGCAGAACTAACAAGTTCACACAAACTTGAATAGATAATATGAGAATGATTTGGACAAGGGTGAAAGTGTAGTTTAGCTTGAAAGCAAAGTGTTGGACTTGGTCTGAGTGGTCTTACATTTTCCACTGCCTTTGACATTGAAAAGAAATGAAATCAGAGACAAAGTGATGGTACTGAAGTAGGGATGAGACGAAAGCAAAAAACGCTGTGATCCAAACAGGGCTGCATTGTAGCAATGCTGCAAAGCTATTTGATTTCTCCAACCACAACACAGACACTGACAACCACAACCACAACACTGACAAAAATGTGACAAAAGTGGAGTAGAAGAGGAAATGGCAGTTTAAATACTGCTGTCATGAGCATCTACTGGCAATGCTTAATACCATCTTGAATTTATATTTTGTGAAATCATCACAAACAGTAGGGCGGTGTCTTTAGTGCAGATCCTGACATGGAGGTCCCAGTACAGACAGAGATTGTGAAAGTGTGAAGGCATCATTGCTGTCAAACTGTAGATTTGTCAGACATTATTGGTCTTCAAGATGAAACATATGTTTCCGCTTAGCTTTGCTGAAAAGGGTCTAGCTAATCATAAATCAGTGGCAGCAGTAGCCAAAGAAATAGCACAGTAGTTGCTTTTTTTCCACTGTAGATTTTTAATGAACAGCAACGCTTGGTTTCTCTCTGCCTTGCAAAATGTCCACCTCATATCAATGGCACGCACATATAAATCTGCAAACACCCAAACAAGTGAAGAATGCAGCACAGTCCACATATGAATTACACAACAGTAGTCTGAAGTGTCACAAGTTTCCCTGCTGGTCGGCCTGAGCTCTGTGAAACCTTACGTGAGCCTGTAACAGTCACAGTGATTTATGCGGGCATATGAGTAACCCCTCTCTCTATCTCTGAGGTGAGTGAATGCTGCTTTGGTTGCAGTAATCTGAAGCAGATGGTAGTTGTGTTTGAAGTGCCGCCTGATGCCCATCAGTCTACCCTGACGCTGAACTTGAGCCCACAGATGACCAGACATCTCACAGACACCTAAGCTGAGCAATGCACGCCGCAACCTGTGCGTGCTTCTGCCAAAACCTGTGCCTGGCTCCCGGACCTCATCACAGCCTCGCCAAGCCGGCTGTGCTCTCTTTCCCCCTTCTCTCGCATCTCGCTACCTGCAATTACTGGCAATTCAAATCACACTTTTGACCTGCGGGTTTAAAGTGTTGCTGTTCCACGAGCTGTTAAAATTGCAAGCCTTCCTGCTGAAGAGCTACACTTAGATGTCATAGGTTAATGCTTGAACTCACAAAAGAAACAGGCTCTTTTTGACTTCGCAACAGAGGTACTTTTTCATTGAGTTTGAGAGTCGTGCTAAAACCTGTTACATCTATGCTGAGGTACAGTTACTGAGGGAATGCTTTCCCAGTATAACGAAAGACACCTGGTCTCTCTCTGATACGTTCACCCTTTAATGTCTGATGGTCTGACAACTCACAATCTTACCAAATACTGGCTCCATCATGTAAGGGGAAACAGATACACACAAGCTGTGTGTTCAGGGAGTTCAGCAGACAAAACTTAATTGGCAAAAATAATGATCTTTATTTTGCAAAATATGATGGTTTAACAGTCATGGGCACATTGATAAAAGCTGTTACAGGCTGTGATGTCTGAATAGATACTAATTAAGTATGATGTATACAATAGAAGTTTGTTTACTTGTAACCTGTGGTTTGTCAGGTCTGCATCAGATCTGGCTACGACCACGCCCCCTCACTCCGTCTCGCATAGGCACAGCTCGTCTCCCTGTTCGCAGTCACTTCCTTGTGCACGATCGCCGTCACCTGAATTCTAATTGGTATCACCTGGTCTCCACACTATATAGGGTGTCCCTCCCTGATTCCCTGGTGTCTGGCCTCGTCAGTCCTGCCTTGGATTTATTCCGCGTCAGTCAAGTTCCTTGTCTCCTCCTACAAACTCTAAGTATATCATTCCCTGCGTTCCTGAACTTATCTGTCCGTATTGTTGATCTCCTTAGTTCTTTATCCATCGGAGTGTTCGAGATCCTTTGTGTGTTATTTCTGCCCCGTGTCTTCTGAGCTGTATCATTATTGTTTATCCCTCTGTTATCTGTAGCGGACGTTGGCTTTTGTTGATTCTTTTGAACTCTATCTGTAAATAAATCCCCTTTTGATTCATTCCATCCGTTGAGTCTTGTCTGTGCCTGACATGGTTACAGCAACGAAGAATAACTAGCTCACACACATGTGTTCAAGGAAAATATGAAATATGTTCCAGGAAAATATGAAATATGTTGTCAGTCATTGGAAAATTATGGTCTTTTTTGTAGGACATGGTACACACAATGCCAGTGTCTGTGGTAGGGTTACTGAGAAGCCCAAACATCAATGTGTGCATTCACAGCACTGACTCTAAGTGGCTTGGGGAACAACACCTTGTAAATGACTAAATGCACAACTCACTTATAAAAATGTAAATGGTTTCAACAAAAATGCCTTTGATGTCTCTACAGTAGATCTGTGTTTTTCAGACAGGTGGTTTTACACCATAAAAGAAACACACCTTAAGTATAGTCATTTGTAAGTCAGATACCTCATAAAATGCAGTTTGTTCAGCATGGCTGTTATAAGCTCTGACACCGCACACAGGTGTGTGTGTGTGTGTGTGTGTGTGTGTGTGTGTGTGTGTGTGTGTGTGTGTGTGTGTGTGGGTCTGAGTGTGTGTTTCTCTATGAAAGTGAAGGCTTTCATTTGGCAATTCAAAGCGGACATGACACAAAAAGTCATTTCATACTCAGGAAAGCATGAAGGGTAATGCCATCTCTTTGCCAGCAACCGTCCCAGTGAGTGCCTACGCTGGCCAGCCTGGCTCGAGCTGCAGGCAGACCAACACTGGCGCTGAGCAGCATTATGGTAATGGTCGCAGTGATGGATGGGTGGGTGCAAATGGCTGAACGACATCACAGCCGTTGGATCATGTCTGCTTGGGAACAGCTTGGAGAGACAGAGCGCGTCTCATTTAAATGCTTAAGTGTTTTTTTTTTTCTTTCTTTCTTTCTTTTTTTTCACTCGCCTGCTTTTCATTTTTCTTCTTTGTAGATAACTATGTGAAGACAAAGGGAAGGTGAAATGAAAGACAGCTTCCTGAGTAGGAAGGAAAGGGGGGGATGAGCTGGATATTATTATTTCATTAGATCCATGGGATGCTCCACTCAAAAAAGTGAAAACTTTCCCCTCTCTCACAGTCTTGCCAGAAAGCCTCAGAATTCCACAAAACAAAGAGGAACACCTATGGCTAGCTACACAACAGGAAGCTATGCTTTTTGAATTCACTTCGAGCATTGGATAGCTATCCTATTATCGAAACATAACAACAAGACAAAATAGACCATGGCTCATACTGTATTGACTGTTCTATTTTCTTCCTGCCCTGCCTCGGTTTTAATGGTGGGATTGACTTGCTGGGAGCCTTGTTAGCGAAGCCTGAACAGACACTAATAGGTCCTCAGGGAGGGGCGAGAATCAATATTTGTGTCATCTTTCCAAAAGCCGAAACGTTCTGTACACAGCACACGAACTCCCGAGAGTGTGCTCTGCATATCTTATGCAAAAATTATGCAAATTAAGCACTGTCTGTGTTGAGCTTAACAGGCTCATTATCTGAACAAATGAAGGTGAAGTGCTGGTGTGTATATATGTGTGTGTGTGTCTGTGTCGTGGGCGTGTGCGATATCCTGAATCATTACTCATACTACGGTGCATTCTAAATGTGACACGCAGCTGGAGTCAGTTACCGGCATTGTCAGAAGCTGTAATCCCTGTCAGTATTTTTATTCAGCTAGACAAGATTACATTGTTGATATTGTGGCAAACAGAGTCTGACAACCATTACCAGACAGCGTTTAAACATACAAACATTCTCATCTGAGAGCAAGGTCATTCGATAATTCCCAGGAAGACCTGATGGCGATCACGGTTCTAGCCAAAGCCTGCCCATTTGATCCCTAAACTTCTAAAATATCATTCTATAGCTAGTTCAATAATCAGTTTAAGTTTACAGTAGAGGTTGTAATGGTATGTGATTCCTTGCAAGATACACCATTCCATTAAGTAATGAAACTATGAATTATTTTTTTGTCTTAGTATAACAGCTTTAAAGTAATACTTGCACCTGTGTCTGACCTGAATTCTGGCGGAAAAAAAGACAAAAAAACAAACAACAACATCACTAAAAAACATCACTGTAACCATTAAGCCATACAAGCCTTTCCATGAAATCTTGATTATTACAGAGTCAGTCAACATGGTCCTTTGGACATGTAGAAAAGTATGACAATCGTAGAAAAGTATTTCTCGCTGTACTTTCCCCCCTTAACAGTTGCTATAATAGGTTATTTTCTGTAGTTCTTGCACATGATTCCTAAATATAAAGAAAATAACAGATAAAATTAGATCCTAAATACAAACGGTAGATAAGTGGGATAACGGCCTTTGAGGTGACCAGTTTGATGGAAATAATGTCTCGGCAGAGTCCTTCTCCACCACCTCATCAAGATTTCCATTATATTCGTCGGCCGTTACCCCTTACTTAGCAACTATAGGGAGTGGTCAGTATCAAAACATCCCAAAATAACATAGTTCTTTTAAGTATTCCCTTTTAAGTATTCCCCATATGCCTTGTGGCATATGTATGTGTATGCACTGAGTAAAACATTGCTTGTGTGTGTGTGCCCATGGGCCACACTATTAGTCAATAGCTAGCCACAAATAAGTGTGCAGGACTGCTACAGCAATCACATTGTGAAGGTCACAGCTGTCAGGAGGAGCAGACTGGCTCACGGGCTGATAGACTCATCACGTATAATCACTGTATCGATGGGCCATTTTCCTCTGAATGGACAAAGAGGCAAACTGATGTCAGCTACAGTGGCTCTGACGCTACACACTCTGCTAATGTGTTCAGAGGTCATACACAAAAATATGTGTGTCAGTCTGAATATGTGGCTTTGTTCCTTTATAGGTGAGATGAATGGGAGTTGATTTAAATGACAGGCCTGTGTGTATGTGTGCCTGTGTTTATGTGGTGTGTATATACACACTTGTATTAGGGAAAGTGAGAGAATGAGAGAGAATTAATTATAGCATAGGTCAGATCCCTACTGCCTTCCTCCGTTCTCTCTCTCTCTCTCTCTCTCTCTCTCTCTCTCTCTCGCACACACACACATGCACACACACACACATTGGTATGTGATGGTTTGAGGTACTGTTAGAGGTGCCCACTTGGAGAGCTGATAGTGCTGGGTCTCGTTTTCCATTTTGTGTGAAGAATCTGTCAGTCCACCATTCCAGCACTCTATCACATCAATGCACTGGCACATCACCCACTTCAAGAGCTCTCAGGGCTAATGCACCAGGCACAGACACCAGACACACACACACACACACACTTTCAGTGCACATAGGTACACGCTGTCAATACCCATACATACACACAAACACACACACACACACACACACACACACACACACACACACACACACACACACACACACACACACACACAGACTGTAGCAAATATTCAGTGAACAAGACTAAGAGTGTGAGAGAGTCTGGAAGCTATTTTTTTTGCACTACACGATCCTGGCAATGACTCCCCATACATTATCTTCTCTATATGCCGTAATTATGAAGTCTGTGCGTATGACCCTGGAGCCTGTCCCTGCAGGAAGGATTACTTTCCTTCCTTTCCACTCCCCGGTTCTGCGGCTTTATAATGGAGCCTCGGTCTGTCTGATAAGGGGAAGATAAGCACCTCACGCTGAATAGAAGACCACAGAGAGGCACAGCTTATTAAAACTCAAAGATTTCTTAGTGCTCATTGAGAGGGCTTCCATAGATTAGCTCGCCGAACCAGTGAACCACTTACTGGTGGCCTCATATATCGCGCACAAGAAAATCAGCCAGGCAGGGGGCCCAACAGCGATCTGGGAGGTAAGTAATCTTTCATTTCGAAATTCCAAAAGTGGGGATTGAGATGACTGACACACATCCCATTCTCAAGACAAGTCAACAAGTTGAAGTAATCATGGCTTGTTTTTTATTTCCTTTCTATATTTATGCTGGAGCAGGATCAAGCACAATTTGGCAGTAAATGTGACTTTAATGGAGATTTTGCACTGAAATCCTGATCAAGGAACGTGGCGTATATATTTGTCTTTCCTGATGGATGAGGGTATTACAGTAGTCTTTAGTGCATTGTGCGTGTCTGTGTGTGTGTGTGAGTGCATGTGCGTGTGTGTGGGGTGTGTGTGGCAGTTTTCAGATCAGCGGTCAACAGCAGGCCGAGAGAGAAACAGAGTCATCAGGTGACAGGTCAGGATGAAAAGCATCAGGTGAAACCTGACCATTGCACAACTCCAGACTAACTCTGTACACATCCCAGTAAAACCTCAGTGACAGTAAACTCCTTACACACACATGCACACACACACACACATACACACACACACACACACACCAACATCAAACCATATTCAACTGGTGCCACTCTTTTCTAGATAGCTCTATCGATGACTGTAAACAATGTGTGGCATACAGTTGTAGTTCCACTGAGTAAAGCTGATGAACGGCCTTGACCCTGACCAATTACCCCAACCAGCTCTGCGCCGATGACTGATGCGACCCACTCCCATGGCACTGTTTACTAGAGCTCAAAATAGCCCTCTGAGCACAAACATCTAGGGCCCTGGCATTCCCAGGGTAAACGGAGACACCAGGAACATGTCCGTTTATGAAGACATCCACTCGAACGGACTGAGGCACCGTTTGTCAGCTGGTTATCACCCTATGGCCGCGTCCAAAAGCTTAAGGGCGCCGGGCTGGAGGGTTATAGGAGCGTGGGTGGGGGTGGGGTGGGGGGCTAAGTTCAGGGCAGGGCTATTTATAACCAGCCTTTGGAAAGGGTGTTGGCTTGACGAGGTGGGTCATTTGGGTCTAGTGACGGGCGTGTTCGTGTAGCCATAGCCGTCACTGGGCTTTATCACTTCCTGGGATGGCTCAATCTGGCCGTTATAAATGCTGGTGAGGGGTGAAACTATTTGCAGACATTCCTGCTGACTTGGTACTCTCAAAAAGCCATTGAAGACAGAGAACTCTATTAGCTTA
Source organism: Tenualosa thibaudeaui (assembly GCA_027481765.1). Taxonomy (NCBI): domain Eukaryota; kingdom Metazoa; phylum Chordata; class Actinopteri; order Clupeiformes; family Clupeidae; genus Tenualosa; species Tenualosa thibaudeaui. The sequence goes on from JAIFZK010000007.1 coordinate 17,657,226, forward strand.
GAGACAGCCATGTTCCGGGCAGGTCTCCATGTGGTCTCAGATGAGTGGATACTGAAATATGTGCGAGTCCAGAAGAAACATTTTCTTCTGCTCTCCTGTCTTAGACTGGTGTGTATTTTAGCATAAATGCATTGTGTATTTGTTATTCCACAGAAGGGGATATTATGATTAAAGATCGGCAAAATGCTTTTGTCATGCAAGCCGGCGTGTCAGTTGCCATACCAGTGACACAGAGTTCCCCCAAAAATGATTTTCTTTATTCGCTTACCGAAAGCGAAATCAAGCATGTCAGATCCGGTTCCTTTTTGTCTATACACAATGTGCCCTGGGTGTCCATGGCTTTCTGTCCTTAACTGACACACTGACATGAACATTACCTCAGTGATTGATGCTAAATCTGCCTCGCTCAACAGTTGTAACCTAAGCTCAAACTCGGCCATGATGTGGGTGGCTTTAATAAGCTTTTATGACCCACGTTTTGCATGGATCTTTTTTTTTACGGTTACAGTATTAGCAAAGAGCGGGGCTCATTCATTAGCAATCTACTACCCTTGAGGCTGTCGCTGCCATACCCAAAGCCGAGGCAACGGAGTGCTGGCACGTAGCACAGCACAACAGCAGGCTTGCGTTACAGACCACACGGAGAGCAGGCACCTTCCTAATCCCCCAGGCGTGTGTCTTACCACATTTCCCTGTAAGAAATCTGGGGCATAAGGGCCATGTGTGTGAGTGTGTGTGTTTGTGTGTGTGTATGTGTGTGTGTGTGTGTGTGTGTGTGTGTGTGTGTGTGTGTGTGTGTGTGTGTGTGTGTGTGTGTGATGAAGATATGGATGCCTGAGTGCTACAGTTGTTTGGGGGTTGTTTGCCAGAGCGTATGTCATAAAAGGGGGTTTGTAGAGTTGTTTGAAAGAGCTCTGTTATACTTTTGACCCTGCGTCTCACCATGAAATTCAGCCTGTCACTCATGAGTACCTCGTTTGACTGCGGACTTGTTTTTGTGCCACTATTCATAATAAAGCCACTGCGTAAACATGACCACATGATTCTGACAGCCTTGATGTTTTACATATCTGTGCAAAGGTCACTGATGTAAACTGCATGGCAAACCATGGAGACAGACTCAGAGGCCGACATGAAGCAAAAGAAACAAAAAAAGAAACACAGAAAAAGCTACCCCTCTCAGTTTGACTAGCCTTTGATGGCAAGAGGACAGCCAAAGCAACCCCAACCAGAACATTTCCTGAGTTTAGGTAAACACTTCTCCCCCTCTTCCTTTGGCAAGCTGGTTCATCCATCCAGCGAGTGAGAGAGAGAGAGAGAGAAAAGGAGAGGAGAGGAGCATGCAGACCGGAGGCTCTCACACACCGACAACAAGACTACAAAGTAGCCTTTACCCTTTTCTACACACACATGGCAATTTGGCATCTCATATTACCCCTGGCGCTGATACTTATCTATCTTAACTCTCACTTTCCTTCCCCCTTGTTGAAGACGCTCCCTCTGCCCTTGCGTGTTCTGGCATGAGGGTGGCCCTGGTGGTATGGGGATGCTGGGCTGGGCTGGGCTGGGCTGGAGCGGAGTGGGCTGGGGTGGGGTGTGAACGGATAGGTTCATAGGGGCTTCAAAGCATGAGGGAGACTTGAGATGTTGGGCCATCATGACATTTTTTTTGTGTGTGCGCACACTGCTTCCTGTTATCTCGTCTCAGCATGTTGTGGAGGGTAGCGAATGATGGGGGACAAAATGGATACAGTTGCATCATTAAGAAAAAAAAAGAAAAAAAGATTCAGTCCCTCCGTCTCATCTCCCATCATCACTCAACTTCTCTTGTGGTTTCATCTCCCTCAGAGCACGGAGGCGCGACAGAGCTTGGCACTCACAAGCGTGTGAAAGTAACGGAGCAGGCTGTAATGAGAGGATGCTTTGAAGCACAGTCTCAGTTAAGTACCCCAGAGTAGAACCAGAGAGAGAGAAAGAGAAAGAGATGTCCTGTTTGTGTTGGGCATCCGCCGTCCCCTCAACTAGATCTGTTTTACTGAGGGGAGACGGGGTATGGAGGTGTGTGTTTGTGTGTTGGTGAGGGGAGGGGAGGTCGGAAATATGAAAGCTCTCTCTGGTAGCTTGTGGCTCTGGGTGATTTTACCCTTGTTTGACATTGTAAAACCAGACAGAACATTGGACGCCTTGATGTCTCCATTACTGTCTACTCTAATGCTTTTAGGGATTTTTTTTTCACCCATGGATGTTTATGCAACTCCTCTTGTGTCATAGATTTCTTTTGGTGTGTGTGTGATACTGCATAATGGCCTCAGTAGCTGTGTGTTGGTGCGGATGATATTTAGAGAGACTGCTGAACTGCTAAGCGTCCATTCCCTCAGCACTGCATAGCAGCACCACACACACACACACACACACACATACTCCACCCCAATGCTTCAGAATGCAAAGCACTGACAGACACAGTCTGTAAGATGACCCAAAGCCCAGAGGTCCTGACAGTGGAACGATAATGAATATGTTTTTAACTCGAGACGGAGCGGCCGGTGGCCAAAAAATCACTAGAGGCGGCACGGTGGTGTGTGTGTGTGTGTGGTGGTACCTGGGGCTGGTCAATGCCGAGCTCATTTCTTCAAGCTACTGGAGACCTGTGTGTGAACCAAACCACCCCCCACCCCTCCATTCCTGAGCTTCTAAAGGTCTCCGTTTATCGATTCCTTCATGAATTATCTTGTTGTGGCTCACAGTCATTTTCACCACGTATTACTTTTCATTAGCTCATAAAGGTTATCTCACTGCAATCTTCGGGTTGTCACTATAACACCACAGTGACTGCATTACTGTAAATTACATCTCTTTGATTAGCTTAACAATTATATCCCATGGACAGGGATGCTATAGATAGCTCTACCACTGTTTGATGCAGTACACAACAAAGATAGTTCCTGTGATGTAGTAATTGAGTGGTGCATGTAGTGTAGTTCAGCTCCCTGGTGGTGGTGATGGAGTAATTGCAGTTGTGCTATTACCAGGCAGAAATGGCTGTTAGACAGAAACCCAACCCTGGTTCATAAATTCTCACCACTCTGACAGGGGCTATTCACGTCTCAGGCGCTCAGCTAGAATGGCGTCTGGCAGCAGCGATTCCTGAGAGGCTGATCCTGTAGTTACAAATAATATTTACGAGTGTTTTATTTTTTAACATGCAGTATTTATTTATAAATATATTTATTGTCCCTGTGTCATCTACTTGGTGTCCTGGCTTACGGGCCTTGTAGAATAGTTGTAACCATGCAGTGTTGATGGCTATGAAATGCATAATGAAATACACACATGGCTATGATGAGTTATGCGAGTTATGGCAGAGAGCGTTTAAAGCGTTTGATCCTGACCAAGATCCTGTATGCCTCAGTTTGAGCCTGCAAGTGATCAACGTACAGTAAACACTATCTGTCAGTGCCGAATGGATTGAGCCCAGTTCTCGCCTATAGAGATCCAGTGGGGATTCCCTCCCTTACGTCTCCCATTTAAGGGACCGAAATTAATCAAGGTGCAGGTAATCAATTCTGACCGTCGACCTGTGCGGTACTTGAGGGAATATGCAGCCCATTGTTCTCATCTCTTCCACGATCAATATCTGTGTATGGGCCTGCCGAGAGTCCTCTCTCGTTGTCCTTGGATTCTCTCTCTCTCCTGCTCCACCGCATGTTGAAGGCCCAATTCATCACCTTTTTTGGACCGGCTCTGGGTAGTGTCTCGATGCAGCACAGCACAAGGGATCCCACCAGGCGAGGGACTGTCTGGATTTTGTCTGCCCCGCCTCAGACATGCCCGGCTGCTCAGCTTCGCTGTTTCGGCTCTGCAGCGATTCACATCCTCGAACCGGAAAGCAGGGCTGACGGACAAAGGTGTTCCCCTGTTCCCCGGGTTCCCGAGGGGGGGCTGTGGTCTAAGCAGCCGCTTTATTGTGTTGCTGCTGTGGGGTCCCTGGCGACTGCAGATGTTGGTGGCGGAGTTGGTGTCTGACTGATGAAAAGCACTCCACACAGAGTGCTCTGTCAACAGGAAATGTGGAGAATGGCCAATGTCACAGGAACAGTGCAACATAATGCTGCCTGTCCCAATGTCTGTTTGTCTTTCAGTCGTTCTGATTCTCTCCATCACACTCCGACACTGAAATGTTCTTGGGCTGCAGGTTATATTGTTTCTTTTTTATGTAATTGTTTTAAATACATGTAATTCCAGTTGACAAAATGTTTTGGAGTCTGCAACAAATGTGGATATCATACTAGTATTTTTTAACAGCACTGGTCTTGAGTGAGGCTAACTATAGGAAATATATATTTTTTATTTCCTACAGAAATCTCAGAGCAGATCTTCTTCTGATGTTTTGGGGATTTCAATATGTGACTTGCATTACTATATATATATATATATATATATATATATATATATATATATAAAGAGCTTATAGTTTCACTGATGAATGAATCAGATATACTACCAACCTTAAAACTACTTTATAAATATGCTTCCTTTGGTAGGATTTGACAGTGTTTCAGTCAATGTCATGGAGTACTCTTCAGTGTGTGTGTATGTAAAGTATGTTAATGACTGTCTTACTGTATGTATAAATCCATATGTGTCCATTATAGAGGATTGCATGTGTATTCAAGGTGATTAGCTTGTTGAAATCTTCAGGCCATGAAAAGTTTCCATAATTATGTGTGAGGTGTTCTTGCGGCTTCAAAACAGAGATTGCCTCCTTAGGGATTTAACCAGGCTCCAAACATTGCAAATGTTCTGAGAATCCATTCTAAAATAGTATAGGCAAACATTAAACAACACTCAGTGAAAACGACCTTGGTGTCGTCCATATATAGTTGTTTGGAGGTTACCAAGTTTAGTGTGAGGAGTGATGAGTCCATGTTTGATGTTTTGTTTTGTTTTGCCCACCTTGAATGGGCTTTGTGATGGTACACTGAGTTTGCACCCCCTCACAGAAACAAAGAGCTCTGCTCTTCTAGCCTTTCCTTTCCCTGGGCAACACTGCCTCAGAATCTCTTTAGGGACACTGACAAATAGAAGCGCTCACAAACATTTTGTTTTCGTTCACAATGGCCCGGTCTTGTCTCACATTGTTGCATTTCCTGGTCATTTCCTCCCTGAGCAATGATGCTTTCACACAGAGACAGCCTGTGCACATGGTGTTTGGGGAAACACAACAGACCCCCCCTGCTGCATTTGCACCCGCACCTGGGGCTTATCTCAGCTCTCGGCTCTGCTTTAGCTGGGACTTAAACATCACTCCGCCCGCCTCAGGAAGTGCTCTTTAGCTCCAAAATGACATCCCCACCCCTTGCTTGAACGCAACAAGATGTCTGGGTTGCTTCTCAAATTCAACCAGATGACCGTTTTCCTGTCGGAAGGGCACGTATGGATCAGAGACGTTGAATAATGCATATTTCAAAAAAAAAAAAAATATATATATATATGTCTTTGATTTATGCATGCTGCTGGCAATTTGCATCAGACCTTTCACAATCCATCCACAATCCAGAACACACACCTACACCTATACACACACACACACACACACACACACACACACACACTGTCAATTTTCCAACAGAAAAAAACAAGGCCTGAGAGATTTCCTCTGTCAGTTAGCTTTGTACTCCTGGACACAAACAGCAAGCTGAAACACTAGTCCATTTGCAGCCAAAAGCGGCCTTTTGCTTTGGTTGTGCTCCTGCTGGAAAAGGCTATGTCATTGGCCCCATTCACTTTCAAACAAGCCCGGTCAGGCCCACTATCTGGCCCCCTGAAAAGGATCACTGACGGAAACCTGGCAATGGCCTTGCTTTCTCACTCACTATCTTCCCTACTGCCTGGTATTCCATTTGTGTCCCCTCCTTTGTCCGCTGGGGCCAAAGAGCATAGTTCAGATATCTTTAGCGAGATCAAGCTCCCAAAATGGCCGTCCTGCTGGCTTTCCCAGTGAGTGCTAATGACCCAGAGCCAGTTAGAATAACGTCCCACTCCCTTGCCACCCCTCCCACACACACGGGGGATAATAGTTTTACCACATGCGCTAGTTTCACTTTAGTGGCCCTGTGTCCCGCTGAATGACAGAGAAGCCACTGTTACTCAAGGCTTGAGTAAACTGTCACCATGGAGCTAGCTTTCCAAGCAATCACCTCAACACTTGTCCCTCTCATTTTTCTCTTTTTTTCTCTCGCTCTCTGTTTCTTTCTCGCTCCATCTCTTTTTTCCTTTTTCTTTCTCTCTCACTCTCTGTCTCTCTCTGTGGAGCAAGTGAAGCATAACACTCACCGACGCAGTGCGTGTGACCGCACCGGGTCTGGTAGCAGCAGGCGTGAAGTCCCCCCACCACCATCCCTCCAAATTGGACGCCGTAAATTAGACGTCGCCTTCTCGCTTCATTTATCGCGTGTGATTTACGGCGAGCCCTACCTTTGTAAATCTCAATCGTGTGCGTGGCTGCAGGCAGTGATTCAGAGAGGTGACTTGCCCAGAGCGCACTCTCTCTCTCCCCTGGTCTGGGGTCAGCCAATAATGAGGTCAGACGGAGAGCACATGTGTGGCTTAAGTAAAGGAGAGGGGAGTAAAAACAGCTCCCGAGTGGTCCCCTGCTGCTAACCACGGCCACCTGTGCTCAAACAAGCAAGGATCCCATGAGGCACCCAGGGAAAGTGTCTATGTGTGTGTGTATGTTTGTGGGAGTGGGTGTGTGTGTACTGGATGAGAGATTCTCCCACAACCTCCTGTTTGCACAGTTCACTGCACCATGAGTTAAAAAACAATAACACTATCCATGGATACATATTTTCCAACTCCCAAAGCTCATCCCACCATTTTCCATGTGTGTGGCGTCTTCCCCACTCCTCTCTCCTTCCCTACTCCATCTTTCCTTTCCTTTCTCCTCTCCTTATTTCCTCTTTCTCAATTTCACCCTCTATTTTGACAATTGGTCTTTGTCACCTACACATGTGACAGAGGCATGGGAAGAGAGTTTCCAAACCCCTCTTGGAACTCTGCAGCTCTTTCCCTCTCTGACCTTACAGTGGTTTACTTCACTTGGTCAGGGTCAAAAATCTGGGAGCAGTAGTCTTCTGGGGGAAAGGCCTCCATTATTCACACTCTGAATGGGCCATTTCCTCCTCTCTCTAACAGTAGTCAGTGGCGTGCACAGGACCTTAAAAAAGGGGGCTCAGGGGTCTTCCATTCTGGGGGCTGGCTGAAAAACGGCTCTTTGTGGAGCCTCACGGTCTGTTTTGTAACAAAGCGGCCTCATGTGTAAGCTGTTGATTTTTCAAACTGAGAGGTATTTCAAAAATTGCCAGTATAAACCATAAATACAAGCTGTGAAACTGTCCGACTGTGTCTTTAAATTAAAAATTCTTTTCAAAGGCTATTACCATTCCCTTCCCTTTAACGTTGATTGTAACATTTCACATTTACATTAGTTTTTAAATCAATGTCATTAAAGCTTCATTGTAAAGTGTATATTCATGAACTCTATCCATCTCATTGAGCAGTTTTCACGGATCTTGCCGTGCTATTTTTGATTCTTGTAGCAAGAGCAACTGTTGAGAGTGAGCTGACCTCTCTCCGCCATCTGTGTGAATGGCTATACGTCCACGCCAGCTGCGTTTAGCACTGGCTAGATCACCATCAGCTGGTAGTGTCATTAGCCCAGCCCTGCCCAGCCCAGCCCAGCCCAGCACAGCCCTGCTCTGCCCTTAGCCCTGTGGTCTAAGGCCACCCTGGGCATGGGCTGTGTCTGATCTCAACCAGACAGACCCCCCTCACTATCACTTTCCCTTTTTTCTTCTTCTTCTCCTCCTCCTCCCGTCTCTCTTCTCTTCTCTTCTGTTCAGGCCACCATGTGTTTTCTCTATCCCCAGGTGCCCACCCATGGCTGCGCTGGCCTCTCAGAGTGGTCTCCCTAACGGTGATTGATCACCTCCGATCACCAGGGGTGTAACGACAGATCAGAGTGCTCAGGAAGAGGCGGTATATCAGGAAGGCCTACACGCACCTCTAACCTTTTGAATCATTCATTTAGACAATATCATCTAAACCAACTTGCACTGTGGCTTTTAGCCAGAGGCCTATAGCAGATTTGTCTGAAGGAATAGTTTATGTCATAGTAAATGAAAGCGAAACAGTAAAAATATACCCGTCTCCTATTTGTGTACAGCAGGATATGTTTTAAATAGTACTGAGGGAGTTTGTACTGCCAAGACAAGTTGCCATGACCCCAAGTCCTGTCCAGCTTTTAACTTATGTAACTTCACGGCACACGAAAGGGCTAGTGCCAAATGAACAATGGTCAGTACACACCTACACTGATATCGTCACTCGCTCACTCCCTGTTACTCCTAGTTCTTCCCATCTCCTGTCTGATTGCTACCTCAGCTCCGGATGTCCGTCATCCTTCACTCCCCACCTCACTCCCTTACCTCTGGATTTCCATTGCTTGCTTTCCTGCCATCCTGATATGATCCGCTTCCTGTGACCACTACTCAGCTGTGTCATCTTTCCCAAGGTCAACTTCCAAATAATCTGTATGGGCAGAAGTTCAGTCAGTAGCCATCAGCCTTTCATCTGTCTTATTTATAGTTGTGCAATAACTCCTGTTTCAGCTAAGGCCAACCTAAAAGATTTAGGGCCACATGAAACAGACTGCTGTGCTCTAGTCACTGATGATCGTTAATGCCACACCTTATGCTCTCCAATCAATCATTCAAAGGTGAGGGAACACACATACGCAATGGTGACATATAGGTCAATGTTGTCATGGTGACGTGAGAGCTTAGGAGTGGCCCATCCTGAGCTGAGAGGATATCCTGTGATTTGTCCGTTTACCGATGCGTGTGTTTTAGATTGGTCAAGGACGGCCACTGACTCAACCTCACTCTTTCGAGAGCATGGTTTGATTTATTCCAGTGTATATGACTTATACCATCCAGACCATAAAATAGTGACCATTTACCCTCTAATGTTCTCTCTCTCTCTCTCTCTCTCACACACACACACACACACACACACACACACACTTTTTCTCGCACACACACACACAGAAAAAAAATCCATCAAACATTCATTACACCCTGTTCTTTCAGAACGCTGCCACTGCAATGAACCAGTTCCAATTTCCCCCCATTGATTGCCCTGCTTCCTCCAACAATAAACACAGAGAGGGCTTATTCAGATGGGATGCTGTTGGATGGATCTGCTTTTTTTCGGCCATAAGGTTCAGCTATAATGACTCGCAGATGGAAGAGCCGGGCTGAAGAAAGCAGGCTTTCTGTGGACAAGGACCTTTGATGTGTCTGACCCTTGGTCTTCACCTTGATTATCGTTTGCTTTTATACAGGAGCAAAAACCTTTTGAGAAAACAAATGGCTTTTTCATTCGTAAGATATCTAAATAAATTCACTGTTGAAGACATCAACTCAGAAACACTTTTTTGCCAGGGGGAGGAAAGAGACCCACCAAAATAAAAAAAAGAAAAGATAATCGCAAGAGCAAAACATAACCTTGGAGATTAAATGAAATTCTGAGAAGTCTGCTGACTGTGTTTTCAAGGTTGTCTGGCTTTGTTGCCCCAATCTTCAATTCATATTTGCCAGCAGTGACCTCAGAGGTGCGCAGCTGTCACATGGCAAGGTGACATTGGCTTGGACCAGCTTTGCTTGACTTTTTAAAAAGAAATCTCCAAACAAACTGCGTGACAGCTAATTTTTGTACACTGAATACATTCTTCCTACTTGATCGCTCAGCACCTCAGAAATGATGATGGAGAAATTTTCAAAATCATTTTATTTTCATCCCTTTCATATGTTTGAGTCAAGGTTATGAGCCTCACCACAGAAACCACAGGGGACGACTAGACGAGGGGTACAGCCGAGACTTTTCTCTACTCACTGCGGGTCTAATCACCCACATTAAAATGAATGGATGGTGAAGGATAAGCAAGCCGAATTATGAGCTTTTCTCTCATCAGCCTCATTTCCTACCCCTTTATCATTCCCCATGTTCACCACACCACAAAGATCACACACACACATGCGGCCGGGGGAAAAGGTCACTGGCATTGCTGTGTGTGTCAGCATGATGTTATGTTACGCGACCCTGACAGACGAACAGTAGCGAGCTCATACTTTCTCTGTGTAGGAGGGCAATCAAGCTAGAGCAATTCTGGAGTTGCATGGGTATTTCTTTATTAAACCGCCATTTATTATTAGTCAAAAAATGAAGCCAATTAAAACTATATAACTCCAACCTCAGCAAGGGGGGAGTGGGGGCTTTCATCGCAATTTTGTTTTACGTTGTTTTTCATGGTAATTTGCACAATGCAGCTTTAATGAACTTTAGCCATCTCTGTTTTGCCTAGAGGGCTGGTTTTGATTTTGAATCATTAAATGTTGGTTTCGATCTTGTAAACTGTTTCTGTTGACTGCCCCTCCTGTGACAGCTTCATAAAGAAGATGAAGAACGGGGCAATGTTTGTTTACCCTGCAAACTGCAGTTGTCGTCATTTTGTTCTGCGTTTGTAATTACTATAGCAGGCAACATTTCCTACTGAGGAACCATCATTCCTTGCTTATTCCCCTGGTGTAAATCAGCGGCAAACGAACCTTTGACTTGTATGAAATTGTCTCATTTTTACTGAGAATGTTGTACAGTTTTTGATTAGTTTGTGTTGATTAAAAGGGCTGCATGCCAGTGCATCCATCAATCAAACGGGCCTATTGTTTTTTTTTTTTTTTTTTTTTTTTTTTTACAAGAGTGGGAACTTTTAAGTGCCATAACAGCCCTTAAATAAACATATTCAAGCATGCATAGCCCTGAGTAATCATTGCATAATTGACAGATAAGATGGGACATGAATTTAAACCAAGTTCTAAATCTGTCACCTCTGTGGTAGGTTACACATCAATTCTGTACCCCAGTCAGAACAGGAAAAGGTTTTTGACTGTTAAACAGAGTCTAATCTCATTCAATCTGATTATATTGCATGGGCACCTTTAATGTCCAAACGTTTAATTTCTCCAGTCTCTCTACATTAAAGTATTAGATGTTTGCTTTGTTGCAGATATTGGGCTAAATGGACACAAGAAATCTATGTTACAGAGCACAAACAGTGAACTAGGCTACAATGGACATCCATTGGTATACCATGTAGTTGTGGTCAAAAAATGTAACTTTTGAATTTGATAAACTGTCCCTGGTAAGTTGTTATAAACTTGGAAGCTATCAAAATGCAAGCAGCACTAGGTAAACATTCTTACTAAATGTAGGCTATCCTGCACTTGGAACCAACAGGCATACCAGCTATAATAGTTTAACTACTATAAACTATAATAGTTTAACTACTATAAGCGCGGAAAGAGCATTTGATGGAAAACGGTTGGAAGGCCTAAACTGGGCTTACTGCTGCTTGTAAAAAGGACAAAAGTCAGAGATCAGGTGGAAAAGCCACGCTACTTGTGTCATGGTGGACAAGGTAGGACAAGGTAGGACAAGGTTTAGATGAAGCAGAATGATGCTTTGATAGTGTAGCCTACCAAAAATAAAGTCTAATCAGTTTTTACAGTTTAGATAAGGATAAAATAAAATAAGCATTTGTTGACTAATAACATCACAGTTAGCTCCCACACCAGGTGTGGGCTAGTACAGGGTGTGCCTAGCTTCAGTAACTGTATAATCCTTTGCTACATTAAATGTAATTTGTAGCCTCAGTCTGTTTGACAACAAGGTTACAGATTTACGTTTTGTTTAATGTTTCCATCATTTCCCTTGCACTGTGAAAGATCTGTCAACTCTATTAACTTTCTTCCTTGCTTACCAACTACACAGTTCATACGTCAAGGATAACAGTTATAGAGAGAATAGGGTAGCCTACTTGTCAGGGAGTCAATCGGAAACAACTATAGACTAAGTGTTGGCTTCTTGTGATGCCAAATAATGTTGAGCAATGCAAGGGAACAGCAGACAGATGCAGGGACATTCTCTCTCTCTGCCTCATCATTTGGCTTAATGGGTTCTCTTTTTTATATAATTTCAGTGTTTTCATTCATGAGCTGTTTTCTTTAAAATGACAGAAATCACACCTTTATGCTCCCTTAAAACAAGTGATGTTCTCTAGCAGTCATTCTAACATTTAGAGTGAGGAAATGCACTCTGTGGCTGGGGAGTCTTTTTGTGTTTTTTTCATAACCAAGAGAATTTAGATCATCAGTAACAGTCTCACAGTGAAACGAGCAAACAGTGAGCACAACGTGAGCACAAAGAAATTACTTGTTCCACTGGAGTCATTCCTGACACACTCTTCTGAGTCACACTGTGAGTCATTTTTGGAAGACTTAGAACCTTACATTAAATCTTATTTCATTTTTGTATGTGTGTATGTGCGTGTGTGTATGAAAGACAGAGTAGGCTCTGCATATAAACACATGGGGCATACTGCACTGTGATGAGAAGACAAGGCTTTGACATCTGATTCAAATTCATACCTGTTCAGGCAATGCTGTTCCTTAGGAATGCAAACTGGATTCTCTCTGGGGATCACCCATCGGTGAAAGAGGCCAAGTGTTTCATAGCAGCTCTCCCTAATTGGAAAGATATGGAAATAACTTAATAATGATGACATAAAGTCTGACATACATCAGTGTTTGCCAGGCTGGGCAGTGCGTTGAATGGCACACACTAATTATGAACTCATTGGTATTCTTTTCCTTACTTGTGTGTGTGAACTGGTACCATGTACTGTATGGCTTATATACTGGCTTATGTATGTTGTCAGTGTCAGACTGGACAGCATGAATGTGAGTGTTCCCTGCATATGCCATCAAGAGGGTCAAGTGATTTCACACTTAATGGTTTTGCACACACACGCACGCATATGTGCACACACGCCCTCCCAGGCGTTCCCATGGCACCCAAGGAGCTTTAGTTTCATTCAAATTCTCCGAATCAGCCACACTTCTTCAGGTCTGAGAGGAAAGGACATGTGGTCACCTGCAGGAAGAGTCTGTGAAATCTCTCTCACTCGTTCTCTCTCCTGTCTCTCTCTATCCCCCGCTCCCCGCTCCGCCCTCTCACTCACACATGTGTATGCATTCGGACAAACACACACACACACACTCTCTCTCTCTCTCTCTCTCTCTCTCTCTCTCTGTTGAAGTGTCTTTCCCAAACAGTGTGGTCCACATGTACATCTGGTTTGTGTATATGTGTGTGTGCTTTCATAAAGCAAGGGGGGAAATAGTTCTAGAAGTGACTGTTTCACAGCCATGCCACAATGGTTACAATGGTGCCTGGCTATATACACCATATGGGCATGTGTGTCTGTGTGTGTGTATGTGTATGTGTGTGTATTTGCTTAATGCATGTATTGTGTGTGCTTGAGTGGATGTGCTAGTTAAAGAGTTATGGTAGGGGGGTTAACTTTCCCACCATTCTTTGTGGGTTATTTTCCAAACCCGCTGAAAGCAGGTCTACCGCCATGATAGAATTTGGTCTACTAGGAGCCACCAAATACCACAAAACATTAATTTCTCTTTCCGTATCCCTCATCCTCATCGTTCCCTTTCCCTCTCTCTCTCTCTCTCTCTCTCTCTTTCTCTCTCTCCCCTCTCTCTATCAATCTGTCTATTCCTCCTCAGTTCTCTAATTTTCTCTTTCTGAAAAAGAAATGCGGCCCTTTCTTAGAAAGATATACATCTCTGTGTGAATGAGATAAGCTTCACAGTGTATTGTTTGTGATTACCCTCGCTCCTCTGGGAGCATTTCATATCTTTTTTCTACCAAATTGCAACATGAATGTCTTCCACAAGTGAACCAACATACACACATACAGATATGCAGTGGGGGCCAGTAACACACACACACTCCTCTCTGTCATTCTCTATCTCAGTGGACAACACTAACACATGTCACTAGTGTACAGTGTTTTCTCTCTCTTTCTCCCTGGGCTGAGTGGAGGTGCACAGTGAGTCTCAATGGACAGGCAGGTGTCAGTGTGATATGACATAGTGCTGCCGTTCTCAGGTGTTGCCCGGTTATCAAATCCTCCTGGGGAGCCATTCTGTCTGCTAATTTAGCACCATTACCAGGAGAGTACACACTCCCTGTGTTTCTTTGTGTGTGCTTAAGTGTGTCTTTTTGAGTGTGTGTTTGTGTGTGGTTCAGTATGGTATATCCTAGGTGCCCATGTGTCTTCCATGTTGAGGCACACACACGTGTCTCTGTGTGTGTGCCACGTCCCTGGGTGTGTGTGTGAGAGAGAGTGAGTTTGTGTGTGTATATGTGTGTCTGCTTGCGCATGTGTGTTTGTCACTGTGCGATGAGCTGCCATCGAGACACCCCGATAAATCCGCAGCAGAATGTGAGGCATGATGTGTGACATGTGGAGGGAAGCTCCACTCGACTCGACTCAGCTCGGCACAGTACGGCGCGACACAAACTCGCTTGGCTTGGCTCTTCTGCGGCACACACACAGTGTTCATTGCCCATTGTTCTCGTCTTGCAGCGCCTGGGAGAGAAACCGCACACCCGTGAACCAGGAACCACGGCTCATGTGAACCAGGAACCAAGGCTCACCCACGCTCCCCAAAGTAAGTGAACATGCCTTGTCTTCCCCTGGAGTCACTGTTTGGTGGTTTTATCATTCTGAGAGAAGTTTAATGTTGTTTGTCTGAATGGTTTACTACCCCCCCACTTAAATCCAGCATCGGCTATAGTGCCTAGCTAGGCTGAAGCTTGTTATTTGGGTGTAGTAATTATTTAGTGACATTGTGGGTGTGATAACAGATCTGCATAATAAACCAAGAGATGAGAATGACAAGCAGTCACATATTCTGTAGTCAAAGACATATGACATGCATTATCCAGATTATTTCATTCCTCAATATACATTTCAGTATTTGGAAAAAATATCTCTATATTTCATCATTTAGGTTGCTTTATGATTTCACAATGACATTATTAATATTTTAGTGTAGTGCTGTGTTTTGGACAGTAAGGCTCTATTGAGTTTTGAGTGAGTGTGAAACATACACGAGAAGATGATATTTCATATTTCATTCATTTACTTGCTTTTATGCCAGAGCACTCTGTGTAGACTGTCTGTCAAAGCAGTATAATGATTACTGGCTTAATTAGATTACTAACAGTTGATACTCATCTAGTGATCGCTATTCTCACTATTCTCCCTGTGAGCTGGTAAATTAGACGGCGAGGCC
>JAIFZK010000007.1:17677500-17685000 GCA_027481765.1 Tenualosa thibaudeaui
CTGGCCGAACAAATGACATCCTTTTAACATTCCTTCTCACCGTCTCTAGCCTGCTGCTGTTCCTTATCAGGAGAGCGTGAGTGTTGTGTGTTTGACAAAAACACTCACTGATGCAGTCAACCAGGACTAAATCCATGACAAAGACATAAAAAGGGGTTATCTGGCTTTTATTCCAATGAGACATCCTGGCCCTGCTTAAGACAAGGGAAAGCATTGTGATAAAGAAGAGGTTTTGTTATCTATTGTTTCTGTGCATGCTTTAGTGCTTGAGTCTCCAGGCCTTATTTCTTAAGACCAAAAAAAATTAAAATAAAATAAAATTGCCTCATGCTTTACTCATTTGCCCCCTCTCATCCACAAAACCCCACTCTCTCAATCTCTGAATTGGGTCTTTATTTGCCCTGACATTGTTTTATCCTTCCATAATATTAAACATACTCAGGAAACTATCCACCCACATCCCCCGGCTGCACATGCAATGAAATGTGCACACACACGCAAACACACACAGACACACTATGGAACCATAAAGACACAGCATGATTCCATTTGAGCAGTGTGACCCCTCAGGTGGACCTGGTTCTGGGCGTTGCTTTGTTTGCAAACTGTGGTGGAGTATCACGTTTCCTCTTTTTGACCAAGTGCAGCCCAGCGTGGAGACAGGCAGCAGGTTTGTGGGAGTGGAGGAGGCCGAGGGGAGAGGGGAGCCCACTGCCGCGGCAGCTCCTGCATCCGGCTCAGGGAGGTTCAGGCTCAGGGTGACTGCCCTCCAATGCCTGGGTCACTGGTTGGCTGGGTGGAAGGTGGGGTGGGGGTGGGGGGAGTATGGGCGAAGTATGGGCGAAGTATCACCACCCCCACCTCTACCTCAACCACCCATCCACTCACCCTGCTCTGAATGATGTCCACCTCCCACCCCCCTTGCCCTCACTCACTGATCCTGAACTGTAATTTGGGTGGGGGTGGGGGTGGGTGGGGTGTCTGTGTGGCGTGACGGATATGTCATCACCTGGTTTTGTCAAGGGCAAGCCAAGGAGCAAGGCTCCCACCCTTTCAGCAGAGCCAGCTACTTAAACTATTGTTTCCCCATCTGACTGTCGCACTAATGGCCTTGAAGGGCACTGACAAAAACAGGTACTGATTGACTGATTGATTGATTGAATGATTGATTGTGTGATAGATGTGTTTGTTTTTGTTTTAAAACCAAAACACTGATGTGACAAGTTTGTTTCTAAGTGGCTGCTGACTAGGTAATGCAGGTCCTGTTTCCTGCCGGCCGTCACAATGACATCACAGTGTACTCAGTAGATAATGAATAAATCCATGTATCCACAGGAGGGTTATGTTACTGGTTGCTATATGTTGAAATTATGGTCTATTTTAACATATTTTAATCTGTAAAAGTGTCTGTTAGGTTACTCCTGTTCAGCAAATATACATGAACATACAAACTTTAGAAGAAAAGTGCCATCAAACTTGAAATAAAAGACTCAATCAAATTTTAGTGAATTAGCTATTCTTCATGGCATATGGTGCAGTATAAATGTAGGGAGTGCTAATTAAGATAACAGTAACAAATGCAAAATTAATTAAGATATGAATCACCTACTCCTGAGATAAACTCATTACAACCCTGTCCTCGCTTAATGAAATCTTGTCACTTTTTGTCTGTCTTATCTGGGACAACATAGACCGGCAATACAGTGTTTAAAACTTGTTCCAAGTGCTGCTGGCATCGCAGAGGGCTTTTAAATCATCCCTGTATTCCAAGTTCCCACCTCAGCCTTTTATATGAGGCGGACATGAACTGAAAAACTCTTTTGATGAACAATCATGAGCTTGGGAGTACATCTTCAAACTGATAAACGGTGCCATTTTCACATGTTCTTGTTCTGATGGCATCCAAGTTGTAAGCACCCTCTGTTTTTGACTGTTTTGCTCTTGAAAGTTTGTTCTCTGATGCGACTCACCAGTGAATTGTCTTTGACTCAGTGGAAGCCTCTGCCAGCCTATTTACTGAACCCTCTTAGGGTGGTCTCGGGTAGCACGCCTCTAAGATGAGGACTTTTATTTTGTGCAAGAAAGCACAGCATAAGCCATGTGGTGAGATTGAGACCCATGTTAATACCTTGGGTAAATCACTTGAAAATAAAGTAGAAAAATGCTGGAAGAGGTTTGCCACACAGAGAGTAAACATTTGTTTCTAACTTTATTGTTAATTATCGTCAATAAAACATTGCATTCCGTCAACCACCATATGTTATTACCATTATAGAACAATTTCCTCTCCGAACATTCCTATAGCTGTAATAGCTCTTGAAGATTAAACAACATATCATTAAAATGTCTTGCATAGATGAAAACCGTTACATTAATCTCACCACATAGCCTCGTCTGTCTAAAATGAAATTAGCTCAGGCCGAGACATGGGACTCTAGAAGTTCATGACTGAATGGTCCATCATTCTGCGTGTCTGCCACTCCTCTGAAGCTGCAATGGAGTCCCATTGCGTGAGTAACATGTACTTTCAAATCCTCACACACATACACACACACACACAAACAGGCTTGTACAAATGAGTGCAAACACCATAACGGATATCGCCACCAGTCCCTCATTGGCTGAACCTCAATTTGTCCTCAAAGACAATAGACATTGAACATGACCCATTTAACGCTGGCCCAGGTCGTAGCTCTCTCAGCGAAATTCATTAGACTGTGGCAAACAGGCACAGTAAACACAATCAGTGCTCAAGGGAATAAAAAAAAAAGACAGAAACTCTCCAATGCATTATGCAGCAGCACTGCAGGTCTTCGACCGCCTGTGCAGAAGTGCATGGGACCGCCAGTTTGTTCGAGGCTTACTTTTTCCAGAACGTTGCAGCAGATGTTGAAGCTGTTTTTTTTTCGCTCTGGGAGAGGGGTTAGGTGTTTATTTTTGCATTCAATCAAGATTGATTTGAGCAACGGAACGCTGTGCAAGCGATCAAGGATGGAGTAATAACAGGCATGCCTTGTTGTGACAGTTTGGAGTTCTTTTGGCTCGCTCTCGTGCAACAAAATGAAACCATCAAAGGAGCCTGCGTACAATTGCTGTCTCCTGTGACTGATTAAAACACTCTGTGTGTCCGTTTGCTGTGTATTTGTCTCATTACCTCTCTCTCCCTCTTTCTCCCTCTCTCTTTCTCTCTCCTCCCTGCCTCACTCTTCATCTCTCTCTCTCTCTCTCTCTTATTCTATCACTCTGTGAAAGAGTGTCGCAGGGGTGACAGCTCTTTGTCTGCGGCAGCCATGGCTGTTTGGAGCAGGGGCGAGGGTACGAACAG
Organism: Tenualosa thibaudeaui; assembly: GCA_027481765.1. Classification (NCBI taxonomy): domain Eukaryota; kingdom Metazoa; phylum Chordata; class Actinopteri; order Clupeiformes; family Clupeidae; genus Tenualosa; species Tenualosa thibaudeaui. Next base: position 17,680,826 of record JAIFZK010000007.1, read on the forward strand.
TGCCCCTCTTCAGACACCTCCCTCCTCTCTACCCGTGTATACCATTTTCCCCAAGGACAAAAAGCCCCTGAGGGCCCCGGTGTGGCTCCTCCTATAGAGAGCCATCATAAGACATTTAAACAGAGCCGCCGCCGACAGCAACAGATAGAAAATGGCCAGAGAGAGGAGACAAGTGGAGGGAGGGGCAAGAGAGGGGCTACTTAAGATGAAGCAAATAAGCCAAATGAACGAGAGAGAGAGAGAGTGGGAGAGAGGGAAGGGGGGAAGGGGTAAAGGAGATAAACATGGGCCCCTCAACAAAACGATTAATCAATTTGGCAATCTCGGGATGGGCGCAGAAGCATGGGCCTCGTCGGGTCAGTGGATGGAGAAGGGCAACTGTTCTGCATGGAGGATTCCCTCTCTTTTTATGTGGCGGATGAGGCCTTTCCCAGGCCACTACTGGGCTGTGCTTGGCAGCCACTGCTATGCCACCATGCCACCGCTAATGGCACTGCATTAGTTTTTGTTTTTGCTTTTCTTTTTTTTTCCCTCCCATTTCTTTTTTTGGTGCAAAGCCACAGGAGGGGCAACTAGTTTGTCTCTCTCTACCGCAGCTCTGCACCGTTGCCTGGCCTAAGTGTTCCTTTCTCCCTGTCCTATCCCTTGTGAGTGTTTGTGGTTCTCAAATACCCACGGGCCCTTGGGTGGAAAGGAAGGAAAGAAAGGCAGAGAGAGCGAGTGGGCCCTTCTTGCCTGCTCTTATCTCGGGGGTAATCAGAGAGCAAGCACCTCCGCCTTGCTAATGCGTACAACCCTCCACGTGCAGGTGAGAGAGCTGTGCTCCCCCCCCCCCCCCCCCATGCAGGACGCAGTGGATGCCTCAAGGGCCACATGGTGATCCCACCTCTCTCTCTCTGAATGTTATTGTTTTCTTTCAGGTCACATTCCAGTATTCACTTTCTCTCTGTCTTTCTTCTGCTTCTGGTTAAGCCCCTCATAATACTTTTTTGGCATTTAAGCAAAGAATGTTTTCTGGTCAAAAATTGAGTTTGGAGAATGGAGACCTGCCTCTTAACTTTCCTCGAAGGTGACTTCTAGGTAACTAGGTAACTCAGAACTGCTATGAGCACAAATTCCTCCTTTCTCATCTTCTAGTACCTATATCGTGCATCAAAATTACATTTTCAAAATGCTATTGGCTCTACAGTGTAGTTCCCAGAGAGGCCTCTTTTTAGATAAAAGAGCAGTGATTATTTTGAAATATGGCATGGTTTTTTGTCTTCACATGGCCAGCCTGCCCAAGAGCAGATGTTTACTGTAGCAGAGAAACTTTGCTTCTGGCCCTGCTGATGGAGCTTGTGGGCTGATAAGACTGCACCTGTTTGATTACAGAGGTTGGGAAACTTTCTGACTTTGTATGTGTGTATAGTGTCTGTGTGTGTGTGTGTGTGTGTGTGTGTGTCACATTGCTTTTGCTGTGAGCCAACTGAAAGTTCTATGCTCAACAAAGTGAGTTTTTCCTCGAGATTTCTTGGAGTCCACATCTGGATTGGTCTGCCAAGTGAGGAACGAGTGAAAAAGTGTGAGGGAGAAAGAAAAAGAGAGAGAAAGAGAGAGCGCAGGAGGGAGCGGGCATGTTGTGTCAGATGTCTGCCAGTGACGAGCAGTAAATTAAAACGAGGTGCAATTTCCTGCTGTTCAATTAGCTGTAAATTGGTAGTGTCTGTTCCATCAGCCTCCCCAGGGCAAGGGGGCTGCGGCTTGCTGCTAACTCCAAATCAACACGCTGAAAAATGTCTGTGTTAAGATCAGTGTGTGGGGGCGGGTAGGGGAATGTGAGACTAGGAATTCATAATATTTTAAACACAATTACAAAAAAACATGAAATGAATACACACAGTTTAAGTGGGATGTGCTTTATTTGATATATGGGATGTGCTGTTGGAATGTCCTAAAATGCACTTGAGTGTTTTAGGGGATGCTATGCAAGCCTCCTTTTGTGACATTCCTGGTTGAATAGTTACAGTAAGAAATATTTTGTTGTTATTTAGCATGCATGAAATGGCACAGCAAATAATAAGTCTTATGATTGGTTATACGCTGTATGGGCTCATTCACAAGCAGTAATTACAAAGAGATGATCATTCTATTTTGTCTAGAGTATATTTTTGCTACTTTGGCTGTGTGCTACATCATACAGCCATATAAGGTCTGTCTTTGTGACCTTACTGCTACTTGTCTTTGTCCTTTGTGGACCCATACGAAAATAGAGCTAACACAAAAAAGTGTGTTAATGATTATGCTTTTTTTGAGTGATATACATCAATATGGTTGATTTAAAGTGTATCTCATAACAGATATAGGTCATGTCTGAACTGCCTGTGCTTGCTTATAGTGACAGGTTTTAACAGCTGATGTCATCAATCTAGTTGCTATGGGATTGCGATTTTTTGAGTGATCTGGGTGAAATGACTGGGAGCTTGTGATCACTCAGTGTGTGTGCATGTGTGTGTGTGTGTGTGTGTGTGTGTGTGTGCGTGTATGTGTGTGTGTGGCAGACGGTTTGACCCAATCTGTTTATAAGAGCATAGGAGCACTGAAGCGAACACACAGTCTAACATTCATTCATACCCAGACAGAAATGAACAGCTCTGCATGTAACAGTGTAGACTCCACAGCGGAAATAGTTGTGCATGTATGCGGGTTCCTACGTGTGGGTGTGTGTGTGTGACTGAGACAGAGAGTTTTGAGCGAATGTTCAAATACTGTATAATTTGGCTGAGGATGGCAAATGGAAACCAGCTGCCACACATTGGGTCCTAAAAAGAGCTCTGTTCCTCTTTGCTATTTATACTCGACCAAAAGAATAAATATTAAGCGACGACTTTGACGCGGACGGCTTTGCTCACAGGGAGAGAGGTGTGTGAGAGGTGTCTTCTAATGATGGCTGGCCACACATCTCAGCGGCGGGGGTGATTATCTGTGCTGATGAAGTTACAGGGGGGGATTTGGCTGTGCAAAAGGGGCTTCCAGGTCCCAGCCTCAGCTGGTGGGCATGCGATGAGAGACAGCTTCAGCTGCAGAGGCCCATAACTCAACACTGTCTGTGCAAGCTGCCATCAATGACTCTACTCTGTCAGTCTGGTTCCGTTTTCACTTGGCAGCCGCCACCAGACCAGATGGCATTGCTGTTTGACCAAACTGCTGGCAAAATAATGTAAATGGCTGTTTGCCCATTGGGCTTTTAAAAACAGTGTTTGTCTATTTTGTTCTGCTTCTGATGAAATTACTGTTTTAATGGCCACTACTAAGGAATCTTTACAGCAATGTGTATTTGAGCTGTGGCTGCCATATTTGGCACCACTGCTAATACGCTATTACTCCCTATAGCTGTGGTGACTAGTGTGCTGTACATGTACTGTTATTCAGGGGACAAAGGCTAAAAACAAAGACAATTATGTGTGGCTACCCAGTATACTGGCAAGATTCTACCAACTCATATAATCTAGCGCAAAATGTTCCATAAAGGGGGTCCGAATAGATTTTTCATTATCATTCATGTGTCATGTTCATGATACATGTCATGTTATGTCATGTCATGTCTATGACAGGCTCATGTCACTCTTATGTAGACCCCTTCAAATGAAGTGTTACCTAATAATTATAATACTGCCCCAAGCTTGGCCCTCAGCACCTGAAATACATGCAAATGACAGTTGATAAAACATGACAGTTTAGTCAACTTCAGTTCAGTGCATGTTGTATCTCAGCAGTAAATTCAGTAGACATTGGATTTGCTTGATATTCATCCTGTAACATACAATTTAGCACTGATCAGCCCCTCTCGCTCTCTGGAGAGCTGGTTATTTAGTATTGCTGATCTGTCTCTGAAGGAGAGGTTGGGCTGTTGAGGTGATTATTGAATTCTGGCGATGGCCGGCTCTCTCATAGAAAGGAGACAAGTAAAGCTGTTAATCTGTTTGCTCTGACCTTTGCCTTGCGTCGCCCTCGGTGCGAGGGCCAATCAATGCATCCTGACTTATCGATAAAGGTTAACAGCCTCAAGGATGCGACATGCGAAACCAAGGGCCACGGTCAACAGAAAGCTTAAGAGCTTAAATGTTCTAGACCACACTGACTTAGGGAGAGCTGACTTGACTATTATGTCGGCAATGACTCAAGCAGGGACTTAT
>JAIFZK010000007.1:17690000-17700000 GCA_027481765.1 Tenualosa thibaudeaui
ACACAGCGAATGGGTCGCCTCATAAATACTGCACTGTCCGCTCGTGTCTGTGTTGTGGCATGAAAAGTTTATGGGAGTCAAAAAAATAGAAAATAATAATAAAAAAAAGAACCTCCCTGGTTGAGGAGATTTCATGACAAGCTAAAGGTAGTGCCATCTCAGGAGCCAAAAGGGGCGGAAGCAGATCCCAGACTAGATCCCTCCTGCTAAGCCATGGCTTCCCCATCCACATCACCCCCAACACACACACAATGTCGGCAAGATCCACAAGGATAACAGACCGATTTACACCCCATCTGCATTGTTCACAGATATGTTATGTTATATAAAATAAATAAAGCTGTGCCGGTTTCATTCGAAGCGTGCTGGTATCGCTAATGACGTCTAAAAGCAGCAAACTAAAATGTTCTGCCTGCGTTATCAGTGGTCCTCATCATAAACATCCCCAGATCGCTGAGCGCAGGTTATTTGGCGGGAGAGAGCGAGATAAAGGCATGGCAGCAGTGTTTCTCCTCCCTCCCGCCGGCTTAAGATGGCGGCGAGACCGTGACTCCACAGCTGGCCCTCATCACCAGGAGGGAAAATATGCTGCGTTCGTGTCACGCGAAAAGCCCCGGCATCTGTCGCCGTGACGCAGAGGCAACTCTATATCCGTGGCAACGCCAGCCGAGGTCCGGGGGCCGGGCTCACATAGCCTCAGTGAGCGCAGGTATGAGAGGTGCTCTCACCTCCCTCCATGACACACACACACACACACCACACACAAACACACACAACTGCACACAAACATACCTCCACATAACCATTCATCTTTCATGGGCCGTCCACATTGCCATGTTAATAAATGAGAGTCCTCCTCTATTCTTTTTTGCCCAGGGGCTTCCTTTCCCACTAAAAAACACATTCCGAGATGTAGCCAGGCCACAGCGGAGAAGTGAAGTCATGTCTTTTAGAGCCTGATAGCATTTTGAAGACTCTTGTGTGTGAGATGTCTTCTCATGTTCCCAGAGGGTGGCGTGGGGTGGTGTGGGGTGGGGGTGGACTCGAATTCATGGTGACAGTGGAATTTGCTCATTTGTGAGGTTAATGTGCGACAAACAGGCCCTCCACATAAAGAATATGGAATTTGCTCATTTGTGAGGTTAATTTTCCCAGAATGCCAAGTCCAGTGGACAAACAGGCCCTCCACATAAAGAATCCAGCAGCAGGGAGAGGTCAAGAGAGGGGAGAGAAAGGGAGATTTGGAGAGGCTGAGGAGAAAGTGGTGTGTGTGTAAGTGAGTGTGTGTGTTGGAGAGTGAGAGTATGGGTGTTGTGTTTTCAGAGGGCTCTAGCAGGTGGGCAGAGGGAAGAGTGGGGTGCATGTTTAGGCAGGACAATGTGTGTGTGTAGGGTTGGAGAGGATGTCGTTTGGAGAGGGCAGGTTGATGGGGGTGTGTTTGTCGGTTGCTTTAATGGGGGCTGAAGGGGGAGGAGGTGCAGCAGGTGGGGAAAATAAAGAGAAAAGTGTTTTATTGCAGGGCTGTGTGTGTGTGTGTGTGTGTGTGTGTGTGTGTGTGTGTGTGTGTGTGTGTGTGCGTGTGTGTGTGGGTGTTTATACGGGCAGGCTTAAGAGGTTAAGGAGAAAGTTGGTTTTAAGGGCACTAAAGTGCAGGGATGGTGGAGTGTGTGTTTTTGTATGTGTGAGTGTGTGTGTGTGTGTGTGTTGGGGTGGGGTGCAGGGGGGAGGGTTGATTGGGTGAGAGAATGGGTATATAATAGAGAGGGGTGTTTTGTGACTGTTTGAGGGGGGCTGAGTATGTGGGTTGGTTTTCAAAGATGTCTGATGAAGTGCTGACTGAGTTCCTGATCCTCACATTATTCTCAGCCAGACCCTATCCCCCAACCGCAAGCACAATACACACACACATACACACACACACACATACACACTTTATAAAGGTATAACACTATTTGCTGTCATTACTCATATTTCTCTCCAAAGTTATTCAAAGCCATAATGCCTTTGAACATACCCTTAGAGTGTGTGTTTGTGTGCAGGGCTGTGTGTGTTGCAGTATTATATATCCATCAGTACTTTCTGTTATACACTTGAAGGGCAGACAGCCCCGGTCCCTGCATCCTTGAGCTCTGTGCTCCAGAGGGAATTACAAAAAAAAAATGGATCTAAACATTTCCAAGGATGTTCTGCTGAAAGTGTACTCAAGCCACTGCTTAAGTGTGCATGCACACACACACACACACACACACACACACACACACACACTTTCTCTCTTTCACAGCGCCATCCTGAAGAAACGCTTCATAAATCAGACTCCCCGTCCATCTGTCCCCAGCCCTCTCCCTGTTCCAGCGGAGTGACCGAGGACACGTCTCTGTTTTATTCCTCAGCCGCGTGCACAGATGGGGTTTCAGCGCCAGGCCTCGAGGATGTGAAACGCGATATGAAAGGAAGTGTTGGATAAAATACTGAGCTTCATAAGGCCAAGCAGCTGAAAGAGGACACCACCATTCAAGTCGAGAGTTCCCCCCCAAATCATGATGGAGGAAGAAAAAGTGAGAGAGAGAGAGTTGAAAGAGTTGGAGGGAGGGATTTTCCTATCTCCCCTTATTCTTACTCTTAACTTTAACGTTCAGTGCATCTAATCCATCCCAGTACCAGTAACAGTGGATAATGGTGACACCAGTCAATGGGGGCTTTATGGATTGCGTGTGTGCAATGAGAGGTTACACTAGCGTCACATAGTCACTGTAATCCCTGAAAACACAACAGGAGAGCACATTGCACACTCTTAATCGCTCTCTGCAAACGCTTAGCGTCGTGATCTATCCGTCATTCCTTAAGCCGCGTGCTCCAAGGAGACATGCCGTCACAAATTGATAACACTCCATTTGATGGGATTACATTTCAAACCCCTCACAGACACGCACACAGACAGACACTCATACACACACACTCACACAGACACACACACACACACACACACATATCCAACACTTCATCTCTCTCTTCCATTTCCCCTTTTCCCCCTCCTGGTTGGTTCATCCACCCAGTTGACAGAGTATAATGGATGGAGAGGGTTTTCAAGCACCCCTTTCTCTTGGCAGCCACCCCTTCACAAGAGGATTCAGGCCGGCTTAGGAAATCGGACTGTGTTACTCTTGGGGATAATGAGCATTTCTTTCTGGGGGTGCTGGCGATCTACTGTTTAAACCTCTCTTTTAGAGAAACACTCTTCAACCCCCTCCGGAGTCCCCTATGAATCTACAAACAGCAGCAGATCTCCTCTCCAAACCATTTGCATAGGGGCTCAGCACTCCTGAGGGGGCGGGGATTAGTTACGCCCCCTTCTATCCACCACCACCTCCACCAGTGGCTGCTGGTGCTGGTATGCTTGAAGAATGTGTGTGTGTGTGTGTGTGTGTGTGTGTGTGTGCATGTGTGTGTGTGTGTGTGTGTCTAAGGATCTCCACCCCGAACACCTCAGGCTGGCTTAGAGCAGAGTCACTTGCGCACAAGAGCTGACATATTTGGCCAGTCCTTAACAGGACAAAAGCATTTTAATTTTTTTTTTCCCTCTCTGCATTAGAGCAAGTTAAAGCAGTCTCACTAAAGGTTACTTACCTGTAGGCAAACTAAACTCACACCTGTAGACAAACTAAACTCTGAACTCTGGTTATATGGATTAAGGATTAAGGCGTACAAAACTTGAGTTGAAGACAAAAGTGTGCTTTTTAAAAATATTGCACAGCTTTCTTTCGATTCATTGTATGCACAAAAATGCCTTCTTCATAAATCAGTTTTCTGATCTCATGTAAGGGTCCCTGCAACTCTTTGACAGGCCTAGTTAGTAACATATGGTGTGCATGACTCAAGGTTGTTCATATTTGGCCTAATTGATGCCTAATCAGTGCGAACATCATTACAATCACATAAGGAAAGCGCAAGATGACAAAGCCAGCCTTGGCCTTTACACACTGCACACTTCAAAACAGGTTTGTTTCAAAGTTTGTTCTGGCGCCGATAGAGGAATGTTATTTCCATACCAATCAAAGTCAAATAAATACAGCGCTTCAAGTCCTCCCTGTGATGGGTTTCTAACAAGCTGGAACGCCATGTGCTTGTTCCGTCAATATAAACATGGCCTTTTTCCTTTCAGCTCAATCTCCATGTGATGTCTCTGAGAACTTCCCTTCAATGTGAATACATGTGTGTGTTTGCATGTGTGTGTGTGTTTGTGTTAGCTGTACTTTGCAGAGTGAAATGTGAATATGTTTGTGTGTGTGTGTGTGTGTGTGTGTGTGTGTGTGAGTACATTTGTGTGTGTTAGCTACATGCTCAAGAGCTGAATGTGAATACTTTTACGCAAGTGCCCTTACACACACACACACACACACACACACATACACACACACACAGACACACACACACTCAGACACCAGTGGCTGCTGCCCCACCCGCTCTCAGCACAGTGCTCATCGGCATCCATACCGCCACGCCAATTAGCAATTACCACTGACCCCATTTCCCAGCAGCAGCAGCAACAACCGCCGTTCCGTGGCCTTTTTGTGAAGACGGCCCTGCTGTCCGATGCCACGATAAGCCGTCGCCATCAGCAGACCACCTGACCAGGCTGACATCAGCTCCTCAATTCTCAGAAAGCATAGCACCAAGAATGTGTGTTCTGATGCCCCATCCCCTAGAAGCTCCCCTCCCTGTGGACTGTTCTTCACCGCTCAGAGAGGCCATTGTATCGCATTTTCCCCACCTCAGGAGGGTCACGCAGGAAAAAGTACCTCTGCATGATGAGTCCATCAGACAGAACATCAAATACACTGTACACTGAGTGCAGACAAAAAGGGTGCCCTGAAACCTTTTCATTCATCATGAAAGGTATCCTGTAACTTTTAGAGAGAGAGAGAGAGAGAAAAAATGCACCGATACTGTTCACCATTTTGCCAGAGGGTTACATATATTCCATATGAAACAGGAGACGGCGCCTGGGGCATGGATGTTTACACAGTCATGTCTTTTTTTCTGTTGTTGCCAGCGAGTGTGAAATTCATGCCTGGTGTTGGTGTCACGACTGTGGTTACCAGGGAACAATGCTGTGTCTTAAGCCGTTGTTGGGAAACCTGTGAAAAGGGAGAGGACACGTCAGAGAGAATGGAGGGGGTTGGGGGGGGGGGTGTTGGCTATGTGTTTGAATGTAGCCATGTTGCCATATCCACCATCAGCAACAACAACAACAACAAAACAACAACAACCAGCTCTCTCCTCAGTGTAATGTAATTCACAAATAACCCTGCTCTCCTGGTATTATTTGGCCTGGTTTGGCAATTTCATCGCTTTCAGTGTTCTTCTTCGTACACTGCCCTCAACCACAACCACACACACACACACACACACACATAAACTAGTAACAGTAACAGTTCACAGACCACACACACACAGAGGGTTACTTAATGAGAAAAACAGAGGAAGTAGGAGAATGAGAGAGAGAGAGAGGTGGGGGGAGAGGAAGAGAGAGACATGTGAATTGAAGGTGAAGTGGAGGAGAAGAGATAACAAGGAAGTGATGGATGAATGAGGAGATGGACGGAAGAAGAGAGGGGATGACAGAGTGACAGGGTGATGGTTTTCAGATGGGATGTGTCACAGTGTGTGGGGTCAGTGAGGACATATGGAGAGAAGAAGGACGAGAGAGACAGAGAGAATGGGAGAGAGAGAGAGAGAGAGGACACAAGTCACAGCGTGTCATCCATAACACACACTTCAGTTCCAGGCTCATATCCTCAGAGCTTAAACAACGACATGCAAACAAACACTGACCCACTATAAGGCTGTCTTTTAACAGGTGACACAAAATCAGCCACACCAGCTGGGTCCCTTTTAACCTTGATCCTCTCATAGAAAATTAAACTAAAGAAATGCACAATGTAAACAAATCCAATCCAAATAGAAAGCAAGAAGTATAATTGTATGCATCCATTACAAGTGAGCTCCCACTGGCCCTAGAAACCATGTTGGTTTATCGACGTCTGTGGGCCGTCTGCGCCGCGCTCCTCTGGGGCAGCGGGAGCTGGACTGTAAACGGAGTGGAGAGAGAAGGCAGCAGCGGCCACCGCTCTGCTCCGCACCGCACCACATCGCACAGCATTGTGCCACGCCACAGCTCTGTGGCGTCTTGCTAAATGGCCTGTGTGGATGAATGAGCCACTGGGTGAGTCTGACAAGAGCGAGAACACACTGGGGAAATCAGGCAGGGGCCAAGATTCAGCTGATCTAGTGGCACCCCTGGATGAATTATGCATTAACCTTAAGTCATTTATAAGGCATCTATAATGCATTATAGGCCACCATTAAGGCTGGGTGATGCATGGTATGCTCAGCAGTCCTAAGCGGACTGAACTAACTGAATTTTGCCTGATTTTATTCAGTGGTAGAAATGTATTTTGAAAGGAAGACAGAGAAGGTCTTGTCTCCATGTTGAGCCATGTTATGGGATGTAATTACTGATAATAACATATATCTGGTTTTCTTTTACGCTCTTTTTCCCTCTATAATGGATTTTACTGAGGATTAGTTTTTTAGGCCGCAGGTGTCTTTTTTTTGTCTACCTTTTTAATTAAGTCTCTTTAATTAGTTATACAAGCCATGTTAAAGTCTGTGTTATTGGTTCTTTCTTTGTCATTCTCCACATATCACTCATCGGTCATAAGTTTGGAGTGCCGCAGGCCTTGTGCAAGAGTCAGGGGTGGGTGTGTGGGTGTGTGTGTGTGTGTGGGTTGGTGGGGGGTGAGGGAAGGGGGCGGGGGGGGTTGTAAGGGGGTTGTGTGTGTGTGTGTGGGAGGGGGGGGGTGCTGTGTGAGGGGAAGGTTAGGGGTTGGGGGGTTCTGATCAAAGGCCACCACCACTACCACTACCCCCACCTCAGTTGCAACTCACAGTAACATGCACACAAACCCGTCACTCTCCCATACCCCATACAGACATATATGCTCTTGAGCGAATACACACACACACACACACACACATACACACACAGAAATAGAGAAACACACAAACAGATTAACATGACACACACCCTTCCCCCAACCACAGAGATACATTCACATGCACATAAATAAACACAGACAACATAAACACACACACACAGACACACACACACATCCATACTCACACTGTGACCCATTAGGCAGTAGGGTCATGACCATGTGAGAATGGCAGGCGGTGCTGCTCTTATGAGAGCTGCCACTGACAGACGGGCTGGTCAAGAGGCTGGTGTCCGTGGCCGGCTCATTGAGGAGCCACAGTGTGTCACAACAGATTAAACTCTCATTACTCACGCACTGCGCCTTTTGCACACCACAACAGCCTGCAGGTGTGTGTGTTTGTGTGTGTGTGTGTGTGTGTGTGTGTGTGTGTGTATGTGAGCACGTTTGTGTGTGAACGTGTGTGGGGCTGTGTTTCTGTATGTAGATGTTAAGATGTTGAGCGGAATGCATTTAGTGTGTGTGTGTGCGTGTGTGTGTGTTAGTGTGTGTGTGTACATGTTTCTGTTTACTTGTGTTACCTTCTCTCTGCTGCTCTGCTGGTTTGTTTAGTAATGAAGAGTGATCTTTTACAGCCTCAGCGGGGTTTCTGCCAGCCCACCGTGACTGAAGTTTGGAAAAGCACTGGATGCTAGAACACACACACACAAACACACACACACACACACGCACACACACACACATATATTTGGCACCATTAGCACAGGTCAAATAAAAATTGCATTAAAACAATGTTAAAATAAAATAATGGTTAGTAGCAAACAGTAACAATACTGTGTGGGTAATTGATATCAGATGATGAGTTGAATGAAGGCAACTTTTTAAAAGTAAACTTAAAGTAAACCACGCCGAAAAGCCTTTCCCCTCCCCTTCTGTCTCTTTTCTCGCTGTCTTAAGCTAAATCTGTCTCTTTCACCCCTTACTGAAGTGGTCTAAAAATAACTGACCCGTGTCAGACAAAAGTTGTGCTGAGTTGAACTGTACCAGGTCGAACTGGGCTGCTGGCTTCTCTCTCTCTCTCATCTCTCTCTCTCTCTCATTTGCTCTCCCTTCCTCTTTATCTATCTATCTGTGTGTGTGTGTGTGTATCTTTGCTCTTGCACACAGACACACACAAAGACACACAGAAAGACAGTGCACTCATACACACACACATACATGCACAGATATACACACCAACACACACACACACGTCCTCTAATACTCAAACTTTCCCCAGCATGTGTGAGTGTGTGTGTGTGTGGTGTGTGTAGGGTGGGGTAGGGGGCGGCTGAGCTGAAGTGTCAGCAGAAAAGGAAAAAAAAAAAAAAAGATCTACCTACGGGATCCTCTTCTTCAGTAAGCAAAGCTCTGCTCCCACCCCTCCTCTCCTCCCTCTCTCCTCTCCTCCCTCTCTCTCTCTCACTGCCTGCCTTCCTCCCTCCCCCTCTCTCTCCCTCTCCCTCTCATTCTCTCTCTCTCCCACTTCCACTCTCTCTCTCACCCTCAGCTGGGCAGGACGTGTTTCAGTGCTGCGTCGCAGACAGATAGAGTGTGTGAAGCGTGTGTGCGTGCCCAGAGTCAAGCAAAGTCTGTGTGTGTGTGTACACGCGCGCTCAAGCCAGGGAGTTGGTGTAGTTTGGAGAGCTGAGGCTGGACTGGACTAGAATACTCTGGGGCTCTGTTTCTTTTTCCCATGTGCACTTTTCCTTTCTCTCCTCTATTCCTCTGTTATTTTTTCTTTCTTTTTTGAAAGGGAGGACTGAAGCTGGGACTGTTTTAAGAGAAGTAGACGGCACACTGAGAAGAGATTGAAGATACGCACGGCATAAATACTGGAAGGGTGTTCAAGCGTACAAAAAACACTCTGAGAGAGAAAGAGCATTTAACACACACACACCCACAGGGTTTCTGCTTTTCAGAACTCTGTGTGTCTCTGGATATTCGTGTGAGTGTGTTTGTGTTTTTGTGAGTGTGTGTGTGCATGTGTGTGTGTGGCCGAGTGGCAGTGTTCAGTATGTGGATGTGCTGCTCACTCGGTCAGCTCTTTCTGACCGGCAGGGCTGCAGCGATGTGATCGGCGTCCACCGCGGCGGCTGCCTTTGACCCACATCACCTGTTCCCTTCCCCCCCTCCCCCCAGGGTCTGCCTCCTGAATCGGACCGGCATCGGGGCTTCACTCCTGGACCAGAACTCCCCCTTCGCTTCTCAGTCTCTCTCGTCCTGGGCTGCTGGACTTGCGGAATTGTGTGTGTCTGCAAATTCTGAGAGTGTGAAGGAAAGAGAAGGAAAGCAGAAATAGAAGGACTTTTCTTTAAAAAAAAGAGAGAGAGAGAGAGAGAGAACCCACATCCAGCCAGAACCATGGACTACCTCTGTCGGATTTTATTACTGCTGACCGCAACAGTGCTACTGGGCAGGACGGACGCCCAGCAAGCCAAGAGCAACGTTCCCCGCCTGAAGCTGTCCTATAAAGGTGAGAAACCCAGTGCAGAGATGTGTGTGTGTGTGTGTGTGTGTGTGTGTGTGTGTTTGAGTCTGTGTGTTTGTGTCAGGGGAATCTGCTTGTGCGGACACTGCGTTCCGCTACACTGGTATAAAGGGCCAGAGGGTCTGTGAGATTGGGGAGTTGAGATGAGATATAGATTCAGATAATATGTGACAGGAGAGCTGACTTTTGCATTTAAGTTGCTTTTGCCAATGTGAAGGGGGAGAAAATTACGTGTCATGACCTATGTTAAATTTACTACAAGGCCGTGTGCTTTGGTATAATTTTTTTAGAGTTTTGAAAGAAAATTTTTTTTTAGAACCAAATAGCTTTAAAATAGAGCAAGCTTTGCTGAAGCAACGTAAATGATGAGTTGCTGAAAGTATTTGCAGTTTTTTTACATAGCCCCAAAAGGAACAGTAAAATATGTAAAACTTTTACCACGTGTCATCACTTGCATTTATTTATTTGTCCTGTA
>JAIFZK010000007.1:17705000-17727500 GCA_027481765.1 Tenualosa thibaudeaui
CAGTTTGGCTTGGCCCCACTCTTGTATATTTTATATGGGTTATTTCCGTTTAGCTTCACTGAGATGGATTGAAGGATAAAATACATAAATCAACATGTCAACAGGTTGGCTCCAGACAAGAGACTGTTTCTCTGGGTTCTGAAACATGCAAAGGGCCAGAAGCAAAGGAATGCGAATTTTTGAAAATAAAATAATGATTTCTGCAGCAGCAATCTGACATTCTGCTTTTTTTCACCCGTCCTCTCCTCCTCGTCTCATCTCTCCTTCTCTCTCATTTTCTCTCCTCTCTTCTTGTTCACTCCTCCTCTCCTTCATCCCCTCCTCTCCTTCATCCCCTCCTCTCCTCTGCCTCTCACAGTAATCACAGTGCTACACAGATTGATGCCACTCTGTTGGCTGCAGTGTTGCTGCGCAGCCTTTGGAAGCCACTTCCTGATTGTATTACACGCCTGTGAGCAACAGTTTAAAACAGTCTGTGGTTAACCTATAATACCAGGCCAAAGTAGAGCATCTCTCTCTTTCACACAGACACACAGACACACACACACACACACACACACTCACACACAGACACACATACACACACACTCACACATACCCTTGCACATACACATGTACACATATACTATCTATTTATCTTAGTCATTCTCTCAACGGCGTTAGAAAAATGGGATATTGTATGTCTGACTCCCAGATTTGGTTTTCCATATTAGACCCAGACCTTGCTCTAGAAATGAGTCAGCCTAGTAAGCAAAAACACATGTTTCATTTTCCCCCGTAGCGTCAATAGCACAGCCTTTAGCCAGACCCTATGGATGGATGGCAACCTGCCTCCACCACACAGACACAAACACAGGAACTGCTTCTGCTAGGTTCAGTCTTACCTGTGAAGAAAAGGAGAGGCAAGGACAAGAAAAGATGACTGATATTGAGCAGAACTGTCTATCAGCACAGCAACTTCACAACCACAAGGTTGAGGAATCCAAATCACCCGACTGTCTGTCGATTGCATTACCACTGCTGCAACTCACCCACCTGAGCACAGTTTGAACTTTCCCTCAACTGGAGTGATGTTTGCAGTGGAGGATGTTTGGTGAGTGGGATTAGGTCAGGCTGGGTTGGATTAGGTGCTGGGTAGAAGGGTTGGGGTAAGGCTGAGGATGAGAGTAGAAGTAGAATAGGGTCAGGTGCTGCTGCAGAGGGTTAAGGAAAGACAAACACAGACTTGTTTTTTCACCCTAAGTCATGTTAAGCCTTAATGTAGACCGCAGATTAAGCACTGTGAAAGAAGAGTTTGTGTGTGTGTTGTGTGTGATTGTGTGTGTTGTGTGTGTGTGTGTGTGTGTGTGTGTGTGTGTGTGTGTGTGTGTGTGTAAATCTGTGTGAATGAATGTGTGTGTGTGTGTGTGGTGTGTGTGATTGTGTGTGTTGTGTGTGTGTGTGTAAGTCTGTGCGAATGAATGAATGTGTGTGTGTGTGTGTGTGTGTGTGTGTGTGTGAACTGCTGGGCTTGTCCCTATCAGGATATGCGTGGCTTAGCATGGCGATGTTTATGTTGCACTTTTTTGTTCAGCGCTAGCTCAGTTCCTGTTGCTCCAGTCGATAGTGCTTCCACTCTCCAGGCAACAGCACATTCTTTGCCCATACACTGATTCAGTGGAAGCTCGCACTAACTTGCCCCCCTTTGAACAAGAAAGATGAAAAGTAGACCCGTGTATAATTTCTATGCTTGATATTTTGTGTTGCGTGTATGTGCGCTTGTGTGTGTGTGTGCACATGTGCTTGCTTGAGCATTGGTGGTCGAATGCTGTGAGTCCCAAACATTTGGCTGAATGGATGGTTGCCATGACAACTAGTCTTTGACACCTGAGTTGTGGAGAGAGGATCCACACACACCCCAGAGCTCTCCCACACTTCCAGCCTGACGAGACTGAACTGGAATCAGCTGGTCTTTCTCACTGGCGCTGCACTCCTTTTGTAGATCAGCGCGCCTGTCTGTTCCAGGGTCAGTGCTTATCTGTGTTCAAACAGCAACGATGAGTCAGGGAAGATGAGTTGTTGCACGTTTGTCGTTCTGTTGGCAAAATAAACAGGCAAATCCCTGGGATATCTGTACTAATCACAGGATTTACACACAAACACACACACACACACACACACACACACACACACACACACACACACACACACACACACACACAGATGGATTAGAGAGCATTACCATGAGGGCTGAATCTCTGTGTGTCTGCAGGTGTTTTAGTGATAGAGAGAAAGAAAGGCATGTATGAATACAAAGAACAAATACACACACACACACACACACACACACACACACACAACCTCAAACAAGGACTTTAATTTGCCATAGAAGCTATGTGAATAGCAAATTCCATGGCACTATTGAAAGTCTGAGTGCTCCTCCATGCTGTGAGAGTTGTGAAGAAGTGATGTGAATGTTTACACAGAAGCACAGCTTGTGGCCAGATTCTTCCACAACCACTCTACTGTACAGAGTACACACGATTCAATACAGTTATGTCACTATGGAGATATAACACTATGGTTTTACATGGGAATTGCAATACCTGCTCTAACATAAAAGACCCATCTCTCTCTCTATAATCTCTCTATCTCTCTATCTCTCTGTCCGATCACTGACGCAAACCCTCACGTGTTGATTTTCATGCCCATTTGCTTAGAGACACATACACAGACTTTCATACGTCATACATTTTGTGAATTCACACATTTTCCCACACATGCTCATACATGCATTTTAGTATTGCAGAGTTTGGCTAGAGCAACAAAGACACACAGAATGAAGAGAGAAAGAGAGAGAGAGAGAGAGAGAGAGAGAAAGAGAGAGAGAGGACTGTGAGGCAGGTTTCAGTGCTCATTGAGCCGGCCTTTATCACAGAGTTGTGGCCTGTCTCCACTTCACTTCTTGGCTCTGCATGAAAAGCCCTTCTAAAGATGCCTGCATACCATTATCTAGTGAGTCCACTTCACCACACACACACACACACACACACACACACACACACACACACACACACACACACACACAGCAAGATATACACATTTTTCACGCACATTTACGTACACGCATTTCCAACCACATACATGTAAAGCCATGCTCTCCTCCCTATTGGTGTAGATCACAACATGTGACATATTGCCTTGTATGTTACGTGTGTGTGTGTGTGTGTGTGTGTGTGTGTGTGTGTGTGTGTGTGTCTTTTGGGTGTGTTGGCAGGTGCCGGCATCTCCTCGTTAGTCAGTGTGGCCCTGGCCTTTCAGTGGGGACATTATCCAGCCCACAGATCACTTTGTGTCCCCGCCAGTCGTTTCCTCCCTGGCCTCATTCGATCCGTCTTTCATTCCACTTTTCTCCTGCTCTTTTGCTCTCTCTCTCTCTCTCTCACTCACTCTCTCTTTCTTTTTTCTTTCTTTCTTTCTTTCTTTCTTTCTTTCTTTCTTTCTTTCTTTCTTTCTCTATCTGGCTCTCTCTTGCTCTGTGTCTGTTTTTGCTGGTGCCCCTACTGTTTTCTTTCTGAAGGAGTGCGTCAGCCACCCTTATGAGGTTGTTTATCATTTTTAGGAGTTTTGTCCATTTGCTCTTTTTTTTTCCTCAGGAAAATAATGTATGCAAACACGTCACACAGTCTTCAATCACTGCCAGCACTTAGAGACAGCTTTCCACAAGCACTGCTGTGTATTCTCTTGTGTATGTGTGTGTGTGTGTGTGTGTGTGTGTGTGTGTGTGAGAGAGAGAGAGAGAGAGAGAAAGAGAGATTTGCGTCTGGTGCATGAATTCAACCGTAATCCTCCTGCTTTCTGCGTGTCTGACATGTTCAGCCTGTTTCCTGCAAAAGCCCACACAGACTTGTAAAACAGGGTGTGAGTTTGTGAAGGTGTCTGGAGAAATGGTCTGTTTTCTAATAATCTCTCTCTCTCTGTCGGTCTGTCTGTCTGTTTCTCTCTCCAATCATGAGCGTGTGTGTGTCTGTGTGTGTGTATGTGTGCAGTGTGCAGAAATCTCTGCTCCACAATGACAAAATGTTCAGGCGTTGGAGTGAAGTGGATCCCATAATCAAAAGCCTTTTAGCGTGGACCAGTGCACACATGTGCCTGCATGTCTTTTAAGCACAGAGCAGCAGACTGAGAGGAAAATGTTCCTGGTGTACTCATAAGGAACTATCCTGGCCTTTCTTCTTTCGTCCGTGTTATCCTACATTTTGCATTTGTCCCTCACTCCATTTCTATTCTTTTTTTGTCTTTTCTTTTTCTCCCCCTCTCTCCCCAACAAGCCCTACAGGAATACTTCAGAGAGACATGACCTGACCTAATCCACTACCTGTCAAAGCCTCTTTCCCAGAACAATCAAGAAAGCCATTTCTCTCCCTTTCTCTTCCCTCACTCTCTTGCTCTCTCACTCTCCCATCTTTTACTCTCCCCACTCTGAAATCCTCTCACTGTTTCTCGCTCCTCTCTCATACCCCTCTCTTCTCCTCTCCTCCCCTCTCCAGATCTCTCTATCCTGCTCTTCCTCTCCACCTCTCCCCTCTCAACTTTCTCTCACCCTCTTTTGTCTCTCCTCTCGCTCTTGTTTCTCTCTTTCTCTTTCTCTCTCTTTGTCCCCTGAGTGTGGACAAACAACCACGGTGTGTTTCTCCCTGCTGAAAAATTCATCAGGGCCATAGCTATTTACTAGGGCATGGGAGGAAGAAAGGAAAAAATAGAACAAAAGATGAAAAGAAAGACATACAAAAAAGATAGGGGGAAACAAAAAACGACAGAGCATGCTGCCACTCTAAGAGCACACAGAGACGCTGGCTAAAACTTTTCCATGTCTCCGCTTCTGCTGTTTGATGTTGAGCTGATATATGGTCTATTTAAGTCTACTTTTGTCTCTACATATATCTGCAAGATAAACATTTACGTTATTGTCTGATGTATTCATGGAAATAGCCCAGGGCTTTCGGTTCCTGTGGTCTCTGTCCTTTTGGCCACGGTGGAGGGCGGAGGGCGGTGGCGTGTTGGAGGCATTTTCAGTGCCCTCCACAGTTACAGTAGCCTTTTAATTGGTGTGACAGAGTAGGCTCTAAAAAAAAAAACCATCTAATTTCCGCACAGAGAGAGAGAGAGGGATAGAGAGAGAGAGAGAGAGAGAGAAAGAGAGAGAGAAGCCTGTAATTAGCTGTTCAGATTCTCACCCTCTTCTCTCCCCTCCTTTCCTCTCGTTTCCTGTCCTCTTCCCTTTCATCACCTCAGTGCTTTTTGCTCTCTCTCTCCTCCCTTATTTTGCTCCAGCAAGCAATCTGATTTGGATTGGAGTGGATAATCATTCACTGTAGAATCATTCACTGTAGAATCATTCACTGAACTTTTAGGCAGGAAATGTCACAGTATTTACACAGTGCAATGTGTAAATGAACACCCAGAATATGCATGAAACATTACACAGGAGTTTGGAGTTGGATTTTTCTGGAAGATTGTGTCCTGAATAAGTGGCCCTATAAATACTAGCTATAGATAGAAAAATGAGCAATATCCTCCAAGGGTGCTAAATGTAGGGTATTTAGAGGCCTCTAGGTGCTTGTCTGATATTTAATGCATCTCTCCTACTCAGTGGTACGGTTTTTAAGGTGGGTTTCAAATAAAATTCCTTTCAGGACAGGCACTTATAGCTTGTATAACTGATACTATATGGAATATACAGTAATTTCCTGAATATATATATATATATAAAATATATATATATAAAAACCTCAGGTCCGTGTTTTATGCAAACCAAAAAATCGAAACCCCTATTGACCTCACCCATGTATTAATCTCGGTCACCTACTGAATCACAACCCGATCCGATTGAGTCGAATAATGAAAAGAAATGCAATTCATGTATTAACCTCATAGATAACCTTTAACAATTAACAACCCATTTAACAATCGTGAAATTACTGTATTCAGATTTTCAGTTTTACACTACATAAGAGACCTTATAGTCCTGCGGCATGCATACTTACAGCAGTGAGACTGGAATATAATATAGGGACAGCAGATTACGGTGTCTGATATTTTGAAGTATAGATCAGAAAATTCAACCCTCAGCGATCTTGGGACTTACTGAGACAAGAGGTAGAAGGCTCATATAAGGAGACACATGGGTGTCTGGTGAAATGTAAACTCCTGGGCTTGGGTGAGTAGTGAAGTAGGCTAACTTTGTTAATTAGCTAACTTTGCTGATCTCCCCATGTGAAAGCTCGGTTGTTGATTGTATGTGTGGTATCACAAGGATGGTTAAAATAATAACAAATAACTTCAATGACTTGAATAGTACTTAGGCCATCTCAGTGGCAACACAACACAAATGGCCCATAACCCTCGGCACTGAACGCTGCTTAATATAACCACGTTCATGATTTGTACATACTAATGTTCTAAAAAATGTTCTTGGCAACCATTGTGAGGTTAGCGTGGTTCTGTATCACACCGCCTGAATGACTGCTGCCATTGTGTACACATGCACAGCATGGGCATACATGATGAAATCTGATTTGCTGTTGTCAAAGACAAGACATGCAGTCCGCACAGTGTCATTCAATAGAGCTTCTCAGCATGCTGTTTTAGCCACGGGCAAGAAGCTGTGGGCTTCCTGTGGTGGTTTATGGCACTAGCATTCCTCTTGTAGCCACAGGTTAAGTTCTGCACAGCTGCTGTGACAGCTGCGTACCACACACGTCATCTACCAATTCTTCAAGACATTTTTCGGAAATCTGTCTCAATACATAAACAGTTTAATACTTCTAGCCAGGACATTTCTTCTTTCAAACAGGATCTTGATTATAATATGAATATTTATTGTGAAATCATATTTTACTGTCATCTTTTCCACTTAACTACTATCATTTTGTTGGTGTGAATAATCATTTATGCACGAGGGCTTAAAGCTTTCACCAGCTGATCTCATATCCTGTGTAAAATAGTGTTCTTAAAGAATGTATGTACACTGTGCATTGGGTTACACTGACCATGACAACATGGCTTTCTATCCCCTTGTGGAGGCACACACTGGCCATGTGTCCTCTTGTGATATTGAAATAACACACAAGTGGGAATGCTGCTCTTTGTATGTTATTGAGGCTCAAATGACCCACACAGAGGCTGTACTGTCTTTCAGTTCTTTCTCTGCTGAGCCTTCAGGCTAAATAACAGGTTATCAATTTGGTCTTTAAAAATTGTGTTGTTTGTGTGGAGTGTATTGTATGTGGAAGCTTTTACTTACTAAGTAATCTTACTTAAAAAAAAAAAAAGCATTCCACTCTCATGCACACATTGCACATACACACACATACACACACACACTTTTTACACGTCTGCAGGTGGAAGGCTGAATGTGTGAGATGTGTTTTGGTGAGGTTTTGTTCTCTCTAACCGGTCAAGGTGAGAGAACGGGTTACAGAGTGTGTTTGTCACGGTTTGTATGCAAATCTGTTTGTGTGTGTGTGTGTGTGTGTGCTCGTGTGTGTGCTTGCTTCTATTCGAATGTGTGTAGCTTTCTGCCATAAATCGTGGTGACTCAGGTCACCTTCAGTGCATGCAGTAGGCGGCAATGACAAATTTGCCTCAGCCAAACTCACACTTGCACGCAGCCAGAAAACCCAGAGCACATAGAAACACATTGTTATTCTGCTGCAGTCCTCCCTCACTCTTTGGGTGTATTTGCCTTCACCACAGCCACATTATTGCCAACCTCCAAACTGCCAATTAATATTTCTTAACTGCATTTAGGGGATTTCATCATTTTGTGTCATTATTTAGCCATATAAAATTGGTGCATGTTAACAGAAATACATTTGTATTTATGGACAGTATTTACATTACCAAACACATTCTAAACATCTAAGATGAGGGAGATAATAGTAACTTAATTACACTTTGGAATCACTCTGCAAAGGAATTCAGTCAATGAAAAATATAAAAATTTGATAAACAGCTCGATAAATTTAGATTCTTACATCAGGTAGCTGAATGATGGTTTTACATCAACATGGTTATTAAAGAGGAAAATCAAATGTTTATGTCAAGATATTTGTCTGTACCTAATGTAACTAGTAAGAATGTTTGATTTTTTGCTAATTGTCCACAGAAATGCTGGAGTCAAACAACTTGGTCACATTCAATGGACTGGCCAACAGCTCAGCTTATCACACCTTTCTGCTGGACGAGGAGAGAGGACGCCTGTTTGTTGGAGCCAAAGATCACATTTTGTCTTTCGACCTTGTGGACATTACCATGAACAATCAGCTGGTAAATATGGAAATGCTTATTGGATCTTCTGTGAAAAGAAAAGGAGGGAAAGAGTAGAAGAGAGAGTGAAAGTCAATACGAAAGGACAGGAGAGGGAAAATGGTGATCAGCTGGAGATCACAGTGCTCAGTCATTTTTTTTTTCTCTCTTTCTCTCTGTCTCTTTCTCTATGTTTTTCATTCTCTTTTTCTGTCTTTCTTCCTCTCTTCTTCACACACACACACAATCACTCACTCAGTTTCAGACACACACACATTCACACACACACACACACACACAGGACAACTTCCGTGAGCAGACAGGCTGACAGGGAAATTGAAGTGCAGGTCTGATTGGAAAATTAAAGTGTGGAAGCACTGTCACACTGATGATCTCTGGTGGACAAACAGCTCAGGATTGGCCTGTCTAGTCCTGCCATGCCTCACTCACAGAGGGGGAACACACACACACACACACACACACACACACACACACACACGCACACACACACACTTTAGTAATTGTTGATGATTGTGTTACATGTATAGACTGTATTGTAGACCAGTAATGCAGTTTAAAACAGTTTAATTTCCCATATCAGTTTGGCTGTTCCTTTAATTTTAGGGTCTATTTTTACATGCACGCAAACACAGACACACACACACACACACACACACACACACAGAGACGCAGGGGAATCTGTGTCTTCGGTAAAGGAGGTATGAATATTTCAGAGGCGAGCTGTCACCCAGGCAGTGCTCCCCTTCTCTCCCCTCCTCTCAACAGCGTGCCTCTGCTGCACACCTGGTGAATAATAGAAATCGACGCTCAACAAAATGGAGACAAATTGCATTGTGGGGCCACCCTAGTGGCCAGCTGCGCTGCGGTCAGACCTGGGAAGTATCCCTCCACCGCCTTCCCAAAGCAGGACACTATTTTTTTTTTCTTCTTCGTGGATAGACTGGCAGTTACGGAGACTTGGCATAGCCATGGGTTAATGTGGGCACTTTGCGTTTTCTTGTCTAATTACAACTAAGTGGCTGGTCGAGAGATTGATTGGTTTGGTCGAGACTGAGGCAGCTCATTCCATGGATTGAAAAACCTTAATTTAATGGCTGATTGAGCAGTTAATTTAGAAGCCCTTTACCTGAGACAGTGAGATAGCAACAGGGAAGAATGCTTGTAGACACAGACTGCACACCTCAGGGGTGCCGGGGTATTGGTGCCCAGAAGCAGACAGACTGATTTTGCTTTGTGAGCATTTATACATCTCCTGTTTATTCACCCTTTCTTTAGAACAGCAGATCACTTGTTCAAAGGAAAAAAATCTTTGAATGACTGACATTTGCTCTCTGGCTCTTTTGCTCTCTCTCTCTTTCTCTCAGCCTCTTTGTCTCTCGTTCTCTTCCGCTCTTCTTTCTCCCTCTCTCTCTTTCTCTTTTTTGTTCAGGACATAGAAGCAGGTGGGACATGGTCTATTCATACAAGATGAAATATTTATGGAACAAAAAACTCTTATCTCCCGTGGTGTTAGTATACATAAATTGCAGGCAAAGTGATCATGCAAGAGAATGAGAGAAAGAGCAGAGAGATGGAAATAGGGAGAAGGGGTAGAGAAAGAGAGAGAACAAAAGAACATAGAAGGGAAGAAAAAGAAAGTGGATGACTGTACCTGCCTCTGTCTCATGCTAGCACTAAGGGCAATGGTGGGTTGGTAGTGATGGTGCCGGGGGGTAGTGTGTGTGTGTGTGTCTGTGTGTGTGTGTGTGTGTGTGTGCGTGTGGTGGGGGGGGGTCAGGTGGGGAGACTCCTCATTGAGCAGCATCTGTTCCGGCGGGTGGAAAGAGAGGAAGAAAGGGCTGGTGCGGAACACACGGCATCTGTTTCAATGAGAACACAAGCTTGGCCAAGAGGCTGCAGGCGACCTGGAAGCCGACAAAACGCCGGCCCATCCATCTGATCCAGGCCGATTTGGGTCCATTAAGATTCTATCAGGCCCGCCTTTCTCTTTTGCCTTCAATTTCTTTCCTTTATATTTCTCTAAGCCCTCTCTTGAGCTAAACTCCCTCTATCTTATCTCTCTCTCTTTCTTTCTCTCTCTCTCTCCCTCTCTCTCTCTGTACTCTCTCTCTTTTTCTGTCAGTCTATTAGTCTGTCTATTCCGACTCAGCTTCTGTGTACTTCTTTCCATCTCATGTCTCTCTCTCTCTCTTTCTTTCTCTTTCTCTCTCTCTTTTCCTTTGTTCATGTGTAAGTCTGTCTGTTCAGGTTTATGCTCTGTGTTATTTCCCAGACAGGGCCTCTGACTAAGCGTTCTCTCCTGAAGACACCTGGAGTTGCCCGGGTGCCTTTATCAGATAAGGGCAGAAGCAGATAAGTCTGCAGTCAGCTCCGATGGGCCTCAGGCAGTCAGAGATTATGTGTCGCAATCAAGCCCTGTTCCCTTAGTGAAAGAATGCATATCAATGACTGTGGCAGCTATGACATGTCAAATTGATTTAGAGCTATTATTATCATTCGATTTGTTTGGTTAAGTATATTTGGGAGACAGGATCATTTGTGGTCAGGTGAGGTTGACATATTTTGATATGTTTTTTCTTTTGATTTATAAGTTCTAATGACATACTCTGTCTCTCTCTCTCTCTCTCTCCCTCACACAGATACCATGGCCTCCATCTTTAGCCAGAAGAGATGAGTGCAAGTGGGCTGGCAAGGACTTACAGGTGATATGTCTAACAGTAGTGGATGAAGCCTGTAGTGTGTATGTGTGTGTGTGTGTGTGTGTGTGTGTGTGTTTGTGTTTGTGTGTGTGTTTGTGTGTGTCTATGTGAGTCAGTTATCATCATATATCACTGTGCCAGGGCTACGCCCAACATGCCTATCGCCAGTAGTTTGACATATCTGTCAGTGGTAGCAAAATAAAATAGCAGAAGCACTGTAATATATTGCAGTAAAAACAAACGGGTTTCTTGGGTGTATCTTTGGCTTGTTCTCTTGCTCAACACACACACATACCCACTACTCACATACACACACACACACACACACACACTTTGCTTCTCCATCACTCAGATCGCTACCGCCTCAGGGTCGTGCTTGTGAAATATGAAATCATCACAGCGCAAACGCCGTCCTGTCAGGCATGTGCAGGAGTGACGAGCTTGGATGCTTTTCAATGAGGCGGCATGAATAGCGATAAAATGCATTGTGTGTGTTTTTTATATAAACACTGCGGCGAGCAGGGGGAAAAGAAAAACGCTGGTTGCTCTCACGTATGCCCTCCGTGCAAAGAGCCGAGAGAGAGAGGGAAAGAGAGAGAGCAGGAGTTGGCCACCATGTGTGCACTGAAAGAGAGAGAAAGAGAAATAAAGATCAAGAACAAACGTGAGATAGAGAAGAAGGAGAACAAAGAGAGGGAAGGAGGGAGGGAGGGAGGGAGGGAGGGAGGGAGGGAGGGAGAGAGAGAGAGTAAACTTGGTGATTGTTGTTTTTATGCTAGCTAGAGGGATGTGAAGCCTCAACTCACTGGCAGAAAAAAAGGGCGATGGGCAGCTGGTTTTAGGGCAGATAAGGTCCACTTCTCCTTCTCCTCCTCCTTCTCCTCCTCCTCCCTTTCTTGCTTCTTCTCCTGCAGATGGAGATGGCAATCACACCACCACCAAATTATGTGTGGCAACGTTCATTCAGCCTCAGCGCAACTTCATGTCCATAGTGCTATTGAAAAGGTGAACACAAAAGAGGTCTTTACAGAGCAGAATAAGAGCAAGAGGCCCTATGGGGATCCCCTATAGGCAACCCTATGGCAGGGAGGAAAACTTCCCAACCTGGGATGCAACCTCCAGTGTGTGTGTGCGCGCGTGTGTGTGTGTGTGTGTGTGATCCATACAGCACTAACAAGGGAACTGCACCACAGTGGAAAGTTAATAAGAACAAACAAGAGTTGGAAGAGGGAAGAGAATGAGGTAGAGTGCTGGAGTAAGACAGGAGGGAAGAAGAGAATGAGGTAGAGTGCTGGAGTACGACAGAGGAGGGAAGAAGAGAATGAGGTAGAGTGCTGGAGTAAGACAGGAGGGAAGAAGAGAATGAGGTAGAGTGCTGGAGTAAGACAGAGGAGGGAAGAAGTGAAGATGGCCTAAATAAACTGGCCTTCCTGCTCATGCAGGTCACTGGATTATTTGTTGTTGGTGTCTCTCTGTGCTGCAAGATCCCTTTCTCTCTCCCTCTCTCTCTTTCTCTCTTTTTCTTTCTCTCTCTTTCTTTCTCTTTCTCTCTCTCACTCTCTCTCTGCTTCAGATGGCATCTCATCACACAGGACACGGGGTCATGTATGTTTCAACACATTTTGCCTGGTCACAGGGATGCATAAACTGTGGTTAACATACAGTAATACAGAAACACACACACACACACACACACTTAACAAAAATATACAGAATGTGGCCAAACAAATCGCTGGATGTAGGACATGTTTTGAAAAAGAAGACAAGCTGAAGCATTGTCACGAAATGTTACACACATACACACACACACACACACACACACACACACACACATACAGACATACACACGTGTGGGTCCACAAACAGAATGAGCTCATCACATCTCTACTAGCTCTGTATGTGTGCCTAGACACACACCAGTGTTCCTGGAGGATAATGCTTGGGAGAAAATGGATGTTGGTGAAAGGATTGCTGTAGCTAGGGCTTTACAAAATATGTGGAACAATCACAACTGTGGAACTATTGCCCTTCAAATTTCTGTGTATGAGAGTAATGGTAAGTGATAGGTCACATTTGACTGCCGCCACACAACAGTACAGCAGATTATCTAAGAGAATGTCAGATGACTGGGCCTCAATCTGTCCACAACAAGAAATAAAGGAATTAGGTGCCACAGTATAAACAAATAAACAACAATTTAGGCTCAGAAGCATAAACAAACAAACAAGCAAACATAAAAGCTTGGCCCCATATATTAAACCTATGCTGCGTCATAAACACAACTGATCCAATCATGAACTCACTTAACTCCGCATTCCCTCACTGAATGTTTTAGAAGATTACTGAATCTGTTTTACTGTGGCCATGCAGTTGTTTTCATCAGTGTGTATGGTGTAATATAATACATGTGTTTAGTGTTCCAAATATCTTTATAAATTACTGTAAAAAAAACTGTAGCAAATGTTTGTTATATTAAGGGAGTGCACAGAATGTTACAGTAGCTTACAGTAAATGTTTCATGGCAATTCAAATGAAAAGTCTATCATCTTAGTGTGGATAGTGAAAGAAGAGCTCTTTTCCAAAACGCTATAAAAACTATTTCATGAATCTTTTTTTTTTTTTTTGTTTTTTGACTTACAGGTAACACCGGGACAATTACAGTTGGGTTAATGTTTTCTGATTTGCCCTCACCCAATTCAAACAACAAAACAGTGATTTTAACACTGATATTAACTGTGAAGCACAATAAAAACACAAAACAACATTTTTGAAAATGGAGATATAATGTTTCGGAAAAGAGCTCTTCAAACACAGTATATGTGCTGCAGTCTCCTAGCAACAGTTATTCTATGGTTTGGCATTAATCTTATTTTTCAGTCTTTCGAAACAATGTGTGTATCTAATCATATAATCCTTTTATAGTCTTAACCATGCCTGGTAGTTTCTCTTTACGTCAACACATACTTGCCAACATACACTTGGATTAGCGTGCTAGTCACAAGATATTGTCTTAACCTTTAGAGGGCAGGCCTTGTGGGGATGTAGTTCAGAAAGTGATTCCCTTGATGAGCTGTTGCCATGCATGTGTGTGTGTGTGTGTGTGTGTGTGTGTGTGTATGGGTGGGTGGGTGTGTGGGTGGGTGTGTGTGTGTTTGTGTATAGAAGCGGTATTCCTCTCGCTGGGTGCTGTGTGTGTTGACACAGATGGGCTAGTTTATTTAGCTAAGACCCCAATGGGACATATTTCTCTAATCAGCTCCTGCACACTGACTGAATCTTTGTGCTTTGAGAGAAAATAGGACACACACACTCACTCTCTCTGTCTTGCAAACACACATACGCACACACACACATGCGCACACACCCATACACACACACACACACACAAATGCGCACAAACTCACACATTCTCCTCCCTTTCTTGACAGAAGGAGTGCGCCAACTTCATCAAAGTGCTTCATCCATACAACAGCACCCACCTGTACGCCTGTGGTACTGGGGCCTTCCACCCAGTCTGTGCCTACATCGAGGTGGGGAAACGCCCTGAGGTGAGTCTCCCCTAACGGCCCCCACACCCCCCACCACACACACACAGACACAATGTCATTTGAGGTGCCTCCAACGCTGCATTCCTGCCTGTGAAACTTCAGTGGAAGTTTTCAAGTCTAAGGCTGTTGCTTGTCTGCAACCCCAAGCCCCCCCAACCTTCTCAATCACTTGACGTACACCCCCCCCCCCCCCCCCCGGCCAATCACAAAGCATTTCCCTCAGCAAATGGGCTAGAAAATTAAAAGCCTCTGCGCTGCGAACCACAGATCCGCTCATTTGCCTTCACCGGCGAGGAAGACCAGACCCCCCCCACTCCCATGCTGTGGGATTTGAATAAACATTACGCAGCAGATTTGGAAGTGTCGTTTCCAACTCATTTGGCTTTCCTCGCTTAGAAAGAGAATGTATGGCGGCGATACGCATCGGAGAGCTGGATGAAGCGCTTAATTTTACATGCTTTCATACCACTGTTTTTTTTCATGTCTTTTTGGAGGTTTGTTGGGGGGGTGTGGGGGGGTCTTGTGGATAATTGTAGACATAACAGGGATTTTTTTTTTTGGTCTACCCAGTGCTGGGGAAGGCAGCTCTGATGTGAATGCAAATGGGAATCTGGATGTGAATGTGTGTGGTTTTTTGTTGCTAAGTCTAGATGTCTTTGAATGTCTTGCTGTAAATAGGACAACATCTTTCGCCTGGAGTCCTCAAACATGGAGAACGGTCGTGGGAAGAGTCCATACGACCCAAAACTGCTGACTGCTTCGCTGCTGATTGGTACGTTTGTTTGCATGTGTGTGTGTGTGTATTTATGAGGGAAAGAGAAAGAGAGAGAGAGAGAGAGAGAGAGAGTTGGCACAATCACGTCTCCATGTCAGTTTGGCTATGCTCGACTTCCTCCTTTTGTGCAGGCCTCTGCACACCATAATTAAACTATAGATCCACAGGCAGAGGACCAGATTGGGTTAGTTAAAGCACTGAATAGAAGACTCTGAGCATGACGCTTACACACAGACCCTCACTATTACCACCCCCTCCCATCCTAGACACACACACACACACACACACACACACACACACACACACAGACACAGACACATACACATACACAGACAGAGAGAGGCACTCAGATACAGGCACACACACATGGATGCACGCACACATGCACACACACATACAGACATAGAAAGGCATCCTCATACACACACACACACACACACACACACACACAAGTATCTCTCTCAAGTAAACACTTATGTACACATACACAAATGTACACACATACACACACATCCACACACTTGCATCTCTCTCAAGCAAACACTAATAAGCACATACACAACTACATACACACACAAACACACACACAGACACACACAACTGTGTGGGCGAGCCATGCTCCATTCTCTGATTATCCCCTTTCAGAGAATCGGTCACAATCAATTACTGCAGACCTCTTCATCAGAGAGTGAGAGTGACTCATTTCTCCTGTTTCCCTGCCTTCCTCTCACCCTCCTTCACTCATTCTCTCTTTCTCTGTATCACTCTCTATCTCTCTTTCCCTCCTGCCTCTCTCTCTCTCTCTCTCCATCCGCTATCCTCCCTGCTTGGCAGCCTCTCTCGTCTGATTAGCAGAAATGTGACACCTCTGATAATGGCTGTGTCGGTTAGGCTGAACCCATCACTGTGTTCTTGTTCCTAAGACTGAACGCCAGAGCTGCCACACCACATACCCTGCTCTTAAGCCCATTCAAGCTCTAGTTTCATTCAGCCTAGCTTTACTCTACAAAGGTCACTTCTCACACACACACACACACATACATACACACACACACACACACACACACACACACACACATACATACAGGCACACACACACACGCATGCAAACACATTCATAAACAGAGGCCCAAATATATCCTGCCTTTCTCTGAAAGTGATACAGTATATATTTTTTATTCTCACAGTGAGGAGTTTTTTTTTTCACTTTTTGTTTACATGCTTGTCTGGCTCCCCTCTGAACAGATGGTGAGCTATATGCAGGCACATCAGCAGACTTCATGGGGCGGGACTTTGCTATTTTCCGAACGCTGGGAGAACACCACCCAATTAGGACTGAACAACACGACTCAAGATGGCTGAACGGTAAGATGAAAAAAGAAGATCCATAGACCAAAAATGTAATTATCAACATCCAAACAAACAACGACATACTGTCTCCCTTAACAGAGAGAGCAAGGGAGAGAGAGAGATAGAAAGAGAGAGAGAGAGAGAGAGTCCAGCAGACAGAATAATAAATAAGATAATGCTATAGAGAGTCCAAGCGTAACCAGACACAGCATGCTCAACTGGCTCACAAAGGATGCTTTGACTGCTGTTTGGTTCTTAGATCATGTCGGAGTCCTGATTGACACAGAGTTAAGAGGATAAGTGCAATCAGATACTGTCTGCCCTCTTAGACCTGTCTGCCCAAACAAAAGAGCATCGAACCCCTGTGGCTTAACATCTTTTTTGCATCAGGATCTAATCGTTATATAAAAAAGCCCCAACATACACAATGGACAAATGCGAAGCTCACGAGAGATGCCATGCTTTCCCATGCTACCAAAGCAGCGTCTAGCATGCTTCTCTGTGCCACTAATCCATCCAGAAGGACAGGTTGGAGGCTGAGGTGGCCCTAGATAAGAGCTTCCATTGTCTGATTAATCCCTGTTGATATGTGTGCACTCTCAGCTTCACCTTTTTTTTGTAAGGAGATACGGTCCCTTCTTTTTTTCCCCTTGCTTTGTTGTGGGAAGATGAATCTATGTCTGAGCCCATCTTTCTTCATGGCGAAAGTGTAATTGAGGGCTTTATGAGAGCACTGCACACACAGAAGTTGCTGGAAATGCTGCTCACAGCCTTGGGATGGTGGAAGTAGCCAGGAGGTGTGGTGTGACAGAAGATTGGCTCTCTTGCACAAGATAGTGTGTGTGTTTGTGTACAGACAGGTCAGCTGGGTTTATTTGAAGAATGTGTGAGAGAGAAACTGTTTGAGACAGGAAGTGTGTGTGTGTGAGAGAGAGAGAGAAAGAGAGAGAGAGAGAGAGAGACAGAGAGAGCGAGCAAGAGAAGGATGAATAAATGGGAAAGCCCCTGAACAGCAGTCAGTCAGTCGGTTAGACTTGAGACTATATTGTTTCTCCATCGTGAATCTGTCAGTGTCTGGTCTATGATGATGTGACTGGGAGCAGTGGCATGTGTGACCACTTTGATGTGAGGTCCTGAGACTTACTGTC
This sequence comes from Tenualosa thibaudeaui, assembly GCA_027481765.1. NCBI lineage: Eukaryota > Metazoa > Chordata > Actinopteri > Clupeiformes > Clupeidae > Tenualosa > Tenualosa thibaudeaui. The sequence goes on from JAIFZK010000007.1 coordinate 17,722,831, forward strand.
TCGGCCTAGACTGCTCTTAATTAACCACAAACACAGCATGAAGGACCATGAAGAACAGCACAATGAGTTTACTGAATTGTTGTTGCACTCTCTTTCTTCCTCCCTCCTCTTCTTCCTCTTTCTCTTTTTCTTTCTCTCTCTTCCTCTTTCTCACTTTCAAAAATATTATGTCATTAAAATGAAAGAAGGATGAATGAAAAAATAGCAAAAAACTATGAGATCATGTTCCTATCATGGTCAACGAAAAATGTTATTGTCTGCATGACTTTTTTTCCCCAATACATGTGGAAAGAAGTCTGAACTATTGTGTAAGGGGCAGCTAAGCCTAACTAGCTAGCTAACTAGCTATTTTGTTTGTTTATATATATATATATATATGTGTGTGTGTGTTGCCTGAGCAGACCCTCGGTTTGTTGGCGTCCACCTCATCCCTGAGAGTGACAACCCAGAAGACGATAAGATCTACCTGTTCTTCCGTGAGAACGCGATTGATGGCGAACACGCGGGCAAAGCCACGCACGCCAGGATTGGCCAGCTTTGTAAGGTGAGAGCGTGGGCCACATGGAGTTTTAATATCCTGTAGGGGCAAGGCAATGATTGGACCCTCAGTGCTCACTTAGAAGAGATAAGATCATCTCAACGCAACCATTCAGTGCTAGCCATGGCAGACAGATACTGTAGATACCTTATTCATCCTGAAGGAAATGAATGTAATTCATTCAGTGCTTGCATAGGCAGATATAGGTACACACATGCATACAAACACACATACACCCTATTTCACATGTATACATATGCTTTCTCTCACTCCTCTTTCTCTCTTAGACACCCACACACATACACCCACACACACACACACTCACTATTGAGCGCTAAATACCTTTCAGGTTTTGCAAACTTTTTTTTTTCTTTGATGGCGCTCCCAACAACACCCATGCATTCTATACTCCATGTGAAGTGTCAGCACACAACCCTCAGAGAAGAATAACAAAGACAGCACTGTACAAGCTAATGTGTGAATCTGGCAGCCGTTTGTGGTTTAAGGGCATCTACCTTGTATGGACGAGGAGGGTGGGGTTGGGGGGGTATGGGAAGGTGTTCCCAATTACCTCTTTTCGCCTATTCCGGCATAGCTGGAATTCTTGTCACTCCAGGTGAGGACAACAATCTACTCCTTATGTCGAAAGGAATCTCATTTTTTTCGGACACACACTTCTCTGTTGGCATTTGATTAGTTGATGCAAATAAGCAGTGCAGTTCCTTTGTGTGTGTGTGTGCGTGGTTGTGTGTGTGTGTTTATTTAATAGTCTGCCAGATCCCCTGATGAAAGACAAACAGATACAAAAATAGTTTGAAAAGCCATCAGTCAACAGTGACGGTTCCACCACATAAACACTGCTAAGGTGTGGCTTTGCCTGCCATGACTGAGGCTATTGTTTTAACGCACTTCTTTCATTCCCCCGGAGATTAAAAAAGCACATTCATCCGAAGCAAAAACACGCAAAGCAGTTTAATGTTTGTCACCAATCACTCTAGCATTCCAGAAATGTTCTGTCGTTTTTTCTTTGCATCAGTTTTGTTGATCGTTGTGGTCATCGTATTTGTGTGTGTGGTTCTTGACACACTGTGTTTGTTCCCCTTTGTGGCAGAATGACTTTGGAGGTCACAGAAGTTTGGTAAACAAGTGGACAACATTCCTCAAAGCACGACTTGTGTGCTCTGTTCCGGGCTTCAACGGCATCGACACACACTTTGATGAGCTTCGTGAGTGTCTCATTTGCCAAATAAACTGTGTGTGTCTGTGTTGACAGGCCACAAAGTGTTCACTGAGTGATTCTGTTCCGGAAGTTTCCATGACGTACCATCGTCATTAATTTTCATATAACATTTGCTGTTTTCCATTTCAGAGGATGTTTTTCTTATGAGTTCTAAGGACCCTAAGAACCCAGTCATCTATGCAGTTTTCACTACATCCAGGTAGCCATTTTTAGAGACTTTATGGCCAAGCTCTTTAAGTAAAGTGCTTATTCAGATTCTGATGTTAACACGAGTCTAATCTCCTTCTCTCTCTCTCTCTCTCTCTCTCTCTGGTAGTAACATCTTCAAAGGCTCAGCTGTGTGTATGTATAACATGGCAGATGTACGCAGAGTGTTCCTGGGCCCATACGCTCACAGAGATGGACCCAACTACCAGTGGGTCCCTTTCCTCGGCCGTGTGCCCTATCCTCGTCCTGGAACGGTGAGCAATATGTTTTGCTCCCACATTGTTTTTGTTTTTTTCTTCATTTTTCTGTTACTTTCTTCTGAGTTTCAAGGCACCAGGTTGGAATATTATATCCTGTACACCAATTGTATCAAAAAAGTCTTCAGCAACAATTTTTTTTCCCTCACTGGTGACAGTGCCCTAGTAAGACCTTTGGAGGGTTTGACTCCACTAAAGACCTCCCGGATGATGTCATCACATTTGCCCGAAGCCACCCAGCCATGTACAATCCTGTTTATCCCATCAACAACCGGCCAATCATCATCAAGACGGATGTGGACTACCAGTTCACCCAACTGGTTGTGGACAGAGTGGAGGCGGAGGATGGCCAGTATGACGTTATGTTCATTGGCACAGGTTGGAAACCCTACTAAAAATGCTATAAAGCATTTATAACATGCTTATAAGGCACATTTTCACACACAAATACACACTTATGCCTGTTGAGATAATACCTGAACTTTATAGCGTTTCAGACTCAATTAGTGAGCACAAACATGCTGAAGCCATTTTCAGCTATTCCCTTTAGAGGTGGCTGTTTTGTTCACATTTATGTGGTCTTAATTGCAGATATTGGCACAGTTCTTAAAGTGGTATCCATACCCAGAGGAACCTGGCACGACCTGGAGGAGGTTCTGCTTGAAGAGATGACGGTGTTCAGGGTAGGCAGACCTTACTCAATCTCCACACTGCTTTTAAGATATCTACACTTTAAGAAAACAATAATATTAATAATAATAAGAAAAACATATTCTCCACAGATTTGTCTACTTCTGTCCAGCAGATTATGTTTTCTGTCCTGGTAGATTGTTTCATTGTTTCATACTTTCTGTTTTCGTCCCTCTAGCAACCCACTGTTATTACTGCCATGGAACTCTCAACCAAACAGGTAAACAAGACGTTCATTGACTTTTTGGTTGTGTTTGTGTGAAACTTTAATTTCATCTAATTTTATCAGCTATCAAGAATGGCTCCACTACTATAGTGATCTCCAGCTCCATGGCAGGCAGGCCAGCCTTTCTTATGCTGCTGAAAAGAGAGAGAGAGAGAGAGGGAGAAGGAGAGGGAGAGAGAGGGAGAGTGAGAAGGAGAGGGAGAGAGAGGGAGAGTGAGAAGGAGAGAGAGAGAGAGCTGGTACTCAGAGAGTGTTGTCAGGAGGAGGGGAGTTGGCCTCTGGGGCTGAGGGGGAGTCAGACCCAGCTACAGTCTACAGGCTACAGGAGCCACTCAGCACACAGCACTGATACACTCCTCCTAGATTTCCCATGTCCCATAGTGCTCTACATGGACCTCGCCTCAGGCTCTTGTTCTCTCTCTCTCTCTCTCTCTCTCTCTCTCTCTCACTCACTCTCTTTTACTCTTTCTTTCATGCACACACTCTCTTTCTCTTCCTCTCTTCCTTCTCTCCATTTGTTTCCCTCTCTCACATTCAGACACACACAAGCACACATGCAGACACACACACACACACACACACACACACACACACACACACACCTACCCACCCAGTCGTACCCGCTCATACCTCTTGCCTAAGGGTGTATTACTAAGTGCAGGGCCTCCTGTCATAGGCACAGAAAAAAAGCCCTGCATTTTTTCCATTAACTGGCAACGGCACACACACAAACACACACACACATACACAAACTTCACACTTAGACACACACATGCATGCAACGCACAAGACCACATGCCCCTATACACATACACACGGACAGATATCTGAAACTGTCTGCAGCCTCTGCTCTCCTCCTCTTTCTCTTCCTCAGAATAATCTAGATGACAACCTGCATCACCAGATCCATAATTAAGACACTTCGCCCCTTCCTGTTAGTCTGGACACAGCTGATTGACTTCTGGCTTTTCCTCCATTGCTTCCCCTTTTTCTTTGCCTCTCTGTCTTTCTCTCCTTCTGTCTCTCTTCCTTATATCCCCCACTCTCAGCCACCCCCCCAACCCCCCTTCACTAAATGTACTGCAAAGATCATACTCTGCAGTGTCATTTTACATCAAACCTATTCAGATTGATTGCATTGAATACTTATCTGCCTCTGTTTGTGGTGCAGAAACACTATTTTTAATGAATAGTGTGTCAGTAACTAGCTTTGGGTCACACATGGTAAGAAATATCATTGTGATGGAGTGGCAGGCCCCAGTCCAGCTTCAGTCTAGTGACTCCCTGTGAGTGTCTCAGTGCATAAGGAGTCTCTAAGAGGGAGGTAGAGTGAGGGAGAGAGAGCTGTAGTTTATATGCAGTTTAATTATAGTGCATTCTCAACATTACAGGGGCCCCTTGGGCAGCGCACTCATTTAGCTGACATAAAACATTGCGGCCGGAGGACGAAATGTACTGTGATGTGCATCAGAGAGCAGAGCTTTCCGAAAGTCACAGCAGTATCCCACCAGC
>JAIFZK010000007.1:17730000-17890000 GCA_027481765.1 Tenualosa thibaudeaui
TACATGATCACCTTTCCACTCTCTCTCTCACACACACACACACACACACACACCTCACTGCACTCACAGCGCAAAGCACAAAGACGAAAAGCAGGATTTCTCCCAGGCTAAGCTCCCCAGCAGCTCAGACAGTGTTCAGTGTGTGCTTCCTGGGCTGATTGGGTGGCGATAATGAGTTGGTAATTGCCTTCGATTTCAATTATCTGATGCAGTGATTTATTTCCCCTCTGTGCCACAGTAATTGATGAGAAATAAATGCATTGTAAGTGCACAGGATTAAGCTTGATACTCCTATGGGAGACAATGCCATAGGAGGACGACTAAAGACCCTGCTGTATACATATCCCATCTGTCTGTGGCTTGTCTCCGTCATACAAAAGACATTCCAGCAATCAGCGTCAATGAAAGAGTTCTTCAAGTGTTTGAACACGTTAATGGCAACAAGATGGTGGGAGTCTGAATGTCATTGAGAGCGAGCGGTTTGATAATAATTTCCTAATTAGAACAAATGCTTACTAACGCGAGGACACTGTAATTACTGAGCCAAGACATTTAGTGTTCAACGCAGCGAGCCTGTGTGGTGCAGAGGAAGAGAGAGAGAGAGAATAGCCAGGAGGAGGAGACTCCATTGTTGCCAGAGGACTGCGCTGTTTTTGCGCTGCAGACCACTGCTCCCCTTGCTATAGGTCCCTCGTGGCAGTTGCTTGCGCGCTACTCTGACATTTAATGTCCAATGAAAGGACAAAGTAGTACATGGTGGAAAAAAAGAGAGACACATATTAAGACAGAGAGAGAAAGAGAGTGAGAGAGGGAAAAAAAAGAAAGGAATAAAAAGAAAACACATAATGAAAGCTTTGTGAATGGTGTTGTGAAGATTAGGCAGTCAAGACTTTTCTAAGGTTTTTTAATTACCAGCCCACAGAGTTCTCATCCGTGCTGGCTCACGGCCTTTCATGGGGGGTGGGGGGTGGGGGGAGAGGGGGTACACGCTGTTCAGCCCAGTATACCCTCACCGCTTGCTATTTAAATCACTCTAAGTGGCAGAGGCAAGGCTCTTCTTTTTGTGCTAATTACATGTAATTAAAAAAGGGGAGAAAAGTTGTTTCCGCAAGCTGTTTTACTATGTTAGGGCAATCCTGTGGGGTGTGAATACCACACACACACACACATAGAGATACATACACACACACACTTTACAGACAGACACACACTCTCTCGTTCTCTCCTTCTTTCCTTCTCCTCTCTCTTTCTGTCTCTGTCTCACATGTACACACACACAAGCACACAAACAAAAGAGACAGACAGAGAGAGAGAGTGACAGAGAGAGAGAAGAACACACACACACTGACCAGAGACCACACATAGATTTCCTTTTGAATTGTGCGGATTTCAGGGACACCTTGTTACCTTGACAGCACAAAGGCAGACTCCCAGTGCTCAGCCCAAACACCAAAGGGGTCAGAGAGGGAGACAGTCAAGAGCGACAAAACAACAGACACAGGGAGGAGCAAGAGAAAGGAGAGCGGCTCTGGCAGACGAGCGCCGAGTGAAGGGAAACCTTGAGAGAGCAGAGCATTCCCTGACAGGGTGTGTGTGTGTGTGTGTGTGTGTGTGTGTGTGTGTGGGCCCCTTGGATGCCTATCCTAGAGGTCTTCCACCCTACCCCACCTGACCGCTGTCACGACTGTGGCTGAAACCTCATCTTGAGTGAGGGTGTGTGATAAATGGTGGGGAGAAGGTGGTGAAACACACACACACACACATACACACACACATACACACACACTCACACACACAGTGGTACTCTGTGCCTTCTTCCCTACATAGGCTCGTTTCCTCTGTCTGTGCATCTGCTAATGTGCTTATGGTGAACATGAGAGAGTGTGATGCGAGTGAGCAAAGATGCTGTAATCTGAAACATATAACACGCACCAAGGAAATATATACACACATAGAAACAAGGTAACACAAGCAGACATAGACAGATACAGTAAACCCATTACATACATGAAACACACCTCCCCCGCCCCCCAAACCCCCCTGCACACACACACACACACACACACACACACATGCTGGTGGTGATGATTATGGTCGAGATAGCTTGGAGAAACACATTCTCTGGCCTACTCTTGATTCGGAGTAAGTGAATAATGCTGAACACAGGGATACTGGGAAGGCCAGTGGTATGCTCTGTGTCTGTTTTGGGTTGTGTGTTTGCTCCCACTGGAATTTATGGTTTTCTGGTTGCGGACGGTGTGTGTGTGTGCGCGTGTGTGTTTGTGTGTTGAATTTCACACACAGCTGAGCCGCAGTTGAGCAGAGAGTAAAGACAGAATTAGATATCTGGTTAGTTTTGTGCATTGGGCTATGTGTGTGACTTGTCTTTAAACATTACAAAGTGTGTGTGTCTGTGTGTGTGTGTGTGTGTGTGTTTTCTGTCAGGGGGACAAACAAGAATATTGCGCACTATGTCTTTGACTTGGAATGATGATTAAATGTAATTTGGGGAGACACTGACACACTAGAATGTTTATCAGCAGCAACTGGTTCATTCAATAAAAGTTAATTGCTCCACATTTTTTAGTTTGAAGAGAGAGTTGTTTGTTCCAGTACTGTTTTCTGTTGGATAAATGCCTATGTTCCAGTATTGTTTGATGTGGAAAATGCCAATATTAACATACTGACCTTGTGTATATGTGTGCCTTTTTTCTCTCTATCTGTGTGTGTGTGTGCTCACAGATGAGTTGAAGGGCAGCAGTGTACTTTTGGATAAGACCGTGTACGGTGTAGAGAACAGCAGCACCTTCCTGGAGTGTAGTCCCAAGTCCCAGCGAGCCCTCACTTACTGGCAGTACCAGAGACAGGGAGAGGACCGCAAACAAGAGGTACAGAGTGTGTGTGTGTGTTTGTGTGTGTTTGTGTGTGTGTATGTATGTGTGTGTGTGTGTGTGTGTGTGTGTGTGTGTGTGTGTGTGTGTGTGTGTGTGTGTGTGTGTGTGTGCGTGTGTTTGTGTATGTGTGTGTGTGTGTGTGTGTGTGTGTGTGTGTGTTTGTGTGTGTGTGTGTGTACGAGAGGGATACTACCAAATAACAGTCCCATTTTTCATAATAACAAAATAGCTAGTCCTTATACCACAGTTACTGATCAATTATAATCATTTGCAAGCACTGTTAACAGTAAATGATAGTGTTGGTTGCCAGGTCTCTTAACCATGTTTTCTGTCCTCCACAGATCAAGTGGGATGATCGCATACTGGCCACCGACCAGGGCCTGCTCATCCGTAGCCTGCAGCCGCGTGATTCCGGCATCTTCTACTGCCACGCCGTGGAGCACGGCTTCATGCAGACCCTCCTACGGCTCACGCTGCAGGTGATCGCCGCTGACCACCTGGACGAGCTGCTGCACCGTGACAATGACCCCTCGGCCCTCGCCCCACACGGTGGCGGCGGTGACACTCCCGGCAACAGCGGCTCCCACCCGCTGGGCAGCTCGCCCAATCAGAAGGTGTGGTACCGGGACTTCCTATCCCTGCTCAACCACCCCAACCTGAACAGCGTGGACGACTTGTGCGAACAGGTGTGGAAGCGCGAGCGGAAGCAGCGGAGGCAGAAGGCCCACATGCTGCAGGCCAGCCAGCAGCACGCCAACAAGTGGAAGATGCTGCAGGAGAACAACAACAAGAAGGGCCGCAACCGCAGGACCCACGAGCAACAGCGGGCGCCCCGGAGTGTCTGAGCTCCTGCCTGACTGAAAATATACAAAACAAAACAAACAAGCAGAACAAAAAACAAACACACACAGAGACAAACAAACAAACTAACAAAGAAATAGACAAACAAAAACAACAAGAACATGAGAATAATACTGATGATGCTGATAGTGATAGACATCTTCCTTCCCCTTCACCTCTGACTGAGAAGAAAGAAACAAAAAGAAATAAAAAAAGAAGAAGCTCAAACTGGAAGCAAACATGCAATATTCTTCTCGTTGCCGTGTATGGGGAAAGGGTCTGAGTGTGTGTGTGTGTGTGTGTGGGAAGGAGACAGAATGAGAGACATGAAAGAGGCATTTAAGTGAGTCTGTGTGTGTGTGAGTGCATGTGTGTGTGTGTGTGTGTGTATGTTCACAAGCATGTGTGTGAATGAATGCGTTACACTTGGTTGTATCCTGAACGGACATTTACTTGAGCATGCTACTCGAGTCTAGCCCAGTTGACACTGAGCACCAGGGAATGACTTTTTGGACCGAACATGTGGACTTGGACTTCCTGTATATACCGTAACAATGAGAAAAAAAAAAAAAAACATCTAGAAAAAAAGCTAATGTATGTGAAAATTGTTTGACATTTAGTCTGTAGTTATACTCCATCTGTGACATGCCCAGGCACAAATACAGTCGATGTCAACTTGGCAACCACTATTTCATGTGTTTAATAATCGGTGTTGGACTGTAGGAGAGCACTCAACCCTCACCTTATGTGGATCAGCGATTCCTCTCTCCAGCGCAATACTCTGTGTGCCGTCACACAGGATGGGACAGGACAGCTGCTGGTACAATGTCCCAGACTGTTTCCACAGTGAGTGGCATGGCAACCATTAGCTGCTCCTGCCGAAGGCCTGCTTGGGTTCAGGGTTTTTTTTGTTGTTGTGGGGCTGCAATGGACTGTGAGCTCCACCCTGCTGGTCCGTCTTGTCCCCCGGAGGCCCTTGCGCTAAGACTGCAACGGTTCATCCATGCCGTGGAGTTGTTTGCCCAGCCCCTTTGTGCCCGCCTGTCCACATAAATAGTCGCACAGCAGGCTTTCCTTCGCTTTCCCTGAGAAGACGCCCATCCGCCCCTCTCCTGATAAAGAGGGGAAAGAACCTGAGCCTCCTGTTGAAATAAGCTCCTTTTGTGATCAGATGAGCATCGCTTCCCAGAAATATTTAATATTGTTCATTGTTTGTCTTGCTTGTGTCAGATTTATGTCAAAAATTTTCTTTTATCCTAGATATTTTTCTCCAGCATAGGTGAGATTTTATTTTATTTTATTTTTTAATTGTTATTTTTTATTTCAGCATATTAAGAAATTACAAGATATTTTTACACAAAGCTCCCAGTATTTAAATATTTAAACCTTCCCATGGTCTAAGTTATTTTATTTTTTTGGATTTTTATAACATCTCTAATGACACGCTATCCATAACAGAACCCAGTGTTCATATGGTCTATAAATTGTCTATAAAGTGTCTATAAATATACTAACATCAGTATGGGCATAGTTTTGGTATCAGTGTAGTTATCACAGATATTGTAAACAAATTCTGTCTTATAGCATGTTTGCAAGACCTTCATCTTAGATGGTAAATGGTGAACATTCTCAAGGAAATCTGGATACATAGTATCTCTACATTGCCCCTCAAACAAAAAACGTTAATGTTCAAAAAGCTAAGGTAATGGCTAGGTTGCTACATATATTCTTAAAGGTACTTTCCCAAATATACTCACACCATGCTCTATCTACACCATATTTCTACTCCAGATTTTCTCTGGCATTCCTGAAAAAAATCAGGCTCTTCTCTAGGTGACCATTCAGCAGTATAGAGGTTATGACACCATGTCCTCTTCCCATCCATGGTGAAAAACAGTATTTTGAGAGTGGACATGTACACAAAGCAGGCATTAAAACACACAATCCAATTGTCCCCTCTCTCTCTTTCTCTCTCTCTCTTTTTGGTGAGCTCTCTGTGTTAGTTAGTGTGGGTCCTGAGTGCAATGCTTAGCCCTAGAGGAGCTTACATAAGAGCCTGTTGTCACTGAGCTCAGTCTTGTTCTGGAAGCAAGGGCCACAGAGGCAGCAGTGCAGCCCTGCAAACAGCACATCTGTCCCTGGCTCGGCCTTGCTCTGATCTGGGTGAGGTGGACGGGGCCTGTGGAGGGAAGCGTGAGGCTTCTCACTGCTCACTGATTATAACTCGCTGGTTGATTAGCGGAAAAAGAAAGATGTATTGTTTATGCTCATGTGATGAATGGTGTTTTGCAATGTGGGAATTGCAAGTCCCTCACCACCGAGGTCTTTTGTCTGTTATGAAGTTTATTTCAATCGACAGCTGGAGATTAACACTGAACAGAGAGAGACACGCATAGGCTCACGCTCTTTCTAATACACACACACACCCACACACACACATGCAAATACACCCATTAGGGCTTGATTTGATTAGCCCACTCTGTCACAACCTGCCATAAACAATAAACTCTGGGTACGGACTGTCAATAAAAGAAAAAAAAAGATTTATTAAAGAAAAAAAAAAGAAAAGTCCTGGTCCACAATGTAAACCACTGTGCGCAAACTGCATGTGAACGCCTTTTGTGTGTGTTGGTGCCCCCCCAGCTTTCCCTGTAATGTTGCTACCTGTTGCTAATCGTGAGTGTTTTCATTTTTCTCCTTCGTGTCCAGACGGGCAGAGCCTCTCCCCGGGGGCCCTGTTCCCAGGTGTACATATATTTATATTCTTAGAGTATGACAACGGTGCAGGTCCTGCTACTACCACTCGTGCACCACTATCTAGAGGTACTCTCGCCCCCCCCGTGTTGTACCCTCACCTTTGGTCAGATGAGACGAATGGAAAGAAAACCTCATCCCATTGAATGACAACTGTTATAATGTTTAAAAAACAAACAAAAAATGCAACGATAAACGCAACAGCTTATGGTTCTGAAAATAAATAAATGAAATAAATAAGATACTGTGTTCATGGAGACGTAATAAAAAAAACTTTGCTGGCATGATCTCTCAGTCTCTCTGAATGGGAATGAGAGAAGGAGAGAAAGATGGGAAGAGATGAAAAAAGAGGGGAGGAGAGAAAAGGAGGTAAAAACTGCTGCTGTAAATGATCGTTTCTGGCATGTACTCTGTTGTTCAAATAAACATTTCTTCTATAAATCCAGGCTGGGTTTGATCCTTGTGCTGTTGTTTTTTGTCTTCTCTTTTCTTTTTATTAGAGAGAGGGAAGGGAGGGGGAGAAAGAGAGAGAGATTGTTTCCTCTGCCTTTCCATTCATTTATTTTGGCTGGTCTAGCTTATTCCCTCTATTCTCTCTGGCGTACCTGAAACACGAGAGGAAAATCACTGGCCGCTTCACATGTCTTTTGGTGGTCACCTAAGCCGAACCCAGGCATCTGGTGGGCAAGTCTTCAGACCATTCATTCACAAGAAGCGCACCCCTCATTCAGATAAACCCAGTCTCTGATTAGAATGTTAGTTTAAGCAGACACATATAGCAAACGACACACCCACACGCACACACACACACACACCCACGCACGCACACACACACACACACACACACATACACACTGATGCATACAGGCACACACACATTTACAAGGTTAGGTGTGTATCAGTATGGTGCATTTCAGAACTGATGGACTCTAGGAGAGAGAGAAGCTGCTCTACTATATACATTAAACAAACATGAAGGAGCGTCTGTCTGTGTGTGTGTGTGTGTGTGTGTGTGTGTGTGTGTGTGTGTGTGAGAGAGAGAGAGAGAGAGAGACAGAGAGAGAGGTGAGGAGAGGAAGGAGAGTAGGTACTTATGTATATAACACTTTCAGGGGATTGGGTGCAGGCAGTGGAAACTTTAATGCTGCATGTTGAACAACCCATGAAAACTTCAGTAGACAGACACACACACACACTCATACACAAACACCATCTCGACTAATACTTTCAAGAGCATTTCTTCAGATTAAAATGCAAGAATGTATCCCACTCATTTCGTCACTCACTCCAAAACTCATTCAATACCTCAATTACTCGCTCAAACACACACTCACTCACTCCCTCGCTCACTTAGAGATATTTGGTACAGCTGGGTGGAATTCACAGTAGGATAGTTGTTCATAATGAATCTAATTTAGGCTGTTTTTATTCTTTACTTTTTACAGTACACTAATTAATTTGCTACATCACAATATTGCCCATTTCCTTTTGGAAACAGACCAAAAATAGATATATAAATAGATAGATACTGTAGATAGATAGATAGATAGATAGATAGATAGATAGATAGATAGATAGATAGATAGATAGATAGATAGATAGATAGATAGATAGATAGATAGATAGATAGATAGATAGATAGATAGATAGATAGACAGATAATTGGGTATGTGGCAACTGAGCAAATGAATATGATGCATTTCTTGTTAGCCACACAACCTCAAAGCCATGCAAGAGAAAACAATCTGACAAGCCAGTCAGAGAAAGAGTGTTGCTGCCATCTTGTGGTACTCCAGAGCAAGTACATTATTGGATCTGTTGACTCTGTACTGCCCATGAAGCTCGAGTTTGAAATTCAAAATGATCACTCATTTACGTTCATTTAAAAATCTAGCCATCTTAAGTGTATGTCTGTATTGTAGATGCATGTATTTGCATATGTATGTGCTTGCCCCAGTTAAGCTACTGTCACCTAATTTCTATCAGCGCATGTCTTCACCTGGACATGCTAGGCTTCCATGTGAGAGTGTTTCACAGTTAGGCATACAGATTCATTATGACCTCTGGGATTGATGTTTTGTTTTTGTTTTCTTGCGTGACTACTGTTTGCTGCACTCCATTTGCACGGCACACCAACGATTTGGTTATTTGGAGTCCAGTCCTTAAGGAGCCTTTAAGATTCCCCATGAACCTGTGCATTTGCCCCTTTCAGTGGGACAGTTTTTGGACAGAACTATGTGTTGTCCTAAGATGTTTCCCTTCCTTCTCCCCAGTTTCTCCCTCCCTCCTAAGTCTGGTATCCATGACATTACGAGTCCCCTGGTGCTCATTATAGGAACCAGTTCCCAGTAGCCCCGCGGGAGTCAGGTCTCCTTCGGAGAGGTCATGGTAGATTTAGAAAGGGTTCTGCTGGACCACTGGGCGAACTCGCCCCGAGGATTTGGTTCACGGGGAGTTTGGGTCAGTGCCACTCTGGGGAGGCCTCCGATGCTCCTGCTGTTTGCTCTGTGTCCATGGCCACCTGGGCCACAAATCAAGGCCACTGAGTGGTAGACAGTTCAATCACATGGCTGCTGTTGCCTTTGCTCAGTGCCTTAGCGGTACGTGGGTTAATTGCACCACACACTGCTGACAGTAAAAGGGAGGTCACTCTGTGAGGACACTCATGTCAACACTGTCAGTGCGTTAGTTTGATATTTAGCAACATTAAAACTGAAATTCCGTTGATGAAATGGCAAAAATGACATTATTTATTTTTAGCTTTCAATATTTTAGCAGATGGTTGGATTTTTCTTCAATTTGGGTTGCATTAATAATAAAAAAACGGCACAATACAGCATACACAAGGCCTATGAATAGATTTTATTCCACTGTTTCTATCAAAATGTGTAAGCCCACCTAGCATTCGTGGAGAATCATCCAGCTGTGGTTATATTTGGTATTGATACTGGAAGTGTTCTGAGGGCACAGTGTGGAAATTCCTGCAGGGATATCATTAAGTATGTTTATCAGAACCACAAATACTGTACATTTGTCTGCAGGATTGTCATACGCTGACTTTGTGCTCTCTAATTCTATCCTCCAAGTTCAAGGAGTAAGAACACCCCCTCTAGAGAAAAAAGAGTGCATTCATCTGTAATGGCCTTCGCTCAGGGAAGTGGGAAGGAGGTCATTCAGTGACAGCATTGATGCCAATAGCCTCAGTGGAGGTTTGCAGGCATTTATGATTTAAGATGTACATTTATGATTGAAATACCACTGACGATTAAAACGACAATACCGCTGACGGTTAAAATGGCAATCATCCCCATATAATACAGTAACTCTGCACAGTCGGTAGACTGTTGATTTACTGTGATATGAAATAGAACAGTGCATACACATATGAAGGACCAGGAGCATCATGAAAAGAATTATTAAAAGGAGTTATTTAAAAATTACATTTATATTGATGTATGTTTTGAACTTAAAAAGAGATTTAAAATTATTTTTATTTCATGAATAAAATGGTTAGAAATTTTAATCTTTTTGGGAATATTCACAAACAATATATTAATATTAACATGAACTTAATTGATTACTTTTTAATTACTTTTTCCTCTTTACCATTTAGAAAAGAATGCTGAAAAGAACTTTCACTCAACAGTCTGAGGGACTGTTCCAAACCTTCACCCTCCTTGACAACTGCGTTGTCAAGTAAACCGCTCAGGAGCTCTTTAACCCAATTAAAGTGTGTATAGCTGAATAACCTAGCCTACCTGCAGGAAATATTTTGCATGAATTCCTTTTTCTGAAACAGTCTGTGTGTTTTTGTTATAGGCTTGTGAGGGCACAAATACAGTGTGAAGATAGTGTGGAGATTTGCGCCTGAATCGCATTCAGTCTTGTTCAGACCCACAAATACTGTACACATAGGAACAGGACTAGGAACATATTACCTCTTGTAAAAAAAAAAGTCTTTTTTTAATGGCCATGACTCTCTTGTTCTCACATTCTCTGTCTGGGCATTTGAACTATTTATAAAATGTCCAAGAGCCTGAGTGAGGTACGGCGCCAGCACATGCTTCTGTGGACTGAGAGTGCCAGGGCCCCTGTGCTCAGGGCGTCCTGAAGAGAGCCCTTGTGTGGTGGTATTGTTGACATACCTCGGGCAGGCAGCGTGACTGCCACCCTGCGTCTTAGGCGGCCTGCTCCGCCATGGATCACAGAAAGCAGCAGTGGCACCAGCAGCAGCAGCAGCAGCAGGAGCAGGCCTCTCCCCAGCCAGGACCTGGGCCATTCCACTCTGCCAGCAGCCTGAACCACTGAGAGCTCACAAGAGCCATAAAGCAGGAGGGAAAGCATGACGCACTGCAGAGACAACGAGAAACAGAGACGACGGATGAATGAGGGGTTTGAGGAGGGGGTGGGGGTGGGGATGGGTGAATTGAGGATGAATGACGGCAAAAGAGGGTAAGATGAGGAAATGAAAGACCGTGTGAGAGGAGAAAGAACTGGAATAGAGTGAGGAGAACCTTTTCGTGATCTCCATGGTGATATCAAACAAAGTGCACAGTCCGTTGTCATTTCTGACTACAAATATATGTTGTGGTGATAAATTATTTGATGAAATGATAACCTGACTATCTATTAGCAAGTGACGCAGAGCACACCAATATCAGACTAGCCTACACCTAGCTTGTGAAAAGGTGCTGTCGGCCATCTCAAGGCATTAAAACATGTTTAACGTTCCATTGCTAAGAATGTACTGCATTACATAGTCACTGATTTGTTTGAAAGCTTGTCACCTCCTGAGCATTGTCTATGTCATCCAGATGTTGCGTGAGCTTGGCAGCTGAGTGAACAGTAGGACGTTTTACTGACACGTCGAGCACCAGTGATTTCACACGTTGTGTGATTTACTAGCAGACCCCCCTTACTTTCTCTCACACACAGTTCATCAGTCCATCAGCCACTGGTGGAGTCTTTTCATGGCTTGGGCTGAGACTCAATGAGCCGTGCACTCTAGCTGATGATCACGGGGGGGGCGTTTCAAGGTGGGAGTGGAGCATGAAGATGACTGGCAACTAAAACGAGCTGCTACGCACTCTGTGTGTGTCTGTGTAGGTGTGTGTGTGTGTGTGTGTATTTGTATTTGTGTGTGAGAGAGACAATATGTGTGTGTGCATGCATGCATGTGTGTATGTGTGTGCAAAAGAAAGAGAATATGTGTTTGTATGTGTGTGTGTTTATAATTACACACAAAAATGCACACATTTGTTTTTATACACACGTGTGTATGAGAGACAGAGAGGGAGAGGGAGAGAATGTGTGTGTGCAAATATGTGGTGTGTGTGTGGAGGGTGTAGCAAAACTGTGGAAATGAAAAACTGCACACATGTTGAACATGTTTTCAGAGGAATGTTGATTTTATAGCATTTTACTTTATTTTATTGGGACAGCCATTGTTTTGGTGGCCGTTTCAACACAGTTCCTTAATGTGCAATTTATTCCATTTTGCCAGCCCATAACTTTCCCTTTGGGCTCAGTTCAATCTCAATAGTGGAATTTTTGGTCAGTAGGAAAACGACAGCTCATGAAATGCTCCTGCTGACCCGTTCAATTTCTTTTGTTCACTGTGTTGCAACAGGAGTTCTATATAATGTTATGGTTAAACACACACCAGCCAAAGTAGGCCATTAGTACCGTCAGTCAGGGCACCAGCAGGGGTGTTATAAAACAGTATGTGCACACGCTCTCGCTTGGATCAGGTGTGGGCTGGGCGTTATTGGGTTCCCAGCGATGCATCAATCACACACTGTTATGACTCCCATTGTCACTGTGAGCTGTTGGCTTTTAAGTGCTTTTCTGGAACGTTCTCTCGACTTGCTGACAGTGCCTGCAAGTTTGACAGGGGTAATAAGGTAAGGCATAGAACTCAAACGCACGCACAAACACACACACACATACACACAAACACACACACACACACAGTTTCTGCCTTTAAATCCGACTCTTTTCTTCTCTTGTTGTTTCATTTGTCACACCCTCTTGTCAAGAGACGGTGCTTTTCTGGCTTGCTACCTTTATTACAGGCACCTTCCTGTGCTGTCTAACCTCTTTAACGCTCAACATTCTTCCCTCTCTCTTTCTCTCTCTCTTTTTGTCTCTCTCCCTCTCTCTTTCTCTCTATCTCTATTTGTCTCTTTCCCTCTTTCTTTCTCTACCTCTCTGTTTGTCTCTCTCCCTCTCCCTTTCTTTCCATGCACCAATGAACCCTGTCAGATGTGTCTTCTCTGTTGTCTCTGCTGGCTGGCTACATGCTGTTTGTGTGTGTGTGTGTGTGTGTGTGTGTGTGTGTGTGTGTGTGTGTGTGTGGGGGGGGGGGTGATGGAAGCCCCCTGTGCCCCTTGTCTGCAGTGGCAGTGCACAGAGAGCCACACAGGGCTTTGTTTTAACAGTGTTCAAATTCCACCACCGCCTTCAACATGCCAGCCTCCCCGGACAGCCAGAGGCGGGCGCTGCTCCACACCCTGCCGTGCCCCGCCATCCACCCCACTGCCAACCCCCACCCCACCCCGACTCCTTACCCTCAACACTCACCCCAGCCCCCCTGGCACCTCTGTCATGCCTGTCGAATTAGGCCAGCTGCTGCAGAGCATGGAATGCAAAAACGAAACACTCCGAACGAACGAAGTGGGCAAAAATAGATCCAAGCATCCATTCCTCCCCCTGTAATTCATTTCACTCTCCCTCCCTTCCTCTCTCCCTCCCTCTCTTTCTTTCTCTCTCTTTCTTTTTCCCTCTTGCAAACAAAACTTTGCACTATGTCATCATCCTTCCACTAATTTGACCTTTTTCTTTTTTCTTTTTTTCTCTTCTCTCAAACAGTACTCTGTTCCTCTGTATCCAGGGTCATGGCGCTGCCGGACGATCCAAAAACGATGCAAAATTAAAAAAAAAAAAAAAGGGGGGAACGAGAGAAGGAGCCCTGAGAGTGGTGTGGCTCCTCTGGGTATGGCTCTGGCACAGGAAGTGTTTGTGTTGGCATTAGGAGCCATTAAGTGTTTATTTATGGAATGAGGAGGCCTGCCGCCAGCCGCCTGCCACGCCACCACACTCCCCAGACTGAGAAAGAGGCTTGAGGTGTTTGCTTTGCAGCACACGACCCGCTGGCGTCGTGTCACACGTGGCCCTGCCAGACTCCACTCATGTCTTCATTTAGCTCCGTCATCCGCCTAGCCACTCTCTCTCTCTTTCTCTCTCTCTCTCTCTTTCTCTCTCTGACTCACTCTCTCTTACTTTTTTCACATATGCTCTCTCTCTCACTCACTCCTTGCAGCTCTCAATCTCTCACAAGCCCTTCCTCTCCCTCTATTTCTCTCTCTCTCATACTCCTTTTCTCTCTTTTTCTCTTCCTAATGTCTTTCTCTCACTCTCTTTCTCCAGAGGCATGTCAGTCAATTCAAGTTGATCCTGTTATTTCTTCTACTGAATCTACTTTTTTTCCCATAATTCCTCCTGTTCCAGCCATGGCCTATGACTCACATACCCCGTCTTTATCCTTCCCAAAGCACTGCAGTGGCTCTAGCCAACCACTCTCTACCACCCCCTTCGGCTTTATGCACTTTCCTCTCTCATACACATACACACACATGTGCACACACACACATACACATGTACACACATGCCTACACATACACACACACACACACACACGCACATACACTCCCTTTTCATCCCTCTCCGTCTGTCCCTCTCCCACACTCTCTCCTTTCTGTCCTCTCCTCTATTTATACTCTTTGCTGCATTTTCTCTGTCTCTTCATCTCTCATAAACCCTTCTCACTTTCTCCCGAGTGGCTGCAGTCCAGTCTTGGCCTGGCAGACCTACTGTTCAATCGTTCAGAAAGAGAGGGAGAGAGAGAGAGAGAGAGAGAGGTGGATAAAGCAGGGCTCGGGTGAAGTGG
Organism: Tenualosa thibaudeaui; assembly: GCA_027481765.1. Taxonomy (NCBI): domain Eukaryota; kingdom Metazoa; phylum Chordata; class Actinopteri; order Clupeiformes; family Clupeidae; genus Tenualosa; species Tenualosa thibaudeaui. The sequence continues at coordinate 17,744,437 of JAIFZK010000007.1, forward strand.
ATTGGGATGGGGTGTGGTGTGGAGTAACGAGGAGCGAAGAGAACCGTGTGTGTGTGTGTGTGGGGGGGGGTGCTCCAGGAAGAAAGCCCCTAATCACTTCCAGAGAGCCCTGGTGCGGGGCAGCTCCAGCTCCAAACAGTAACTCAGTCTTCAGACTGGAAAGGCCCCCCTGCCGCCGCTGTGCCAGGCCTGAAACAACACACGCAAGGGACGGAGGGATCGTTTCAGCGAAATTGTGGCGCGAGTGAGAGACGAGCGTTGTCATGTTTCAGAACATGGCACAGGCCAGGGCCTTGGCTGGCTCAGGAGCAGGGTGGCTCTAATTGTTCCGGCTTCATCCCCTATTGGCTTTGGCAGTCGCTACTGGAATGCCTCACTTAACGTTGGAGGCTACCGGCTGCTAGCCCTAGAGGGTCAACATCCACAAAGAAACAACAACTGAAAAAATACGGCTCTGAAATTTGATTTAAAGCAGTGTAATGTAATTTTGGACGTCTTGGTTACACAGGCAAACCGTCCGGAACAGAAGCTTTGGAGGTAACAATGCCGCACATTCACTGCATGAAGACATTTGCACGCCCCATATGGTTCACAAAACATATGCCTTTACTTCAAATGCTGATAGTGATCTGGTAGCAAATATTATTTTCCCGGCTGCTCCCTTGAGATGTTGGCTTCTGACACTTTTCCAAGTGGGTGCAGGGGCTGGGTTGGATCAAAGGCTATCACAAACGGATACAAGCCATGTAAACACACAGACAGGGGGAGGATTTTTTCCCCTTATCCCAGCGTGAAAGGCTTTGACATTGGTCGGCGATAGTGCACGTTGTCAAGTGACCTGCCGTATCTCTCTGTGTAAACAGTTTTCATCGGTACCCGGCCCTAGCCAACAGGAGGAATCAGCATCTATCAATGGCTGAGGTGCCAACAGCGCCTAGACCAGACCTGACCTTTTTATCTGAACGTAAACAAGCGGGTGGTGGCTCGAAGAGGCCGAGTGTTGACAGAGACACCGTCGCTTGGAGGTCATGACCCCTGTACACGTCCACGCAAGTCCCACAATCCCTGGCTTTCACCACTTCATTCCACTTAGAAACATGAGAGCAGAGGCTTAGCCAGGAGGGACTGACTGAATATGAAAGGCTCTTTAGAATTATACGGAGAAATCTGCGTGACAGTCTTTCAGGAAGATGTGCCGCAGGAACAGCCTTACTCGATTTTTCAATGCCTTACTAAATGAACAAGATTTGTTCTCAATATGTTGTACTGTGATTACATTTGTAGTCATGCACATATCAGGTGGACAATGTGCCTATTAGTCCCATGATATAAGGTGCAGAGGACATACAAAAAGACATTGACAAAAATGCCTCCAAGCTGTAGTCTATATGTATGTGACTGAGGCAGTGTTCTCTGAGCCGTGCTGCGATGACAGACACTTTGGCTCAATGCGTAGGTGTCTCTGCGGTCTCCAAGAAATCGTGAAATGGGGTGGACAACTTTTATAAACTTCTGTGAGTGAACGCAGGTGAGGAATGGCGTCAGCATGCATGGGGGAAAAAAGCACCTATGGAAAAGCAAGCAGAAGAGAATGAATTTAAAGGTGCTGAAACTTCCTGTCAGTTGCGGCAGGATAAACAAAGGCAGGACAACAGAGCGGGTGAGAAAGGGAGGGGAGGTGGGGCTTAGACAGCGACAAACAGAGAGACAGACAGATAGATGGAGTGTGTGAACAGGAAACATCAAAAAAAAGAAAAAAAGAAATGATACAGTGTCAACAACAATGAGTCAGGATGTGACACAGACTTGTACAGAGGGCCCTTTCTGCCCTTCCAATGTCTGACACAACAGTGTTTACAAAATATCACACACATCTGAGCCTAAAACAATGATTATCACACATGTATCCTGTTTGATTTGTTATGATCTCATGTGGCAGCTGGTATGTGCATCATATATGTCACACCCTGGTGATGACAGAAGTCTCTGTATTTAGTGTGTGAGTGTGTGTGTCAGAGTATATGCGTGCGCACACTTGTGTGTGCTAATATGTGTACCTATGTACGCGTGTGTGTGTATGTGTGTGTGTACACATATTCCTCTGACGTTGATATTAGCAAGGCTGGAATGTGTTTCGGCTCAGTGGAGACAGAGGGCACTGCTCTGTCCAGGCTCTTGATCAGCACAGAGATTCGAGCCATGTGGCACATGCCAGGCTGCGCACAGAGGTCAGAGGTCATGGGAGAGTGCACTGGAGTGACCACAGCTGCAGCAAATATGTATCAGAACACCTGGGTGCAGGAAAGGCTTCAATCAGTAGCTTGGCCACAGTGCAAAAGTACAATAGCACAATGTCCAAAGTCAAATAGCACAATATACAACAGAAAATGTATTTGAAATGTACATTATGTCCTTTGAAGAGTGTTTTACATTGTGCATCAAAAATGCAATTTCTGCTGCCACATCCAGCTGAAATTCCTTCAGGCAGGAGTCATGCTGAGCCACATGTGTCGTGCTTAGCATAACTACAAACTCGCAAAAATAATTTGGATTATTCAAACCAGAGTCCACAGAGGTTCAAATTTGTTTGAAACTGTAGACTTTGCAATATTGTAATGACAACCAGTCCGTTCAGGCGTTCAGTACCGACACATAAAAAAAAACATTCATATATCACTTTGAATATGAAGGCAAGTGATCAGTCCTTTAATCAGGCACATGTGTGTGTGTGTGTGTGTAGGGCTAAATGTGTTTCATATATTAAGAGCATTTATATATTTATTTATTGGTCTTTTCATGTTCTCTTTATGATGGGCGCTTCATCATGCTCAGTCCTCCCTAACTGTCTAGCCGAAAAAATCTCTACGACCTTTAAAATGATTAACAGCAAATTGCCCTGTGAGCAAAGTGAAATTACCAAATGTTTTACTGTATTTGCTTCTCCTTAAATCAAATCCCATGCGATGTTTTCATTCTCAGCCTCGTTACAAGTCCCACCATGCTAGCATTTCAGTCATGTAAAAACCATCAGGGACGGGCGGTAAGGACATTCAATATGGATAATCGACTTATTTCTGGTTTCTGGTTAACCTTACTAAACATCAAAAGGTGTGGTTTGGAACCCAGATTGAAAAAATGCCTGCATATCCTGGTGGTCCTTTGTTTTTTGCAGGATGGCAGCTTAGCCGTTTAATTTTAACTGCCACCAGATCGACCAGCAGAGAAACAGACTCTGATGGGAGGAAGGGTTCTGGTTTAGTCTCTGAGGGTGCACAGAAACAGCTCTTGGGGATCGAGTTGCACAAGGTTACCCATGATGTGGCAAGGATTAACACAAAGAAGAAGGAGCAACATTGTGACTGAACCAGGGCTGTGTAATATCCCCAGAACTGGGGTACATTCTTCTTGCAGTTCATGCAGATAGTATAGCCTCTATATAAGCCACAGATGAACCACTATATCTACAGTTTCAACTTCATCATGGTTACCACTGACAGTTGATTCATGTGTACTTTGATACAAACCCAGTCAGTAGAAGTCTGCCATTTTCCCGTCAAAATACTGTCCTAAGAATGGTAGCCTGGGCATTAATTCTAAATTTTGATAATGGGGAAACTCTAAAATCTAAGAAAAGCTCATTTCATTTAACTACACAGAATTGATTTGTTAATTTAATACCACAAGAAAGATTCTAAACTGAAACACTGGTGGGTCAACTCAAAGTTTTCACACATCACATAACTGCTTTAGTTCATACTGTCTGACTTTGCACTTTGCCAGACAATGAAATAAAGGGCCATTACGTTCAAAGAGAGAGGTGCTGCACTGATTCAGATTAGTACAGCAGTCTCTAAAGACAGACCCAGTGTGGAGAAAACATGAAATGTGAATGTAACATACACAGCTGGACCATAAATTTGAACACATGCTCATTAGACCTCTATAAAGTGTTAATTTACTGCATATTACAAAGCCTCTGTGTATAGAGGAATTCCTCATTCTATATCTCCATTAATCCTACTTTCTTGCTGCTGGCTCGACCACAGTCTGCATTACATCTTCCTAGCCATTAAGACTGTGCTAAACTTCACACTTTGACAGGCTGTACATCACCATGTCCTATTGCAAACAATTACACAGGTTCTCCAAGGCTCTGGCAACAGGCTAACCTACCCCCCGGAGAATGGCCATTACGGTCTCTCTGGGCCAGGAAACCACTGAAGGCTTTGTCAGGTGTTGAGGATCTGTGTCTGCACTCCAGTTGCCTCAATCATTGAAACGGCTCCCTGTTTGGTCTCGACTGGCAGGTCTGGAGAAGAAAGTTGAGAGTCAGTGTTTGTTTCATCATTATATATATTTTTTTAAGACTAAATGCATGCCAGAGATGGAGAATTCTTCTAATATTTTGTTCGTGTGTATGTAGTGAAGAAACACTGTTCCTCTGACACCATCCATGGAGTGTACTGCTGTTTTGGGCAAGACAATGGAATGGAGTTAGTTTTCTGTTGGATAGAACATATCAGGTTTGGAGCAGACATTCTTTAGAATAACATTATTCTCAATCTCTACGCACAATCAACCATAAAAACTACATAACCCTATGAGAGGAAACTCAAATTGAAAATTGAAGGTGTTAAAGCACTTTGACTGACCGACCAAAGGTAAACAGGACACAAGGACTGGGGTTGTACACCGGAGACTTGACGACATTGAGCAAACACCCATAAATCATGTAATGGGTCTTTCAGGAACACCTTCCCCCCAGTCAGTCAAGTCAGTCAAGGATCTTCAAGTCCGAAACGATGAGATTCCCTTCAAATCCACCCACCCCACCACCACCACCACAGCTGAAACCTGCTCTTCATATCCCTCCAGTGACCCAACAGAGGAACTTCCTGGTCCTTCGAGTCACAGTTTTACAACCCAGTGGTCATCTCTGTCTCGGAGCTGTATTGAAAATCAATCAATGACTCACGAGAGACAAAGAGAAAGAGGAAGGGAGAGAGAGAGGCAGAAAGGAAAGAGACAGAAAGAAGTTACTCTATCCTTCATACCCGTCAAGAAGACAAATGGCGTCCATGACAGGGAGTTGAGGGGTGACTTATTTAACCCAAGTTTAGGACTGGCCTACACATCTGGGCTAGTGGGGTCCCAGCAGTGCGCCCGATCTCATCTGTGTTGACCATCAGCCTTTAAGAGCCACGCACGTCCAGCTCTGCTGAGGCCTGCTGTGTGGTGCAAGCACACAGCTCACATACACAGCAGGACCTTCATGGCCTGAAAGGCTGCCAGCTTACCTCACTGGCCTGGGGCCTAGCACACTGACCAGGGGGGAGACACAGAGGCGCGGAGGGTTGAGCAATCAGTGTAGAACCTGGCCAAGAATGGTATAAGGGAAGTGGGTGATTTGAATACATGATGGTTCGCCTGCAAGTAAAAGCTCAAGATGTCATTGTAAGAAGTCCTGTCTTTCTCATCTGATTCCAAGTTTATAGCATTTACGATCTGGGGATAAAGTATCTAGCTTTGTTAATGAAGCTGAAAAATGTCTCCTTTGAGTGACATGCATGCACACACACACACACACACAAGGTGAAAATCAGTGAAACATATACACACAGTACATCACACTCATGCTCACACGTGCACACACACACACACATGCATGCCAAATCACACACACAGGCACACACACACCTATACATGCATAGACCCATGAAATTTCGGACAAATTTAAAGGCGGCGGTTAAATCCCTACAAACCATCAAGCCCATCACAAAGCAATCTGCATTTGGCCGTGCTTGTAATGGCAACTGAGATCATTTAAGTTGCCAGAGAAGTGTTCTGGCCTCAAGTAATGCTATCCCCCAGAGCTCAAAAGCCTTGCTAATTAAATCTGATTAGCTTCGAACGCCATTTTTTACCCCTGTGCTTCCACTTGTTAGCATAATGGATGGCTCTGTGAGGTCACCCGTTGTATTTCAATGGGAAATGTGCTTTGCTCTGGCTATTTGAGGGTGGTGCAGTTAAGTTCACCTAAATGAATATATTCTGCTGAGAGAACGGGGAACATGGCCGCTAACGGATGACTAAAAAAAAGTGAAACTTTGAAACTGACTCGGTGAGTAGTTACCCTTGGAAGTGAAGGAGGCAGGCTGTCTGGTCTCCCCAGACCCGGATTGTTTTCACACAGTTAGCAATATGTCAACACAAAATATAGCAAAAAAACAACAGACCTCCCACCCTGCCTTACTAACCCAGAAGCTGTTGATAGATCCCATCCAGTTTTCCCTTCCCAGCTGTTCTTTGACACCTCCATTTGAATGGGTCAGCTGATACACTTGCCTTGGTTTGGGCAGCTCATACACATACACACACACACACACACACACACACACGCACACACACACACACACAGACACAGATACACACACACACGTACACAAACACACACACACACACATTCTCTTTCTCTCTCTCTCTGTGGAGAGGACATTCTTTAATCCTCAGAGGATCTCCACTGGTCTCAGTGGGCTAGTGCTTGTGTTTGCATCTGCAGTAAAGCATGGGCCAACACAAACACACCTGGATTCTCGGTCAGTGTGTGTGCGCGACCAGGAGAAGCAGTCAGATCACAGTACACAAGAGGATGCCATACAACGACAGACCAGCACACACACACACACACACACAGTCCATATACAGACAGCCACATAAATTCGCTTTTACGTACACACAATCCTTCTCTCCTTTCCCCTTCTTGGACCTTCCCTCCTGCACATACAGGCTCACATATGGTATCATTTAAGTTATCAGTAGACACCGGAGTTCAATTTCTTTCACTAGAAAGATAACATTCTTCTGAATTTATGGTAGACTCAGGGCAAAATATTATTGATATCAAGACCCCCAGTTGCATTTTCATCAGGGCCTCCTGACAATGATGTGGATTGGTGTGGATTGTACAAAGCCCTGGAGCACTCTCATTTCTGTGCCATCTATCTGTCTCAGCCAGCCTGTGAAGTAGATTAGCAATCTCAGACTGATTGGACTCCAGATACTAGAACAATTCAAGAATATTACACTCACGCAGCTGTGCCTACTTACTGGAGAGGGGAAGTCCAGGATTTCCCCCAAGCACATGTGGTTTTGAGGAAAAGTGCGTGTCAATGGGACGGCCCCTGCAATCCCTGTGACACAGTCAGGGTCCAACGCCCAAAACATCTATATGACTTACTGTGTAACATGTCTCAGAGGCCTAATTTTTGACTGTAGGAACTGATAACCATTGAGTTAACCTCCGAGATGAAAATCGTGACATTTCCCTGAATTTTCCCTGGGAACGGATAACATTCTCATTTCTGCAGTCACATATCTTAGCTTCAAAACTCGGGGACAATGTGGGTTTTCTTGTATTTTACTAGGGACAGACCACCAAAAATGGGGACTGTCCCTGGAAACTGGCATTGTCTGGTCACCCTACTCTAAATCAGTTGGTGTGTAAGCTACATTATATTGTACATGCCTTTTTTGCATCATATTCACACACACACTCTCTCTCACACACACACACACACACACACACACACAGATACAAGCATCCCCAAGTGCAATAACTGTATGGAAGCAACATGCTGCAAAATGTATGTTCGAGCCTCAGAAGCTCCTGAGGCAGGTTTAAATATACATGAACTACTGGCAAGTGACCTTTGAGTTGCCAGGTCTGCCTGGAGAAGATGCTGAGAGGTAATATGGTGCATGCACTGTGTTAGCTAACATCTTCAGCTCTCAACAAAACTGAGCCCTGGTAGAGCTATCTATAATATATCACAAGCCACAACCATGGGAGACTTTTAAGTGTAAATTTCTTGCTGGTTGATTCCACGCCTGGGGAGCGCTCCAGGACAAATAGACCTAAAAAAGTTCTATGCCATAGATACACCAGAGTAAGACTCAAACAAACACTCCCTCCTTGTCTTTCGTGCTTGGCAGCCATGTTGGAAGCTGACACTAGGCAGAGCTGGAACCCCACATCGTACAGCATGTGTCAGCTGGCCAGCTTTTGTCAGTCTGAATTAGTTCACTCTTGGAGTTTTTAAGGCCGTGAAAACAATCAGCATCAGTCTCCAATTTTCTGTATGTTCGACCATGGTGTTTTCAGCTTGTAACAAATTTAGCCTTATCCTTTTCCCCTCCTCATTCTGACCACCATGGGGTGTGTGGAATTCCTCTTGGCCTGCAGTCAGCCTGTGGTCGCACCATCCAATGCAAAGAGATGTGTCGAGACCCTGTGCTAAATCAGTCAAAGGATGTTCCTTCCATCTGAGGCAAACAAAAAAAAAAATGAAAAAATATCTCCTCTGGGTCTTCCATAACTGCTGACCACAGAGAGACCACACAATGGTGACTTCATTACTTTCATCCATCAGCACCTCTGTTGTTTCTTGTGTGTGTGTGTGTGTGTGTGTGTGTGTGCGTGTGTGTGTGTGTGGCGTAATAACACTCTGTGACGTGAAAGGTCCTCCTCACCCACTATGGCTGTGCTCCAAGACTGGACGGTTCTTCGAGGATGATGCCTGTGACTCCGTGTCCATGCAATGAGGACTCGAGAGAGTCTCCCCATGAGATTGGGCTTTCTTTGGCACTGACCGAGCCCTAGGCACTGTGTCTGTCCTCAGTGTGCTGATGTTATCTGATGTCATTGAGAAGTGGCCAATGGCAGACCACAGGTCTCAGGGTGTGTGGACCAGTTATACAAGAGCACCCCACCACCCCTCGTTGTGCAATGTGGTGGGGGTGCTCTTCAGTGTGTTTCATATGTGTGCTTCTTTAGTCTTCTTTTACACTCTAGGAATGTGATTTGAATTTACATGTCTAGTGCACTTCCATTGCAAAAACACTTTCCAACTTCCAGGGTCTCGTGTCAATACAGTTTGTGGTTAAGGGGAAACGTGCATGAAGAATTAAGTGTTGTTTGTCCAGTTCCCTTCTCAGTCTGAGAGGGATCTTGACAGGTTAATCAAATGAATTATGGCAATTAGGATTCTTCCAAGAACAGCACAGCGAATGAGTAATGAACTAAATAATTTTATATTAATCAGAATTTTTACGTAGGGGTAAGAAAACGGGTTGAAGGACTCCTCTCACTCAGTTGTTACATTCATGCTCTTGTGGAGGCATTTGTTTTCTTATAGGGTGGAAAGTTTCACCCCATATTGAGGGAAGTGTAGTGAAGGGGTTTGGTCTCAAGGGGACAGTAAAATTGCCGTAACCAATCGAGTATGACACAGCGGACACATATATATACACACACACACACACTATATATATATATATATGTACATGTACAGTATGTACCAGTTAGTCTGTGTATACACAGACTAACTGGTACATACTGTACATGCACACATCCCCACACACATTTGTTTTAAAAATCTAGATGGTTTCCCATAAACACTTTGTACCAAGGTCTACATGTCATATGACCATCATCTTTGATGATGCTTGCATGACAAGCATAACCATATGCCATAATTCATTAAGTGATGCTTCATGAAGTCTTACAATGACTATACTGTTGTAACTACTGTACAATGCACTTATAAGACACCTAAATAATACAAAACACATTTCTATTGCCTCCACAATTTGTTTTTATCCAATATGTACTGTATATTCTATTAAGATATTGCATTGTTTTGATACACATACACAGGGTATTCAAAAAGGACTGGTACAAACATATATTATAGTAATAATCCCTTCAGAATGTTTAGACATCTGTCTGGGCAGGACCTATACATGTCTGTGAAAAAGAGTGCATCTCTGAGTGTTTGGAGTGTGGACGTGTCCTGCGGGCCATGTGAGACCCACCTGTGTAAACCGCGAGTGTATCTGATGGAGTCGTCTGAAATGAATACAGGGAGGTCCCACTGATGTCTGAACGAGGCCTTTGTTGCTGTGGACATCGCTCGCTCTGACCCCCTGAGTCGAATGGGGCTCTCTCTAAGATCTCCTCTCATACACACATTACATGGTTGTGTAGGTGAGAGAATGTGTGTGTGTGTGTGTGTGTATGTGCATGTGTGGTGCATATTTTTGTGCGAATGTGAATCAGTGTGTCAGTCTGAGTGAATTACCTTAATGTGAAAAACAAATAGAGAAATAGAAAGAATCAGACAGAGTAAGAAAGTGTGTGTGTGTGTACCATAGACCATTGCATGTGTGCAAATGTCTGTGTGTGTGTGTGTGTGTGTGTGTGTGTGTGTGTGCACGTGTGTGTAAGCATCAGAGCAGATGGACCCCTGTGTCCTCCTGGCCCTCTGTGGCCTCTTTGGGGCCTTGCAGTTGTAATTCCAACATTAGCAGAAGGGAAAATATTTTCACTGCATTATGTGAGCATGAAAGAGAAGCTGTCACCCCATCAGACATGCAGTATTAAAACAAAGGCTCAGTATTAACACTCAATCAAACAGTTATCCTCCATACTGTGCTCACTTATGGTGTGTTTGTGGTGTGTGTGTGTGTTTGTGTGAATATGAAGTAGGCTGACAGGAAGCTCAAAATTAAACCAATATGACCCAAGAGTCACACTGTGATTGACAGTCGAGGACAAGAACCAGTTGACACCAGACAGAAGCATGCCGGGATGGTTGGTTTCCATGTTACAGACCTCCACTGTTAAACTCCTGTCTGTCATGTTGTTTTGATGGATGATGATGACAAGGCACAATGAGTGATGCACGGTAAAGCTGGACAGAAATGTCCATGAATTCTCCTTAAGTCTCTCTCATGCTGAAAGAGTTCCATCAGAATTCCTCGGCCCTGGGCCATAGACCACTGACTGGTATGTGACCACTCTGAGGAGGGAGTCTGGAGACCACTTACTGGTATATGACCACTCCACTCCAAGTAGGGAATCCGGAGAGCGCTGAAGAACAAAACATCTTTGCTTCTGGAAATGAACACTCTGCCCAGCAACAAGCTGTTTGGGGCATAAATCTGCATCCCACATCCATCCATCCATCCATCCATCCATCCACCACTACTAAACACTGGAGCATTGGATAGCACTTAGTCATTCCCCCAGCTGTCAGTTCAGCTAAATTTTACTATAGTGAGCTTTGAACAACACAATGTCTTCATTATGAAAAAGAAAAAAAACATCTTGACAATGACATATTTGACAGATTTCAAACAAATATGAGAAGCCCCAGTTAAAGAGGATTCCCACCATTTTGTGTGATTGTAAGTTATAGGGGTTGTATTTCACAGCTGAAAATGTTTTATGCTCTTCAGAAATGTTTTACAGCTCCCTTTGTGGTGAGATAGTCATCAGAAGAGGGGGCAAATGGAAAGTGTGCGTTGGCGGAGTGGCATCTGACAAGTCTGTTGGCACGACTCTTGATGGGGCCCATGCCATCTTTTCCACATCATATTTCTCTCTCTCTGTCTCTTTGTCTCTCTCTTTCTCTCTGTCTCTTTCACACACACACACACACACACACACACACACACACACACACAAAACTACACACACACACACACACACACACACACACACAAACAGTCCTCCTTCTGTTTGGTCTGAGTTTGCTCTTTAGGGTTAACATTTACGTCAGTCTGAGTTACTGTCATCGCAAATGTTTCGCATTTTTATGGCTAACCTATAGAGTGCTGTTGAATGCATTACAATGGCACGCAAAACATACACTCTGTTTACAGAAATTGTTCTTGACTTGGAATTACGGTCAGGGCCAAACAAAGGAGATAGAGTGCTCATGGTAGCCTCTATCCCTAAATCATCCCCTCTCTCTTCCTCTTTCTTTTGCTGATTCTCGCTTGTCCTCTCTCTCTCTCTCTCTCTCTCTCTCTCTTGCTCTTTCACTCTTTCTCATTCTCTGTCTGTCTCTGCCTTTCTCTTTGTCTAATGGCCCTGGTGTTTGTCATTGGTGTGGTTTGAGATTACAGGGCACCACTGCCAGTCCATGGCACTGTGTGAGTGATCACTGTTATTAGCTGGGGGGGGGGCAAACAGGGTAGGCAAAGATGGGCATGAGGAGGAGGGGAGTCGATCCTCCGCAGATGGAGATAGGGTTGCACGCCAATCGTCAGGACTGTAAAGCCAACGCATATACAATAAAGCCAGAACAAACACCCCCGCCCCCCCCCCCCCCACACACACACACACAAATTTATATTTTACAGCACACACGATATTAGCATGCTGTTTTAAAGCTATCGGTTTCACATGACACAAAACGTTGCATGCTCAAATGGTACTGGAAACGGCTGGCAGCATCCTGCATGTGATGCATATGGGGGTTTACGGCTTCTGACACATACCACAGATAAGATCAAAAACAGTTTCAGACTGAGGGGGAGGAGGGAAGAAAATCCAAACACTATAAGGAAATGAGAGCCTGCATATAAAACAGGCCGTCTTCTCTTTATATTAAAAATAAACGGCACATACGGCTTCGCGGTTAGTGCTAATAACGAAAGAGGCCAGAAATGCATGTAGACGGCAGGAATGAGAAGCGTGTTCAGATGCAGGTGGGGTTTGGATGTGAGTAATGGACTCTGAGAAGTGGATGGGACAGATGCGGTCCTGACGCCAGAGCCTTTGTTTCCTGGTCCAACATAAACATCCTCTTTCTTACCTTATGGAAACTGAAATGTAATGATAGCTCACAAGAAAAGCAATGAATCATGGGAAAGAGAACACACATAGTTCCGACTCTCTGTAGTGGCTCTGATAGCAAGTTGGGAATGGATCAGTAGTCAGTAGTCGACTAGTCAGGGCTCAAAGTCTATAGGTGTCTCACAGGCCTTAATGGTACAGGTGCAGGTGAGGCAGGTAAGCATATTCCATAAGTGAAAGATCAAAATCACTGCACACAGATCACTATTAAATTCATTTTTATCTATTTGGAGTTAACAACTATTTTTGCTAAGTGCTCCATCTGGTTTGCTCTGCAGATCTTCTCACTTCTGAACTAGTCAGGGCTCTTGTGATCCAGTAAGCGGTGCCAGAGACTCTGGGCCAGAACAATGGGCAAACAACTAAAGAGGGCTGAAGTCAGTGTTGGCCACATGTGCTGCTAATCAATTAGTATGGCTATGGGGAGGCATGGTGCCACAGCAAGTTGACATAGAACCAACACCCTCAAGCCTTGACAACTACAGGGTGTGAGAGTGAAGCAAATGGACTGGAATATGGTCCCAAGTTTTCCCCAGACTGCCCAAACTGATTGCCTAACATAGGAAAAAAGTCTTTATCATGTGTAACATCATTATTTGCTTTTGGATAGTGTGATGGCCAGAATCCTTTGTGCAACTGTGCGAGCTCTAAAATGGCAAGAGCTGATGGAAAGGCATAAAAACGAAACAGCGTGAGACACAAGTATACCTGTCCTGCTGATTGGTTCAGGCACAGTAGGTAGATTAACTTGCAAATCAAGTGTTAGGTTTCATGATGATTATCTGTATTTATCTGAGCTAGTGTTTATTCTAGTTTCAGAAGATCGTGGGATGACATAGTGTGTGCGGTGAAGAAAAACTGGTGTAATGCAATATTTTTTTCTGTATTTCCTTACGTGCACAATCTTTAATTCCTTAAAAAATAACAAAACTTTGTATTTGATTTGAGCATTTTGTCATAAGAAAGGTTAAGATCTAAGACCTGATACCAGATGACTTCAGCAGGTTGACTAAATTAGAATGAGGTCACCGTGAGATTTGATTAGCATTCAGATTGAAGTAAGGTCGCCTGTTTGAGGGGAAAAAAACAAAACACTTCTCCAGCCAGTTTGTCGCTGTCTGAAACCCATAGCTCCAGGTACTCTGCAAATGGGCAGTTACATAAACGAAACTGAATCGAAACCGGCATCACGCCAAATCACAGCCAGACGTTGATAACATCCAACTCTCTTTTCCTTCTTCTTCTTCTTCTTTGTTGTTCTATTTTAGGTAGAGCCAAAGGCGTGCTGATTACATTCACTGTTCAGTCTGGAGGGCAAACGCACTCTGGTGGATGGCTGTGCCTGGGGGGAACACGCCTTACTCTGATTTCACAGGGGTGCATCCGAGCTCCACCGAGAGATGAAAGGAACCCATGAATCACCGGCACACCGCACGGAGGGGAGGGGGGGAGGAGTGTGAGGTGGGATGGGCGGGTGGAGCAAGTGTTACGTTGCTCTGAACAATAGCCCCCGGTAAACTTAGCAGGGCCCGTACAGTGATGGAGCTGACGCGAGTCAATAAGACCACAGCGGTTACCAGGGATGCTGCCATGGCTCTGAAACTGACCTCAGACCAGATGGGGGTTGAGAAAATAAACATGATGTCAGGTTTTTTCTCAAACTGAGAAGATGCCCTGAGGAGGTTCACTGTGTGCCTAATATCTCTCTCCTTCCCTCTCCTTTCCTCTCACTGGCTTTCTCCCTCTCAGACATACAGTCTCTTTTCTACTTATACTTTCTCTGTCTCTTTCTCAAGGTCAAACAGACAGACAGACACACACACACACAAAGAAGTGCAAAGTGCTCTCTCTGTGGAATAAAATCTGATTAAAACATGTACATTTTTTCTTCAAATGCATTCTACCTTGATTTGCATTTTTGCATTTGACCCAATATTTAAATAGCCTCAATGAATATAATTTTAACCTGATGAGTATTGAAGGTTGCATGCTCACAGGTAATGTTCCAATTTCTATGCTGGCACAGTTAGTTCAACAAATCTACTGTCTGTTGACATTAACCTGCCTCACATTCCTGATCCACTGGGATCCTGCACAGACTCAGAGCAGACGAACGTATCAGGAAGCACTACACAAGACAAGGAGGACAGAGCAGAGAACATGAAGTGAGTGAGTGGGGGTAGAGAGATAGAGTAGCGACAGAGAAAGAGTGGGAACGAGAATGAGAGCATGAACAGGGGGGGTTACATGAGTGAGAGAGAGAGAGAGAGAGTGTGGGGGAGGAGGAGGAGGAGGAGGGAAAATGAGTCTGGTTGCAGTCGGTCTTAGCAGCAGGGGAGGTGCGGCAATCGGCAGGGGAGAGGGAGGATCACTGAGTGGCACGTGGAGAGGCTGTATTTCATCAAGCACCGAAGAGACAGAGCACCTCCCACTGACGCTCAGACAGAGAGAGAGAGAAAGCAACAGCAACAGACAGATATTGAGGAATACATAGAGAGAGAAGGGAATACAGACAGGGAGGGCACAGAAAGACAGACATTCAGAGAGAGTGGCAGAGAGAGAGTGAGAGACATAAAGAGGGACCAGACAGAGAGTGAGAGAGAGAGAGAATATATTATATTGCCTGCGGAAAGAGAGCAGCACAGAAAAAGATAGAAGGAGGGACAGAGAAAGAGGGAGGGAGAGAGAAAAAGCTTCTTTCTCATTAGCTGAGCCTCCAAATCTCCAGCAGCAGCACATGATAGCTGATACACACTCAAACACACACACAGACTCATTCACACTCATACTCACACTCACTCAGTCACACACTCACTCTGACTTTCTGGAATGTATTTGCTGTCTGAGAGAGAGTGACGGGACGAGGCAGTCAGAGCCGACTCAACACTGCTTAGTCGTAAGAGAACTCCGGACTTTAGCTGGAAGATAGAAAGCTTCACTCGGCAGCAGCTTCAAACAGGGGCAGTGACAACTTACCACACACACACACACACACACACACACACACATACACACTGTATATGTGCACACATAAACACATACAGAGTATTGAGGGCTTCCAAGTATCACTGAGAGGCAGAGGGCAGTACTGGACGGATGAGCGTGCTGTGAAAAGGATCTCTCCACTCCTCCGGTGGTGATGATTATAATGATGACAGAAACACAGACCGCCCGGCTCAACTTGGATCACTGACACTTGGAAAGCACAGTGCGCATCCTCGTGTCCAAGTACTTTAGAGAGAGTGAGTGAGCTGTGTGTTTGTGTGTATGCACACAACACGTGTGTCTGTGTCTGTGTGTATGAGAGCGCTTGGACTTTGGCGTGAGGATGCTGGCGATCATTTTTCTGCTGCTTGGCGCCTCAGGGTGGAACCTGACACAGGCGACAAAGAACATTCACCCCAGGCTACGGCTCTCCTACAAAGGTAAGGCAACAGGTGTGTGTGTGTGTGTGTGTGTGCATCTGTATGTTTGTGTCTTGCTCTTTATTTTTCTACATGAATCTAAATCACTATTATGATGCAAATCACAAAATATTCACAACTTGTAATAAATCAAGTGTGATTCCTTCTTTCAGCACAGAGATTTAAAATATTTCATTTGGATTTATTTAGTAAGTGATCCTATCTGACCTGCCAAGTAATTAATAAAATCACTGAGACTTTGGAAATGCATCAGTGCAGTAATATTTCAGAAATTGATATTCAGCTGCTTTCCGTAGAGGTGACTCTAAGCCCTGTGCCAAGAATAATTACTTGGGTGAATAGTTTTTAATGCAAAGCTTCCACCCAGCTCTGCAGTTTTGCAGGCCACTGCATGCTGAATAGATTAACCAGCCATCTCACTTTGGCATAATTCTGCATACTTTCTTTTGCCATCTGTCACATTTGATTTCCTGCAAAGCTTCATCAAACAGGTGTATGTATAATGTGGTTCAAAGAGTTTGCTTGTATTAGGGTGGGTTGTTCTTTATTTCTTTATTTATTTTTTATTTAATACATTTTTTATATGTAAATGTACACAATACACTTTTTTAGATTTAGTGTCTTTTTTGTTCAGACGCTCTGGCTGCGGCTATCTTTAGCTGCTGATGCAGACGCAGTCAGATCAGAGGTGGCTTTCATCTGATAGACGTCAATTCACACTCTATTAAGATTGTTATCCAGTGCAGGGCATGTGTTTGTGATAGTCTTTGGTCTCCACTGACAGTGCAATGTGGAAGATCTGGTAGCATTTGACTAAGAGAAACAGTCTTTTCCCCCTGTTTTTTTAATTGTGGTACTGTCTGTTGTCTGTTTCTGTTTTTGTCCACAAAGTAGAGAAAAATACCCATCCTGCTTTGCTGCATGGTTATTACTGGGCCAATCTAATGACATTTGTCACCATTCTGTGGTGATCCTGTCAGACACACCAGGATTACATTCTTATTTTTGTTTTCCCTCTGCCTGCTATGGCGGTTAAGTTTCTACAATGTGGTTTTCTTTTATAAGATAGTGGTTCATTGAAAGAATGTCAAACAGCCGGGCTTGGATGTTTATAGAGGATCTTAGGGGGAAGATGAGGGCTTCCCTTTGTAGGGCTCTGCTCTGTAAACAGCCCTGTCGCTCGTTTGATTGGGTCACCGTGACAACAATGTCATATAAAAATCCACACCAAAGTCAACCAGCCATGGTTGAAAATACGCCTGGAATGTTCACGCCCTGCAAAGAACTAAAAAAAATTAAAACACACACAGAGGGGGTCGAGGCAAATAAAGCTTTATCTTTTATCGACTATTTTAACAGCACTCAATATTTACATCATATCTCTACAAGTGCGAATCTCTGTTGATGTTTCTGAGTTAAGTAATTGTTTTTACACTGTGTGCTTCGGCAGTGCAAAGGTAAATGTTGAGAGACAGAGGTCATCCATAAAGCATGCTCGGACCATTATACTGCAGCGGGGCTGTGATTTAAGCCCAGTGTGCACCGGGGTGCTGCCTGCTCTGTTTTTTTAGCCTTGGTCGCGGAGCGGAGGGCTCCCCGCTCACCCTCCAGCTAATTTAATGGGGGGGGGGTTACATTTCTGAGCGCCACTGCTAGCTGTCACTGCTCGCCATTCCCACCCCCCTCTGAAATATTTCAGCAGCCCGAGCCCAGCGTGCCGCCTTGCGCCTCCAGAGCTAACCACATCAGTGAGAGTAATGAGCCTGACACGCAGTGGCTGTGATGAAGCAGTCAGGGCCGCAGGGAGGACAAGTGTGTATTTTTGTGTGTATTCATGACTGACACACTCTGAACGCAACTGACTCTGGTTGGAAAAAGGCCTCAGGCACCAAGGAAACTTTGCAATATGTGATTTTTTAGCCATCCTCCTCCCCTCATCCCCATCTCTTTATGCCTCCGACCTCCATCTATCTCCATCTATCAAACCTTTTCTACATTTTTTTCCCTCAATGACTTTTGACCGCTATTTTCTTTCCATTTCACATTTCCAGTCCTTCTTTGTCTCCCTTAACTCTCTCTGTCTGTCCCTCTCTCTCTCTTATCTACCTGACTTGCTCTCTTTCTAACCCATGCAACACTTTTGCATGTCAAGACTAATATGGCCACGTTCCACCAGGCCGTTGAGTGAAACACGTTACACTGGTATCCCATAATTAAGGAATGAGAGGCATTCAGGCGTTGTATCCATCCTTACCTCTTCCTCCTTTCCTCTCTCCCACCATCCTAGTATTATCTCTCTCTCCCACCTTCCTAAGCTCCCATGGTAGGCACTACTGCAAAAGGGAGGTTTTCACATGGGCCTTGGGGCAGAAAGAGATGGCAGAGCATGCGGTTCCCTCTTGGCAGGCTTCACTCTGGAGACTTTAATAAGTCCCCAATTATGTTTGGTGTAAAAACAGGGGAGGTAATTTAACTCAAGGGTTTCACCCTGCCCCCACCCCCTTCCTCTGTGTGAGTGCTCCAGAGGTTTTGAGGTTTCTTTTTTTTGTTTTCGGGACGCTGCATGCGCCGTTTTGTGAGGCAGCCTCGGAACAACATGTGTCAACCTGCGAGCTCTGTTGCAAATTAGCCCTATTGGAAGAGCTTGCGGAGCCGCCCAGTGACAGGTACCAACACCAGCGGCTCAGCCCGGTTCACAACCCAAATTATTGAGCCCGGCTTTCAGCGCATACCTGCGTAAGCCTGCACTCCTCAGTTCTCACTGCTCTGTTTTGCATGTTACCAGGGAAGATATACTGTATTTACTCTCTATGGCAATGGCCTATGTGGATCATGTGGGGTACATAAATAGGGTGCAGTGTTTTTTTGTTTTTTTTCCATTTCGACCAATGAATAATGAGCTTTAATCCTGTACAAACAGGACTTTGGGAGTTTTGCGAGTGGCACAAATATATAACTCTGATCTAACCAGTCACTGGAATGGATCCCAAACAACTGACACGGTTGGAGGAAGCTATTTGGAAAATCTGACTTTGCATCAGAAGACATTGGCATATGCGCCTCTCTCTGTGGAATAGTAAAGCCGAGAAAGGAGATCTGAGAGAGCCCTTAAAATTGCTTTATGGGAAGATAATAACTGCAGTTTAGTCCTAATCTTGGTCCAATCAAACATAAACCTGCAGATTGCGTGGGTCAGTCTATGTGATTGTAAGGGTTTACCCCTTGCATTGCAGTCGGCCTGGCGTGTGACCCCTTGCCTATGAAATCTGACATTGTATAAGGCCAAAGGAATCTACTTTTCAACACCACCATATGTTGGTCTTAAGTCCAAAGGAACACAAATAATTCTAGTGATGAGGGCACTGAGTTCTTTGTCTTCATATTATTAAAGGAGGGAAAAGGTAGTCAGTAGACAGAACTGCAAAGCTTATGACAATGGAATACTTTAGTAGTTTTTACAACGTAACCTTTTTTTGTGGTTTGTGAAATGTATAATTTCAGTTGGCTACTCTTATTCACACATTTCAAGTCTGAATAACTCAAATGACTGATGAAGGTGCTGTTAGCACAGTCGCACTGACCGCACCCACCTAACTGATCACCTTAGTGAAAACAGTCTGAAGCTGGAGTTTGTTAAATATAATGCTGAAGGCTGGAATCATCACGAATGAAAACGGTCTGGATGGGAACTGACGGCCGCGCTCACTGCGAAAAATGCTCTGGGTGGGAGAAAGTCAACAGTCCATCATAAAGGCATGAAAATTGTCTGCTTCAGTTTCTCAGAAATTACATATGGAGGGAGGCAGTCAGGCAGGCAGGCAGCAGAGAGGACAGAAATGTAGCTTGAAGTCTGCTTGGAGGAATTCTCTAGAAAAACCATGTAGACATGGCCTGGATTCACTTAGCTGCCTATTGCTGTTGTAATTAGGCCAACTGGCCACAGAGAGAGTGAGAGAGTGGAAGAGTGTGTGAGAGATTAAGTCTTTGTGTGCATGTCTGTGTGTGTTGGGGGTTGGCGGTGGTGGGACATCTACTGAAACAGGTTGATGACATGATCCCCACAAAATGTGTATTTATTCAAAAGTTAAATCAGTTTTAAAACTTTTCCAAACATTTTTTTCCAAACACTTCCACCTGGCACCGGGAAAGCCGAGCCGCGTCGTGGGATGATGTCAGGCTGTTATGACAGAGGGGGACTCTCACTTATTACCTTGCGTAAATAAACTCTCCATCTTTGGCCCATTTGTGCCCGCCATTTACCTCTCAGGGAACAAAATTAAACACCAACAGCGCCAAGCGCCCTCCTGGGCTTTCAGACACTGTCGCTGCTACTTAAGAACAGTTTAACTTCACTCCCGGGCTCCTCGAAAATATCCCAAACACACTCTACTTTTCATTCCATAAATCTGAAAAAAAAAGAAAAGACTGAGAACACAGTTGAAGTCAGCTCGAATTGTAAGGACTTGTGTTATTTTAACACGCTTGCCCGGCTTATCTTAATATAAGTCTGTAGCAGATGCTAACCTTTACAAAGACTAAAACCTCCCAGTTTGTCACGCCGCAGCTCTGGAGCCAAACCATCTCTGTGGGAAGCGTCACTAAGCACCTACTCCTACAGATAACACGTTATTACATTGACTTTTTTATCAGCACCAGAGGGTTAATACTGCAAGATAGGGCAAGAAAGAGAGAGGAGAGGAGGGCGGACAAAGACCGTCAAACAAAAGATAAAAAACAGGGAGCCATTTCTGTTTAATGTAATTCGGCAGGAGCACGTGTGGGCAGAGAATCCTTCCCATGGGTTTTAGTTCTTGGGTTTTGGCCTGACTATAGAGAGGATGGGATAGTAGCATTGAATTTAATTTCTTTTCTGCCTTTAAATGGGTTAGCCTTACTGCCTAACTGCAGACTCACATTGCATGTAGACTTAGGTAGTAATTACAGAGCTGTAATTTTAAACCTGATGCTCAACAGAAGAAACAGCCCATCTGCAGAGGTTATGGCCTTGAAATGATTTAGCTCAAGGTAAGTTATGTGAAAGATCTGTTAGGGGGAATGCCAGCCTGATGTGGCTTTTCTCCCATTTAACGTTTAATTTCAGTGTAATGGCAGGTTTCACATAAACACTGATATGAAAATACTGCCTCAGTCAGTAAAGATGTCTCCAGGCATAATGTCACGGCCTACCTTATATTCTCCCTCTGTTTGGCCTGTGCCATGTTATATCTAAAGCAAATGTAACTGTTCTGAGGTCAGCGTATATGTTGTAGGCCTTGCCCATACATTGTAAATTGCATTCTGGAGACTCAATACTTTGCAGTTGAGACTATAACTGAGCTAATCCTACTAATGAATTAATTGAATGGAGCAGTTAATTGTTTTGCAATTATTCCGACCTTTTAAATGAGAACAGGCACAGAGAGAGAAATCCTTAGTCCCCCACTGAGCTCTTTCTCTCTTTTTCTCTTTTTCTGTCTCAGTCTCTATCCCACCTTCTCTCCCACCGTCTCGTCTTCTCTCCATGGCAGCTGCTTCCCATTCCCCTCACACGGAACACAAAGCTGTCCGTTTACCCAGTAATCATCTCACTTCCTCTCCAATACAACAGCTGAGGGGTCGCCGTGGCGACGATGCCAACACCACAATCACCAGCTATTCATAAAACCCCATCCCCACCCCTCACACACACACACACTTCACAACACCCTCTACCACCCCACCTCTCACACACACACTTCACAACACCCTCTACCACCCCACCTCTCACACACACACTTCACAACCCCCTCTACCATCCCACCTCCAATAGCCAACAGCTTTCCACTCCCAGGGTGCCAGCGTTACCTAAATGTTATCTAACCATTTTGATCACCACAAGAGCACTAAGAGAGGAGAGAGAGAGAAAGAGAGAGAGAGGGAAATAAAAGAAAAAGAGAGGAATAGACGAGAGAGGTATTGAGCTCTAACGCTGGGGGATCAGAGAGGAACACTTTGTGCTCGGAGCGAATGAGTGTTCCTCATTAGACCCCTGAAACCTCTAATCTGCTGGGGAACAATGCTGCCTAACATGGGCCCCGGCTGGCGCAAAACACAGGCTCAATTCACATGGCCCAGTGATGAGCAACCACATGTAAAGGCACATAATCCTTGCCTCCTGGTCTGGGCAAAGGGCTAAGCCCAGGCTGCCGTTTAACATGGACCCACTTCACGGGTGGCTGCATTTTATGAGCTTTCCCAAGAGGGCACCAGATAACCTCGATTGTGGCAGCCTCCTTAATTATTTAATGAGTCATGACTTAATCACTGTTAATCACTGTATAACACTATTATTTACCGTTGTATAATAATAGTAGTAATAGTAATAGTTTTGTGCATTTATGACTTTTGTGACTGATCTGCTGCTGCTTCTGACCACCCTTCGTTCTTATTGGTTGGTCTGTCTTTGTTCAGTTGGTTCAGGGGTTCTATCATCCACTCTTTAAAAAACTAAAAAAACACTATTGGTGCTTTTCTTTCTTTGAGCCTTTCTTTGTCTGTCTCTGTCATTATCGACAGTTCCTGTTTTCTCTCCTCCTCTCTTCGGTTGCTCTGTGAAATTGGTGTAGTTTCCATTTACAAAGTGACATCACTGCCAAACATGACTTAGTGCTTTTGTTAATGTTACTGTAATTGCTTTTCCTCTGGCAAACCTTTTTGACAAGAAATCAGACAATGGAGGAGATATGTGCGCTTCATCCATTTGCTTTGGTGTTTGCTCGCCCTCTTTTTTCGGTCTCATAACTTTTCAAACGCTAAAGGCAAAGTCTGATACTGGATAGTAGTAATAATAGGAATCCAGTGGTTGTATAATGCTGCAAGTTTATTATTAAGAACACTTAAATTTACATTCAAATTGACTTTCCTTTTTCTTCTCTCTCTCTCTCTCTCTCTCTCTCTCTATCTTTCTATCTTCCCATTTCATTGTGTGAGTCCACTCAGTTTTTCCTCATTATGAAAACCTTTCCAACATCCCTGCAGTCAATGTTAAATTGGAGATCAAAGCATTTATTTTTATTTTATGGGGCTAAATCTCCCTTGGCATCTTTCATCACATCAATAAGTTGAAAGTGTTGAAAGTGACTCCCCCCCCCCCCCCTCTTTCTCTCCCATTCTTGTTTGAAGTGCAGTTTCAGTAGACCATGATCTCTCTTTGTAACATTTGTTTGGAGTATAGCAGATCCCTATGTGGCCTCTTAGCAGACGTGAAACACTTACATTATCCCATATGGAGCAAATGATAGGGTAAGGAGATGCGGAAATCCCCTCTCCCTCTCTTCTTAAAACACTGCAGGCTTAGTAATTGCTAAGAGGAGTGCCTTGATTCACTTTCATGGTCATTAGAAGAGAGTGTGCCAAAAAGCTGTCAACGTGATCAGACATGACTGATAACTGTTTAGGATGTGAAGGTGAAGTCCAAGTAGAAATGAATGGACTCTTTTACCCAAAGATAGAACATTTTATGTGGCTCAGGAGACTAAGTGGATGGAAATAAAATAAGTTTCTGTATTGAAATACTACTACATGTGATATTGAGTAATTCAATAAACATAATTGTGGGTTTTGCTTTCACTTTTTAACTGAATTTCAGTTATTTCCATGGGCTTTATTTCTGTCAGTAGTCGTAGCAAAACATAAATCAACTGATTCATAAAAAAACACATGGCAGATATACGGAAATGGTGAATTGTATCTCCAAGGTTGTTTCCTCTGGCTCCCCTCGTGTGGCTGAAGCATGTGAAGTTGTTGTGAGAGAGCTGCTTGTCTTGTGAATATGTGGGTGTTTTTGGACTGGCGTTCCAGAGACGTATCACAAGTGAAGACTGAGCTTCTCTGGGCTGTGCCACATGCATGGCAAGCCAGGTCCTGCAGTCTCTCATCTGTCTCACTAAACACATGTCTCTGCCACTGCACTCTGGCACACATTCTCTACCTGTTTCATCAGGATTCCCACTACTTCCACACCCACTCACACACACACACACACACACACACAAACACACACACATATCAAATGTGTGATTTATCTGAGTGTTTTCATTTTTTCTTATATGTGAAACTGAACTGACAACTGCCTGAGTGTGTGTGTGTGTGTGTGTGTGTGTGTGTGTGTGTGTGTGTGTGTGTGTGTGTGTGTGTGTGTGTGTTTTGGCACAGCCTGTCTTTCTGTCGTCCCCAGAGTCGGCATCCCGGTGTTGTTTCTTTAGGCAGGGGTTAATTGGAGTTTATCTTGTTCCCTCTGGGGGCATGCATGTGTTTGGCTTTGCTCTGAGGGTGAGGGTGGAGGAACTGTCGGCCTGCATTAGCCCCTCAATGATGGACTCGGGATGAAAGCCATCACCAAAAAGAGGGAGGGTTCTGTACACTGACTCGCCCTTGTGGTCCATCGTCCACCCCATTTGACTGACAGCCTTCACTCACCAACCATATTAAGCAGAATCTACTAAGTCTGAAATTGAGACTGAATCTCATGTTTTATTATTATTATTATTATTATTATTGTTGTTGTTGTTGTTGTTATTATTGAATATGATTTGAAGGATGGGTGTGCTGCTCAAGAGTGGCAGCTGTCACTCATCAGACCCCAACAATGACAACAATGACATTCCATTCCGTTCCATTTAAAACTCTTTTAACAAGCCCAGTTGGGTCAATAGCCTAGTTTTAGGCTGCCTTTGTGATACTGTGCATTCCTCATCAATGCTCTTGTAGCTGGTATTCTTGTTACAAGTAATTGTTTTATGGGCTACCATTCAGAAACTAAAACACATTCTTGAATCCAATTCAGAAGAGAAGTCTTTAGTGTATAAAGGGAACAATGGTTGTTGCTGCTCTGTCTGAGCATGCGTTGCCTCCATCACGTTGCCATTTTTCCATCAGGGTGTTTGCCATGGGAGTCGGGCTCGCTTCAGCGACGCTCCGGCCCCTCGTAATATCTCACATCTGACGTCCTTTATCTGCATCCACCGTAACAGGGAGACTAAACACGGCTCGATGAAGCTCCATCTGTGACCAAAGGCAAGGTGTGCTCAGGAGACAGTGAGGTAGGGCAGAGCCGAACGCCACTGACAATCCTTCCAGATGTTCGCAAGTTTTTGTTCACAGCTTAAATGAAATGAATAGAAGCAAGGCTATGGCAGAACAAAGCCCCGCTGGCTTGAAATCAAAGTTTTGTTTCTATGCCAGCTGTCAAACCACAACAGATAGCTGTTCTCATTACCCACAATTAGCTTTGGTGAAATGATGCTGACTTGGTGGTCTCTGAGTAAAAATATACAAAGTTGCTTTTACTCCCTTTTAATCACGTGTCAATTAAATAAAACAACCCCCCAAATCCAGGTGAATGAAGTGTATATCCAGCATGTACTTCTAAGGAAGGAAATCACGCCTGTCTGACTTCGAGGATTATGGGTAATTACAGGAACTGAATTCAGGCGCTAACACAACAACCCAGAGCAGCCTCTGTGTAACTATCACAGAGGCGAGACAGTGGAAAATAAACATGACTTTAATAATACATCACATAAAATGGCTCCCCCAGACAAACGAACATGTTGAAACCTTATATAATAGGAGTGAACTTCAATGGTGTGGTTATATATATATATATATATAAATAAATGTTTTTCCTTCTCGCCCACATGAGTGGAAGAAAGAAATGGCAAGGCTGATGGTGGCCAGTTTTGTTGTTTTGTTCGCCCTCAATCACCATGGGAACCAAGCGGCGGTGAAAAAAGTGACAGCTACAATTTGGCAAAAGAGCAGAATACAAATGGCACACTTTAAAAGAGATGCCACATCAGACGCACACACCACAGCATCATACAAACAATGCTGGAGGTCCTCTAACAGCTCCAGACCCGACATCTCTTTAAGGCCAATCAGACACAGAGACCCCCCCTAGCCCAGGGACTCTCTGCTCCCTGTCAGCCCACAGGAAGAGCTTCCCGCTGGGGCTGCAGATCTGAAAGCCGGGCCTTCACCCCACCAGACCCCAACAACAGCAGGAGAGAGGGAGCGAGGCGCCAAGACAGCTCGCTAATCAGCAAAATCAGAAATAGGGGTGAACAATGTGGGTGGGTTTGCAAAATGTGCAAATAGTGCAGGAGGCAAAATATCTGTACGCCAGTAGTTCTACAGCTTGACAGCCAGATTTTAGTGCATGCATTCCAACTGTAGCATACAAAGCTGCAAAACTAAAAAAAATGTAATGCAAAGCTATGGTTACAATTATGGTACATTCATAGTGAAGCCTCCATTTCAGTAAATGAAATGAACTGTAAATAATACGTTTGAAAGAATTATCACCACATGCAGTGAGTTATATGAGATTATAATCTATCATAGTCATGCAACAGAGGTCAATATTTTCAGTAAGGGGGAAATGTGGACACATAGCTGAGGACTTCTGTCTGGAGCAACAATGAGCTCTTTTGCAGACAGGGGCACAGCTCCCATTTCATAATGGATTGGTATAGTTATATGTTAATGTCAGGGGTTGCAGAGGTTAATCTGCTCAATTTTCTACACTGTACACAATCTCCCAAATCCCAGTGCCCACAGTGCCTATGGAAAGACCACAGAAAAATGAGAAGCGAAATGATTGAACTTACAAAGTAGGTAATGTGAAGACTTCAACCTTCAGGCCAAGGACTTGCCTTGCTTTCCTGGGTAGACAGAAAACTGGGTAATGTTTAATTTGATATAGTTTGCTCTGACTATAACTCACAAGCTTCAACAATGTGAACAAGTATTGTATGTATGTATTTGTATGTATGAACATCACACACTAAAAAGTGATATTTTTGCTTTGATTTTGAAGAAATTCTAAAGAATACACAAAAACATGTGTAGACTGAGTCTCACAGAATCTGTCCCGGAAGATAAAAGTAAGCAAAAAAAAGACTTCTTTCCTGGAAGATGAAAGCCCTGCCTTATCACTGACAGCCGATAGGCCTTCTGAACACTACAGAAGCCTGTTGCACAATCTAGCCCCATCTTCCCGGACATTATTCACCAGGCTTTTCCAATCTTCTATCCCTCTTTAGGGAGATCCGGAGAGCTTTCCTGCCTTTCGGTTAAAAAGCTTACTGTTTGGTGTGTGTGTGTGGAGACAGAGATCTTAAGTCTAGATGAGGGGTCATTTAGTGGCTCAACATAGAGGAACGGGCCGAGGTCTGCTCCACACGGACAGTGACAACCGACACCACTTGGATCTTGACCATTTCTGTTCACCGCACGACTTGGACTCAGCGCAAGAAACAAAACTCCTCTTAAAAAGAACTCAGCCCAGACATGTTGACAGGCTGATAGAAACAAACAAGCGGAGGCTATGTGTTACTCATTATAGCATGAGGCGGGGGGGGGGGGGGGCATGAAACTCCCAAATGATGCTGTAACAAACTGCATAAATGTTTCAAAAGCACAATGTTGAAAACAAACGAAAGGCCTTTGCTCATGCTAACCCCTGCAGAGTTCTGTGGGCTCCCTCCTTTAATGTTAAAAGGCTTTGTTTGATAACACCCAGGAATTGCTCTTTGACCTCTCTTTGCCCCTGGGAGGGGTGGTTGTTTGGGGGAGTGGGGGTGTTGGCTGGCGTGACCCTGACCTTGGGTCAGAAGCTGGGCTGGGTGGGTGTGGGTGTGGGTGTCTCTGGACCTGTGGTTTTGTAGCTAGATGGCATTTCTCCTTGTTTACACTTCTACTGTCTCCAACCAGCTACACAACCAGCCACACAAACACTAATTATCACCACACTTCCCTCATACTTCATCTTCATCCCACAACTGATTAATGGAATCCTGAGTTTCACTAAGCACGATTCAAAATGAACATGAGAAAATCTCCAGTCAAAAGGATGCCAAAACAATCCACTGGTGTAGAATTTGACTTAACTTATCTGGCTCAAATTACAGGCATTTATTGAAACCATGAGGACAAGGCCTAATGAACTGATGATGCCTTGCCAAGACAAAAGAGGAGCAGGTCCCAGGAGAGGGTCAGTGCATTTCACCAACATGAGCAAACAAAGCTAACTAAAGAGTAATGGCTCACTTGGTTTCCTGGCAAACACTTGTGATATTAATCATTATGGATGCAGGAACACTGAGTAAAAAAGAAACAGATATGTGAGGATGGCAACATGTTTGCACATGAAACAATAATAATATGCAGTGGTTTGTTAGTCATTACAATTCACTTATTAATACATTATTGTACATGAGCTTATTCTACCCATAGTAAACCATTAACTAGAATTCCTCCAATGTAAACTCCTAATTACTGCTTATTCAAAGTAAGTAAGCTAGTTGTTGTATGTGAATTATGATCTCAATATGCTTTGCTCAGTAAAGGGCTTATGAGGTGGTAGACCAACAGGGACAATTATTCTCAGGAACAGTTATCCTCAATCAAAAAGACTTATATAGGACTTGTTTGTACAATATTAGGCACTTCAGGCACTAGTTGTGGGTTTTGTTCCAATGAATAGACCATCTTTTCTAAATATCATTGAAGGAGAATAACTGACCCTGTTGTACGCTCTTATAAGCCCCATACTAACCAAAGCATGTTAAGATCATAATTCATGTACAACAACTAACTTACTAATTCTGACAGTAATTAGTTATATATTGGAGAAATACTTAGTTAATGGTCTATTATGGATAGAGTAAGGTCATGCAGAATTAGGAATTAATTAGTGACTTGTAATGGCCAACAAATGGCTAGTATGTTACTAATTTGCATGCTAATAAGCTACTAGTTATTGGTGAATATATGTACCCTAATCTAAAGTGTTTCCACTTAAAGAAAATACAATTTGATCTAGTTGGCCAAATTATTGTTCTATGAATGTATAACACATGGCAGAATGAGTGATTATTTATTCAAATATTGGAGACCAATTAAGACAGTTTTTCATAACCATGAGTCACCTGGTATACTTTAATGAAGTTCATCAGAGAAAACATACACATATTATATGAGCTTTTAACATCTGGAATGGTTTCATATCCACATGTTGCCTGAGACCGAGCTCAGTGTGTAAACCGGATTTCCTCCTCATCAGCAACTTGGGCTGAATTAATAAGACATAACTTAGCAGCCATTTATATCAAGTAACCATATCACTTTTTATCGCTCTACAAGCTCTTACTGGTATTTGTTTTCACTCAAATCCCCTTGGCCATGGCTTGAGCTGCTAGTGTTAGCTTAGTGCTCCTTTCGTCGATGTTGGCTGTTTTATTCATTTGTATAATCAGATAAAGCTGAGCGGCACACCTCTGGGCATGCAACAGTATCACCTCTACTCTGTTTTTGCCCTCTCTCTTTTTAAACCGAACACTTAATTTAAGTGAGCCTCTCTCCAGGCAGTCCTGAGGTCAAGGAGGTTAACACCTTTGTGGCTGGGGTAACTGTAATGTGTACCAGCTTTCTGAATAGAAAAAAAAGTCACCAAGCAGACCAGTCATACCTGTGAACCTCCCACTGGTAGTTTCAAAGGCGTGTTTTGACTTCGACCTCAGCTCATTTATCATCCGAACGTGTGCAAAGCTTTAACATGGTAACCACCTCCTGAGATATTCGGCTAAGTGGTTTTAAAGCATTTCAGGCAGTTGATGATATTAGTGTGTGTTCTGGAGGTTGTACTAGCTCTTTCTCCCTCTTTTCCTCTTTCTCTCTCTCTCCCTTTGGCCTGCCACCATGAGGTTGGGTTCCCACACAGTCCTATCAGCTGTTCGCTGTTGTTTACACTGATTAGGCAGTTACCCGTGACAACTAAATCTGGAAATCTCTAGTCTCTCCACCCGTGTTGCCCAGGGGGGTCTCCACTGACGTAGTTCTGGTTGGTGTTCGGGGCATCGTGGCTGCCGTGCAGGCGGGTTGCGTAAGTGTCGAGTGCTTTTTCAGGCGCCCCCTGGCCCTGATGCCCCATTAGGAGCAGCTCGTATAAAGATAATGGCGGGCATCCCCTATGCCAAGGTGACACAGCCAGCCAGAGATCAAGGTCAAAGATAGATGCCTGAGCCTTTCTACAGAAGGATTTGTGCCTCCTTGTGTGTGTGTGTGTGTGTGTGTGTGTGTGTGTGTGTGTGTGTGTGTGTGTGTGTGTGTGTGTGTGTGTGTTTGTACCTATGTGTGTGAGAGTGTCTGGGTGTGTGTGTTTGTGTGTGTGTATTTGTCTTTCTGTCTCCCATTTCCTTTCTCTGCTCTCTGTCATTGTTCACTCCATCAATCCTGCCCTCTTTTGTCTCTCTCACACTACTCTCTCTGTCCACTCGATTGCTGTTCCCACTCATTTTTCACCTACTTTTCAGTACGACTTTAGTTTTTTCCCCCATCTTGTCTCTTATTCCATCACTTTGCTTGCTCTCATTCCCTCTGATCCTGCTTTTTACTCCCTCCATACCTCTCTTTATCTCTCTGGGGACATCTCACAGCCAGAATCCCCTCCCTCCCTCCTGACTCCAGGCTGCCGGTGATCCTCTGAAATGACTAACCCAGCAGGAAGTAGCCTCCGGTGCTGCATAAGAGAGAGAGAGAGAGTGTGTGTGTGTGTGTGTGTGTGTGTGTGTGTGTGTGTGTGTGTGTGTGTGCCTGTGTCTGACTTGGGGAAGTGAGGTATTTGGCTGCTATTGCCTGGCATAAGCGAACCTGGGGCTTTAGAAAATCACAACCACATTGAGAGGCAGAGGAGTGTTTCTGACCAGAGGGCTCGACTCAGAGGAAATGAGAGGGTCGCGACCAAATGAGCTCAAATGAGAGCCCTGCAGGGACCTAAGAGCACACACACACACACACACACACACACACACACATGTACAGACATACATATACATACCACACACATACACAGACAGACACACATTTTCAGATGTGGGCTGCATACACTCAGACATGTGCACACAGTCAGATAAAGACAACGGTCACTTCATCCAACAAGGCACACATACTCCCTCTTTTACTCCCCTGCATGTACAGGGAGAGGAAATTAAAGGGTCGTGTCCGAGACATCTTTATGTAGATGATGACATGGCCTTACCGTATCTTCAGTAAATTAAAGTGAGCAGTCACACACACACACACATAAACAAACACGTGCAGGGCAGCTGGACCGTGGTAAATCTGGTCTTGTTTGGTTCAGATCTGCCTTTCTAATCTGGGCCACCTAAATGAGGACTTGAGGGACCATGGTCCATAGAGGCTTTAGTCATTATCAGAGACAGGTGTTTCACTTGCAAGCGAGCCTTTGGAAATCCACCTCAATCACCTTAGTTATTAAAAATTAATCACCGTGTAAAAACTTCTGAGGCCCCAGACTGTGAACTGAAATCGGTCAACTCGTTTAAGAGTCTCAGGAGTCAGCAGTGTAAGCGATCTGAACCGTTACACTACATGAGGTCTTTCATTCTGGATGATGTCATAATACGGGAGGCCCGGTGATAAGTAAAGGACAGCCACTCTACGAATATTTCATGGTTTCCTTGCCCTTGATCTCACTGTGTGTGTGTGTGTGTGTGTGTGTGTGTGTATGTGTGAGTGAGTGAGTGAGTGTGTGTGTGTGTGTGTGTGTGTGTGTGTGTGTGTGTGTGTGTGTGTGTGTGTGTGTGTGTGTGTGTGTGTGTGTGTGGGAGTGAGTGTGTGTGTGTGGGAGTGTGTATGCACCCTTTTGTGGAAAGTTTGTAATGAACAAAATGTTTTATATCACTGTTGCTGGTGTAGACACATATATCAAATGTGACATCAAACACAGACTCATTATAGAATGAATAAAGTCACTTTTTTAATCTTGTTCCAAGGGCAAACATCAGGGTAAACACTGCAATTAAAATATAAACAGAGATGTTGAGGTTTATAAACTTTTTGCTGGATATCTAAGATGTGGTGTTTCTTTAACAGAACACTGAAACATTGATGGGAAGTAGATAAAACCATAAAATTTAGTGCACTATGTGTTACAGAAACATTCATATTCCTTTGTTCCGCTATACTATCTTCCAGCTGTTGCACTTGCTTCAGGTTCTTCACTTTGTGTGGCTTATTCTTTCTTTTTTCAGTGCAGTACCATAAAAATTCAAGTATAGTTTTTAAAATCACCATAAACAAAGGAGTTAAATGATGACATGTTTAGTTTGCCATCTAGAGGGGGCATAACCTGTTTATATAAATATCACCATGACTCACATATCATAAACATGGCACTTGTTATCTTATAAACATATAAAGGATGTATACTGATTTATGGTAAGAGAAGCCAGAATGTTACATATCAAGTTTTACCATGACTGTAAAATTAAGTAATTTAACCTTTAATGTGCCCTTCACTGTGTGTGTGTGTGTGTGTGTTTGTCTGCAGAGCTGCGTGAAATGAACAGAACATGGGTGTTCCAGGCCCCAGAGCGATCCCTGCAGAAGCCTACTATGCTGCTGGATGAGTCCAAGGAGAGACTCTTCGTCGGTGGCAGAAACGTTCTTTTCTCCCTCAGCCTGGAGAGGATCAACACCAACCACAGCGAGGTGCATGTGTGTGAGTGTGTGTATGTG
The DNA here is from genome assembly GCA_027481765.1 of Tenualosa thibaudeaui. Lineage (NCBI taxonomy): Eukaryota > Metazoa > Chordata > Actinopteri > Clupeiformes > Clupeidae > Tenualosa > Tenualosa thibaudeaui. The sequence goes on from JAIFZK010000007.1 coordinate 17,777,146, forward strand.
TGAGTGTGTGTGTGTGTGTGTGTGTGTGCATCTGCATGTCACTCAATGAGTGTTTTGGTTCAGCGGAGCTACAATCGGGGTGTGCTTTCTGAATGTAGTGTTTCTGATGGATTCTTCACACTTCTTTATTTGATTACTAGCAGCTCAATCCTTTAATCTCTGCTTACTCATCCAAACATATACCAGCTGCATCCCCCTCTTTAACCCCCCCCCCCACACACACACACACACACACACACACACACAGAGACACACTCACTTTCTCTCTCTCTGTCACACACACACACACACACACACACACACACAGAGACACACTCACACTCCCTCTAAATCTTTCTCTCTCTCTGTCACACACACTTACACACACACACACACACACACACTTTCATTGAACCACTGCTTTTTTCACTGTATAAATTTGGATTAAAAGGAGCTGAAGCAGCTGAACTTCTGTCCAGCCCTCAGCGTATTGCAAATGTTCATCTCAATTACCCCGAATAAAAGGGAGTTCACATCAACATCTCACTGTCAGACGCTCTGGTAATGCAAATAGCCCTCTAGATCAAAATTAATTCTTTATCCAGTGCACTGCAGACGTATGGAGTCATTAGAGTCCATAATCATAGTGTCTTGAAATGGTAGACTGTCACTAACCTCAGTTCCCTAGCGTAATGACAGGAACAGATATTATAATGGGTTTAACAGGTCATGTTAATGTGATGTTTTCCATGTGCGCACACACACATACACACACCACACAACATAGCTGAGATATGTGACCTCTGCTGTCATAAAGGCATCAGGGGTGTTTATGAAGTTCCAGACATATTCATAAACCAGACACTGCTGGTGACTAAAGACTTTGCTCTGGGTCAAGGGCTTTTTATGTCTCTGATTCCGGCATAAACATTGTTAAAATCGGCAGAATGACGTCAAGCTGCAACATATGGCCCTTGTGAAAAGTCTCTCACTTTGCCCCTCTTGTTAGATTTTAGATGCAGGCTGCCTGGGATTGGGGATGATTACATGTAAGGTTATTGTATGACAAGAACTGAGACTATGTATGGTTATGAGTCTGTGTAGAGTTTATGTCTGAGCGCCTGCCGTGCCTGAGGATGTTGTCATTTTCTAAAGACAGCACACCAACTCTGAAGTGTCCTCTTGTGTGATGATTTATGGAAACACACACACACACACACACACACATTTGCTCTTACTAACTCACTAGTCACATTTACTCTTACTAACTCACTAGTCACTAGATTAGGATATTTTATTATGTAGTTCATAATTCTATAGTAACTGCTGAACTGTTGCATAGCTTTTAAAACAAGTAATTTTTATATTATATGTAATGTTATATTAATATATGTCAAATATGGAGAGCTGACAATAAGACCAAAAGCTTTTGTAAAGTAACATGTCATTTAAAAATGCATGTTATATCCATAATCAAATAGACCTTATTGCATGATTCCGAACAATATGCACACGTTTTGCATACAGTTGAATAGTTCTATATGTCTCTTTATGACTCATATATATGCTTGCCTCCCAGATCCACTGGCCTGTATCCGATGAACAAGTGGAGGACTGTTTGAGGAAGGGCCGAGAGAAGGTAGGCTATTCATATAATTCGCTTAATCATTCTGACGCCAGGATATATGGTTGAATAGTTTGCTGAATCTGCATAGCTGTGGTTGGAATCTGCCTCTGGCACTGCCACTAAGGGCTAGACTGGATTAATGGTCGGGATTAACTACGGAGCTCGACCTGAATAGAGCTACAGCAAAATTCCTACAGTCAACAATTGGTTTAAAGATGGATGGCTCGCTCATAAAACTGTATGTCAGAAGACATGATGGAAACTTCTCCCTTTAAAACTCCATCCCTTCTTCCCACCACACCTGCCTCCATCTCTCTAGTCGGAGTGTGCCAACTACATCAAGCTGGTGCAGCAGTATGACAGCAACCACCTGCTGGCCTGCGGAACAGGAGCTTTTAACCCTGTGTGTACCCACCTCAAGAAGGGACATTGGCACGAGGTGAGAGACCCCTGAGAGACATCCCATATGGTCATGTCCTGTGACTGTATCTGTATTCTTGTCTGTCCTAACAGAATAACATAAGGCAATAACCATATAAGTAAGTGTGTGTTTAATGGATATGATTCCAGACAAATTTTCTATGTGGGACCCGATGTTTTATAGTGCAAAGCTAATAGCTGTGGATGGGTGTGAAGTCTGGGTATACCGAGAGCATGCCCACTGATCCAGCCACTAGACGGAGATCGAGTTAATTCTCCTCACTATGCCCCTTTGTTAGAAACCAGCAGACCCTGAAACCGAACTGTACACCTGTGCATAACAGAGGTGTGCTGCCAACTGTTCAGAGGTGGGCATTGGCCAGTTCTCATACAATGCCTCTTAATATTGAATCTCGTGCAATATTACATGAAGTGCATGTGTGAAGTGAACCCTAAAGCATTTCGCTGGCAGTGTCCAGAGAGGGTAATCAGAGACTGTCACAGGCCCGTGGGATGAAAAGTGGCACGCCAGGCGCAGTCTCTCGGCTCGCCACTCTCTCTGGGACTGATTATAGGACCTCTATATGTGTAGACCTCTGTGTGTGTGTGTGTGTGTGTGTGTGTGTGTGTGTGTGTGTGCTGGGAAGCTTTGTTTTTGTCCAGAGAGCCATGTACGGTCAGTGAGTCACAATTTAGGCCCCTTTGACATGTAATCTCAGAGAAGATGAGAGTTGGAAGCTGCTTGTGTGTGTGTCTATACTTTTGGGAGAGAAAAGAGAGAAACAAACTCTACCACACTTCCTTTGTCTTCTATGTTGTGGCTATGCTGCATCTCCCATGTCCATATATCATCCAGTAATAGCTGCCTGTCTCAACCGCAAAGGTCGGATATTTGGTTTGTTGTCTCTGCCCTTAATTATAACTGGTCAAAATGGCCTCATGTTCAGCACGCACCCTCTTTGTTCTAACACATGGCTTCTCTGCACACAGCTACTGCTTTGAACACAGAGTGCCAAAAGATGAATTGAATTGATTAAATATTTTAGTTTTAGGTTCAGGACACAGTCTGGATGTTGGAAAAAATTAGAGGATATTTATGACCCTTGATGAAAGTATCTCACAAAGTATGAGCACTTATCATCGATTAGTTTTGGCTTTTAGCTCGTAATAAATGAAGCTTGGAGAGACTGTATCAGCAGTCTTTCTTGTAAACGCCTCTTAAATACTTGCCAAGTTCTCTGCTTGCCCATTTTCCTGCTAGCCTCAACATGAGTTTAATGAGATCTTCTAGAAAGAAAAAAAAAAACAAAAAACAGGAGGCTCCTCGAACATCATTAGCCAAGGATGGCAAGGTGTCCATGGCAAGATTGTGAGAAGAGAAGGGGGAGAGTGGAATAGAGAGAAAGAGAGTAAAAAGTTTATTTTCACATGTGCATGGCAGCTTTATCATTTCTCTGCTGAGAGGCTCTGTGACTGAGAGAAAACAAACATCCTCATCCTCTCTAGGGAGCTTTGGTCAAATTAAAGAGAGGCCAAATTAAAGAGAAAAAGCCATTCTGAGAGGAGAGAGTGGAAGAGAGAGGCAAGTGGAAGGAGTGGAGTGAGAGCAAGGGAGGGGGAGAGAGAAGGGAGGGAGGGAGAGGAGGAGGAGTTTCCCCATCTGCTGTCTGTGGTTTGAGTGCTTACCCGAGGGTCAGTTCTGACTCGTGTGAGGTAAGAAGCATGCATTGCTTTCTCTCTCTCTGTCTTTTTCTCTATCTATCTATCTATCTCTGTCCTCATTCATTCTTTCTTCCCTTCTTTTGGACTCTTTCCATCTCTTTTGTTTCTCTGTCTTATTTTCTTCAACTTTATTTTCTCTCTCTCTGTTCCTTTTCTTTCTGTCTCCCTCCCAGCTCTCCGCTAATTCTTTTCCTCTTTGAACAGCGACACAGTTTCCACTTAAGATCAAATAACACCAAAAAATAAACTCACAGAAATATAAATATGCGGCTGTTCAAGAGATCTAATTCATATGCGGTTTGGGAGTGGTGACCTCCCCTAGGCTTTTGGAACAGAACATCCAAACTCTGATCATGACCGTGGCAGGGTATTTTGATAACAACATCAGATTCCAAAGCAAGTGTGGGAAGTTTTTTTTTTCTCTCATTTCTCTGGCACTTGCAGACAACACTTGATATTGGAAACCAACTGAGGAAAAGCAAACAAGACATTAAGACAGATAAGTGCAAACTTCATAAATGTATTCAAAACCAATTCCCGAGCATACGCTGTTTACAAATTTGCAAAGCCTGTATTGTTTTTCTGAAGGTCTGTCATGGGTTGAGGTTGGATATTCTGGGGAAAGGGTTCAGTAATCATAAATAGGTCACCAAGCAATGATGGAGAACCTCCAATGAGATCAAGGCCATCATAGTTGAACACAACTCTTCTTGATGACACATACAGACAAACACACATATGCACACTCTCCCTCGTTCTTCCTCTCTCTCTCTCTCTCACACACACACTCATACACACACACACACACACACATGCACACACACACACACACACACACACACACACACACAAACACACACACACGTTCATGCATGCCTATACTAATGGACACACACATGCAGAAGAGGATCAGAGGACTGTGGGCCTTCCTGCTGACACTCTGCAGAGGTGAACGAGCTGACAGCACAGAGAAAATTTTGCAGCAGTGCAGAAACATGTTTGTCCTAGCGAGAGAAAGAGGGGGGGCTATGGGGGTGCGGGAGCAACTGGAAACAGATCTGCTGTGGCTTACACTAAACAGACACCGTAACCCCAAAAGCCTCTGGTACCTCAAAACCATTCCACTCTCATCTGCCTCTCTCTCTCTCTCTCTCTCTTTCTCTGTCACTCTCTCTCTCTCTTTCTTCTTCTTCTTTCTGTCCCTGTCTGTACCTCCCTCTCCCTGTCTTGCTCTCTCCTTCGTTTTTGTCTTTATCTTGTTAACCCACAAATCCGCCACATCTCCCCAACACCCCTCTGTTCTAATCACCCTTCTGCAGCTCATCTTAACCCAAAGCCATAAACTTCTTTTGTAGCCTTTCCTTCACCCTTTACATGCAGAGTCCTCATTCATCCCCAGTACCCCACAACACACACACACACACACACACACACACACAAACACACACAATGACCCAAAACCACAGATCTCTCTCCACCTCCCAAACCCCTCCAGCCAAGCCTTAGTGCTGTTGTTCTAAAGGTCTACCTCTCATACCCTTAAGCCTTAGACATTCGCCTCACCCTCACCTTGGACCGGAGGCAGTAAACCTCTGTGTTACCCCCAACTAAAACACCAGCACCTCCATCACTAGCTTGGACGTTGAGTGTGAACTTCTCGCTCTCACTTGCCGAAACCCCCGCCACTCAACGCACACATTCCACAGCGAAGGCTCTGGATCTCGTCCGTCCTCTCTCTGCTCCCTGCCCCTGGAGTTAAAACCCAGCATCTTACATCTCATCATCATTATCATCATGCTATCTGTACTCACACACCTGAGGCCCCTCATTCCATGACACCCTCCACCCAACCACCCACCTTCCACAACCCCAGGCCACAGGAGACAATCTCTTCTCTGCCTTCTTCTTCTCGGAGAGTCTGGTGGCTCACAGACAAGGCTCCAATTCAGCTTTTTTTCCCATTGGGGTGGGGGCTTACCTGCTGACCCAGTGATCCAATACTACACACACACACACACACACACACACACAGAACAAACACAAACCACATTGCTATCGGAGCAAGCAGCTATTTCAACAAAGCTCTGTTCATGGTTGCCTAACATAGGCCAGATATTGCTACAGTCCCCAGTGGTTTCTCAAGCTGTCATAAACCATCTAGATGGCTGTGGTATTTGTATCGTAGTGAATTACAATAGTTGTCTCCAGGAGTGCTCCTTGAGACCTCTGGATTTGTTTCACGGGTGCATGAAACAAAATCCAACAGGAAGTGACACGCTGCTCCATTATAAATCACTTCCTGCGATCACCAGACTGTTCACAAGTCAAACTCATTCAGCCTCACCCAGACTCACCCGACGTAACACCTCATGAAGGGAAAGCATTGAGAGTGCCCTTAAGGGAGATTTCATTGAAATCTAAGACAGACAAGAGTCTGTTCCCAGGACAGTTTGGGTTTCTTACAGGTCAGCCAGGTCCTTCCAGGCCTCCAGCCCCTCTCTCTCGTTTTGGTTCTCCACCTCTCCATGGTCCAGAAAAATTAGGGAACATCCAGATGAGGTGCAATTGAGGGGCCTTGCGGGCACCGATGCATGTTGCCTGACATCCTACAGAGTATTAACATGCAGACGTCCCCCCCACTCCTCCCCTGACACCAATTTCCCCCCCAACCTCCGCCCCCACCCCCATCCTCATCATGGACTTCCCTGTCTCTCATTAGCCTCTTTAATCAATCAGCAGGGTCATCCTCTCGCTTTCATTCGCTGCTCTTTGAAGAAAGCATCCATCAACGAGCTGCTCCGCCAAGCTGCTTCTGTGTGTGTGTGTGTGTGTGTGTGTGTGTGTGTGTGCGTGTGTGTGAGCGGTGGAAAAAAGCTCAGATCATTACAGGAGGCATCAATCACACAGGGCCATGCACGGCTGGAGGCGTCTCAGTCGGGGCTCTCGCTGAGATTGCTGCCTGCTGGCCTCACCATACAGGACGAGACAGAGCGAGAGAGAGAGAGAGAAAGAGAGAAAGAGGAAGATATACAGGTTGTTTGTCAGGCTTTGAATGGGTGATGGATCGAACGGGTGTTTGTGTGCAGGGTTTTCATGCACAATTGTGTGTACTGAAAATCTAAGCAGGGGTGCATTATTCATGAATGTGTGAGTCTCTCTCTCTTGTCTGTGTGTGTGTGTGTGTGTGTGTGTATGTTTGTGTGCTCATGTGCAAGCATATGTGTGAGTTAGGCTGCATGTGTGTGAGTGTCATGCGGCAGTGTGTTAATCGAGCAGTCAACCGCTTTACTGGGGGAGGTCAACTGAGCAGTGTGGTCTCGCTCCGCAGGTTCACATTGATAAATCGCTCTCACCAACGCAGTTTGATATCGACCACGGGAACATTACTCTTCATGATCCGCTCAATTAACGTGCACGGCTCAGCTTAACAATGAATCACTCACCCTCCAATAACGCCTCGGGAATGCTGTTGAAAACCTGGAAAAATGAGTGTAAACATTTCCTGGGATCTTCCCCATGTCACCCAACAGACATTTATGAAGTCGGTGTGTATATATGTGTGTATATTTGTCTCCACAGGAAGTGGACACGGAGAAGCAAGAGAGTGGTAGAGGGAGAAGCCCATACGACCCCAATAGCTCCATAACAGCTACAAGCTCACGTAAGCCATCCATCAAGTCACCCATCCATCCCTGCACTGCACTCTGGGTGCTCCACCATCACACCACAGACCTTCAGTACATGGAAATCCCACCAAGGCAAAATGCCTTCCATTAACAGAGTTAAAGAAAGCTAATAGTGTGTCTACAAAGGCATACTGGAAGCATTTGTAGCCATTCACTTTCAGAACATCGAACAAAGACAGAGACGTGCTCTCCTGTCATTCCAGAATCAAATGCAATTAGTGGCGGTGACCCAAAGAAACCAAAAAGGCAGGATGTTTTAATAGCACAGCTTAATGCTGGAGAATGTGAGGCCTTTAAATAAATACAGTGACCCTGTGCCAGTCACCTTAGGCATACATTCTCAGCTTAAACATCCTTCTGCCTTTGTTTCTCTTCGCTAATGCCTCCAGCACATCTAGCACGTCTGAAGCTCTGAGCGGCAGCGGCCTTGTGATTTTGACTGACGTTTGAGTGAGTCGCTTCAAGCTCTTTAGCTGCCAAAAGCAATAGAGTGTTAAGGCATTTTGGCAGTGCAAATTCTGCGACTCCCTCCATCTTAAGCGTCTAAACCTGGGAAAAGCCCAAAGGCAATAGAACAGCATTAATTCTATATATGGTAAGCCCCCACCCGTCCACAACCCCAACCTCCACGCTCCTTTTCTTTCTCTCTGCCTTTCTCTCTCTGTAAGTCGAGATGAGATTGTGTTTTTCACCTCAGGCAGCCATCTTAATGAATGGCTTTTTCCAGTGGTCCCACCTCATCTCTGTTTGTGCTGGGGCTCATGTATGTAAAGCACCTCCAGCTACAAACCCATCAGCTCCCTTAGATCTCTGTGCTCTGCAGAGGCTAACGCTAATGCTAGCAAGAGTGCCGGGGAAAGAGAGACATGCGGCAGAATCTTCCAGAACAATGCCTCTGGAGGTGGCACTTTTTATTGGGCCATTAATTCAGCTCATCGCCACGGGCAACGAAACTGTCTGTTTTAGTTTGCTTTATTGTTTTCCTTTCACTGACTTCATGGAGAAAATAATGAAAACAATAATAAACATTTGACAATAAAAAAAAAACAGTATGGCCTATAATCTCTTTTCATCATTTTATAATCCAGTGAGGGCAATAAATAAATGCACCTGGATGCCTTTTATCTCGTTAAGACTGGCAGAAGGTGCTTTCTACTAACATGTGTCATCTTATATGCAAGCCACTAATGGAATATATTAATATGTGCAGTCCCTCTACTGCCCCCTAGTGGGGAGCAATGGGAGTGATCAGAGGTTAGATGAGGGGATGAGAGGGAGAGTGCGTTGAATGTAATGTGTTTGATTGCTTTCAGGGGGGCAGCTCTATGTTGGCTTGTTCACTGATTACTGGGAGAATGATGCAGCGCTCTGTCGCCTGGGCAACCAGAGTTACACAAGGACAGAGAGTTATGACCGACAACAACTGAATGGTGAGGACCGACACAGGTGCAGTCAGACACGTATACACACATATACACTCTCACAGACAATTATTCTCTCTTCCTCTTACCCCCCCCCCCCCCCCACACACACACACACACACAGACACACACACACACACACACACACCAATCACCGCAATCAATTACCGAACGAGTGCACAACACAGCGCTTTCACTTTCTAGCACAAACAGGGATTCGCACATCACACAACACTCAGCAATCAATATACATGTCATGCAGAGAAGGCGTTGGGAGCAATCGTAGCCCAAACAACCCATAACTTCCCTGGGCTGGGCTAAAAGCACTCGCTGCAGCGGGCCAGCAGATGGAGAAGAATCATTGCAGCATCACAAGGCACTCAGCAGCATAGAAACAGCAGCACTACAGAGCTGACAAACGACTCAAGTGCACCCTTTACACAAACACACACACACATGCGTGCACACACACACACACACACACACTCTCTTACACACGCTTTCTCGCACTCACGAACACCCATTTCAATTCCACTGTTCTGCCCTCCTGCCACACTCTCTCTCTCAGACACACACAGACTAGCACACGCGCGCGGGCACACACACACACACACACACACACACACACCCACACACTCTTTTCCCAAACAACACTCATTTCCACTGCACCAGTCACTCCATTCTCATCCAATTCCCCCAACCAAAACATTTACTCTGCGCAACCCAGTCCTTCCAACACAGCCCTGAGCCAGCTGCAGAGAGGCATAGAACAAAGTGGCTGAATAATCTGGATTGTTCTCACAATCTGAGTGTGGGCTGAAACAGTTCACGCTGAACTTCATGTGCTCCTATACATGCATACATACATACATACGTACTCTAAGATATACAGATGCTACACGTATACATACACACACAGTATCACACACATACACACACACACACACACACATTCTCTCTCTCTTTTTTTTCTCGCTCTCTCTCTCCTTTCAGTTCAGTAACCTTTATCTGCATGACCATTTGAATAGAAAGTGTTGGCTAAGCACATATTTTCAAATGTATCAAAACACACACACGCACACACACACACACACACATACATACACACACACACACACAGACACACACACACACATACATGCCTGCACACATGCACATTCTTTTCTGTCAGAGCTGTCCTGCTCTCTTATCAATCAGTTCCAGCAGAGATGGCAGAGCTGCTTCCAGAGCAGCAGAGATTAAGATGGAGGAGAGGAGATGAGAGGAGCAGGTGGAGGTGGTGGAGGCCTGTGGGTTGACCAGCACTTCACTCTCCTGCTGTGAGCCTCTCTACGTCCTCCACCTCCCTACATCCTGCCCCTTCTCACAAGCACACACAAGATCTATTTTATTTACGCTTCGTTGCCCTATCATCACAGTGCCCACTGACAGTAATGCATTTCCCATGTGTGTGTGTGTGTGTAGATGTGAACATGTGTGTGTGTGTGTGTGTGTGTGTGTGTGTGTTGTTGAGATGTGTGTATGTGTATATGCTTGTGTGTAAAGTGTGTTTTCGATGGTGGGGGGTGTGACAGGAGGAATGCAGTGTCTCCTTCAGTTGCCATGGGTTACTAGGGAGGGTAAAGTGTAGCTGTAAGCATGTGTGTGTGTGTGTGTGTGTGTGTATTCCCAAAAACAGTGTATCAGAAAGAAAGCAAGACTGGAGATGTTTGGTTTGGGCTAGACGGTCAGGGGGCTCTGTTAAACATGTCTGCCCCATTAATCATTAGCGGAAGCGGAGAGGCATCCCAGACAGGAGCCATCCATCTCCCCTCCCAACAGCTGACAGAACCAGACAGAACCAATCAAAGCCAGTCAGTCTGGGGCCGAACCAGACGGACCAGGCGCTTCATCTGGGACCAAGGAGGTTTAGCATGCTACAGGAGTCCCGATTTAGGCTGTCAAAGCAATAGAGCAGAGGTGTCATTTAGTAAAGCAGCACCTGTGTGTTGGTGTGCGCACGTGTGTGTGTGTGTGTGTGTGTGTGTGTGTGTGTGTGTGTGTGTATGTGTTTGTGTGTGTGAGAGAGAGACAGAGAGAGAGAGAGAAAGGAAACAGTCTAGTGGTTATGTGTTTGCATGTGTGGGTGTACATGTATGGTTTCATGCATGCAGTGTAGTGGTGTGTATATCTGTGGATGTGTATGTGTACTGTGTGTGTGTGTTTGAAGCAGAGATAGATGTATATGAGCCTATTATATGTTGGGATGTTTGGACTGGGGCTCATAGATAAAAGGTGTTAACAGTTCTCCCATGGCCTCCTCCCCATATAAGGCAATAGAACAAGGTGTTAATGAGCTCATGTCTGATCGACTGCTTTTTTCCTGGCAGCAGTGGGAGGTTTCAGTGCTGTGTGTGTCTGTGTGTGTGTGTGTGTGTGTGTGTGTGTGTGTGTGTGTGTGTGCGCGTGTGAGTGTGTAAGTGTGTGTGTGTGTGTGTGTGTGTGTGTGTGTGTGTGTGTGTGTGTGTGTGTGTGTGTGTGTATGTGTGTGTGCATGTATCTGTTTGATGGACCATTATTTAAGGACATAATGGTTCATTCAAAAGACTGTCTGACAGATGGAAGGCATCCAATTTAAACAACTCCTCCAAGCTACATGATGCATAACCCACGTGGATAGCAAGTTAAATATCAAGACTCATCATTTCTGTGCATGTGATCTGTGTGCCCTCAGAACCAAAGTTTGTCGGCTCTGCCGTGATTCCCGACAATGACGACCCGGCCGACGATAAGGTGTACTTCTTCTTCACGGAGCGTGTGTCAGATGTGGAAGGAGGGGGCAAGGCCGTGCACACACGAGTGGCCCGCGTCTGTGCTGTGAGTACCAAAGAGGGAAATGGAAAGCAAACATACCCAGCCTTGCCAGGAAGCAAGTGCTACACCATCCATTATTTAGTGCTCTCCAAACTACCCCGCAGTTAATAGAGATTGGTCATCCATATGTTGTTTCTGACTGTATTTATTTGTCTCTCTTTCTCTCTTTCTCCCTCTTTTTTATATGCTGAATTTCTGTCTATCCATATATCTCTCTTTTTATCTATCTATCTATCTATCTATCTATCTATCTATCTATCTATCTATCTATCTATCTATCTATCTTTCTTTCTTTCTTTCTTTAACCTCAGAATGATGAGGGAGGGCAGAGGATGCAGGTGAAAAGATGGAGCTCTTTCCTGAAGACTCGTCTCATCTGCTCCGTCTCAGGGCCCAATGGCATTGACACTCACTTCGACGAGCTTGGTGAGAGCACACTGGGGAGAGAATGAGAATGTTCACTTGCCATTAAAAAAAACACCCATACTATCGAAGCGAGGCCTTCTCACGTCTCTGCTGAACAGAAGCTACAGATGAATTTTGTCACCACACATTAAGTCAGTTTGCAAATTTGAACTGAACATCTGCCAGTGACTGGATTTAAATGCAAAAGAAATGTATACACCGGAGCCACAAACCGAAAGCAGCCAGAACAACAACAAGCCAGAAGCAGAAATATGTTGACCTAGAGTGCAGTAAATTCACTGGAACTTCTACCAAGTACATATTTACTGTTTCTTCTAACTATTTTTGAACTTATTGTGAAACCACAACTGATTTGTAGATGTAGAGCAAAATATGAAAAATCTATCAGGTAAAAAGGTTGGGGGGAAAGAAAGCTCAGGGAAAACAAACATACAAGAACAAAAAAAAATGCGTACCTGCCTGTAGTTACAAGGCCCTTCAGTGGAAGTGAAACACCCTAGACACGCATTCAGTTTACCGCAAACAGTCCACCTCCCAACCTTCATGTAAAATGCATTGGTGAACATGGATTAGAGGCTGTGTGTGTGTGTGTGTGTGTGTGTGTGTGTGTGTGTGTGTGTGTGTGTGTGTGTGTGTGTGCGTGTGTGTGTGTGTACGTGTGTGTCTGTGTGTGTGTGTGTACGTGTGTGTGTGTCTGTGTGTGTACGTGTGTGTGTGTGTGTGTGTGTGTGTGCGTGTGTGTTTGTGTGTACGTGTGTGTGTCTATGTGTGTACGTGTGTGTGTGTGTCTGTGTGTGTGTGTGTGTGTGTCCGTGTGATGAAATATGGAGCAGGGAAGGAGTTATAACTAGCGCCACCTGCGGAGCTGTCACCCACTGGTCGACCCTGCTGAGCTGAGTGTAATTGCAAATGCAGGAGCCTCTTCTGCCAAAAGGAGATGCTGTAGCATCACCTCCCCTCTATGGGTACCAGCTCTGCAAGGGCTCCTCTGTCTGTGCTAAAGGCCACTAAGCCGCTGTGTGCTCCTCCATCCCCTTTGTTGGTTTCCTCAGAGTAAGCTGCTGGGTGTTCTTCTCCTTCTTGTTGTGCTTATAGATCACTTGTGCTTTCCTGCCAAGGAGTTCTTCAGTATTTACAAGGACACGTTTTGACTAGGGATGTGCTCAAGGCACTTCAAAGAATCAGAGAGGGGTTTGGAGGTGGAAAGATACAGTGAGCTAATGCACTTTTATGCATTTGTGTGTGTGTGTGTGTGTGTGTGTGTGTGTGTGTGTGTGTGTGTGTGTGTGTGTGTGTGTGTGTGTGTGTGTGTTTTACAGAGGATGTGTTTGTTATGAGGAAAAAGGATGACAAGAATCCAGAGATCTTTGGGCTGTTCAGTACCACAAGGTCAGCAGAAAGTGATATTTTGCCAAACCATTTTTTTACCATACCATAAATATGTCACAGATGTTATTTACACTCATCTCTGTTTCACCCTCCCTTCATCTCTCCTTCATTCTACTCTTTCTCCCTTTCTCTCTGTATCCTTCTGCTGTTCTTTCTTGCTGTTAGTAATGTGTTTAAAGGCTATGCAGTGTGCGTGTACAGTATGGAAGACATCCGGGCAGCCTTCAATGGGCCCTTCGCCCACCGGGAGCAAGCCAGCCACCACTGGACCATCTACGAGGGCAAGGTCCCTTTCCCCCGGCCCGGATCGGTGAGTCTGCTCCGTGGTCTGTCTCAAAAAGCAGGAGACATATTGATTACACAGCCAAGAGACAGACCTTTGATATATTGATCTTAGCCGAGGCAGTGGCCCCTCATCAGGTTTCTTTCCAATGTGTTCCACTTTAATGCAGCAAATTGTCTTGTTTTCAGCCTTGCAGAAATGACTTTATTTCCAATGTTTGCCATGTTTGTTTTGTATATTCTCACGTGCATGTCGCTCTCCAAAGATTAGAAATGCAATTAATCAGCCTTAAGAGATTACATTATCTTCAGATTTCATGTGAAATTGCTTGCAATTTAAAGTTGTACAGAGCAAATTCTGTATATGATTAGAGTGACATTAGAAATTGTAGGGATATTGGTTTCATGACATTAATTTCACTCGCACTCAAAATGGAACCTTTTTAAATAGTAATTCAAATGCATCAATGAATATGAATTTAGCGGTGTGATGTTGACATGATGTTGCTTGCTTTGCTAGCAGGCTAGCAGGATCCTTTGGATGCTTTTTCAGTTTGCTTTGATGAGACCACTAGCTTTTATGTCTGAGTCTATTCTTGCCCATTGTAGTTACTGACAACTCTACCAGTCTCCAGTGGAGGAGAGCACTGCATGCAGAGAAAACAAAAAGAATGCTTTTATCTTTTCTGAAACCTTGTATCCCTGTTTGGCTCACCCCTGGCCAGAGCAGACCTGATTATAGGCTCGCATCAGTATCCTTTCTTCTTTATCCAAACAAAGATCAGTCTTTGGTATCTTTCTTTTCTCTCTCTCTCTCTCTCTCTCTTGCTCAACTTGCACAATCAACTTGAAGATTATCTGTTTCTGGTCTTTTTGCCATTAGCAGTCTCATGGATATAATTACCGTGGCATGGGTTATGGAAGATTTCTCTCTCTCTCTTTCTCTTTCTCTCTCTATTTCTCTCCATCTCTCTCTATTTCTCTCTCTCTCTCTGTTATTGCTCTCTGTGTCTATCTCATAGTTATTGCTATTTTGCACAGCAGCAATGTCATTTTGAATGAAATAAATAAATGTCTGCCAGAGCTGTGGCAGCTGACCTTTTCCAAGAGTGCACCAGAGCTTTGTCCAACACCAGTGAAATCCTCATTACCTGCTGCAGACTGGGAGCCAGCATGAGAAAGAGAGAGAGAGGGAGAGGGCCTGTAATTATTTCAAGAACCCCCTTGTTGTGTGCAAATGTGTTGAAAATGCTAAAGCAAAAATGTTGATATGCTTGCCCTTTTTGGACACATTGTCTGAATACCAAGAACAGTACAAAACTGAAACAGCACCCTAGATATTCTCATGTTTACATATTAATGTTGTTTTGGATCCCCTCTCTCATTTTTCCATCCCTCCTGTTCTCTCCCTTCAGTGTGCTAGTAAAATAAATGGAGGTCATTTCTCCAGCTCAAAGGACTTTCCAGATGAGGTTCTGCGTTTTGTGCGCACCCATCCACTGATGTTCCACACGGTGCGGCCTCGTGAGCAACGACCAATCTTGCTGGAGACAGGCGGCAGCCGAAATTTCACCCAACTGGCCGTGGACCACGTGGAGGCAGAGGACGGACACTATAATGTGCTCTACATTGGCACAGGTGTGCACATATGCACACACACATACACAACTCACACACATTACATAGACACTCACTTTCCCATAGACACACACACACACACACACCCTCCATCTCTCCCATTCTAATCATTAGTTGCTTCTCCAACTCACCTTCATCTAAAGCCTTAGACTTCTTTTGTTAATTCTCCTTCACTGTTCACTGTCATGTTAATGCTCCTTCACTGCTCACAAGTACTCAAAACATCCCTTATATCTTTCACACACACACACACACACACACACACACACACACACACACACACAAACGAACATATTTCGATAAAACATTGTGTACATACAAATAAAACACATGCACAAATATAAATACAAGAACATATGTGTACATGAAACAATGGAAAATGATAGCATTAAAAAATATGACCATGTTTACATCTGTGGGAAAAACGTACTCTCTCCAAACTCTCAAGTTTCCCTGAAATACTTCAGATTGAGCATGACCACAAGCTGAGATCTTTGTCGAGTCAAAAAGGGCTACTCAGAAAGCTTTTAATTAAAACTGCCACTGCTTCACAGACATCATTGTTGTGTATCTGTTTGTTCTTTTGAAATAATTATTCACAACAACAGTCCAGCTGCTTATCAGCTCTTCCCAGGCCCACAGAGAAGCCCTCTAATAGCAATAAGGTCACAACATCAAAACCCACTGTATGTTGCTGGAGAATCCACATCACTATGGGTTAATTACAACGGCAGACATTTAAAATGTCACTCATTTACTTCCTCTTGTTTTCACTACACAGATAAATCTGTTGTGCTGAAATACATCACTATTTACAACAAAGAGTCTGACACCATGGAGGAGGTTCTTCTGGAGGAGCTGCAAGTGTTTAAAGTAAGTGTTGCAAAATCCAGTGGTGTTTTGCACGTATTTTACGCCTGACATAATGATAGCACTTGCAGCCAGATGGGCTTGGTGCACAGTGACCGAGCGGTTACAGGAAGATGTTGTACGTCAGCAGCTGTGCACGGCCTACGCCCTCATCACGTTAAGAGCGGGAAGGAAGCAGCTGTTATTGCTCTCATGTAGGAGAAAAAAACGTTTCAAATGGTAGGGAGCCTGTATACACTCATGGGAGTGAACAAAACAATAGTATTCAGAGAATGTTTCTTGCGGGTGAAAATGGATTCTTTGGGGGATTGTGATATGTATTTTTATAACATGCTTGAGGGTAATTGATTCAGCATGGTCCTTCTTGCAGTGTAATTAACATGACAAAAAAAATCCAGTCGTGAGAGGCTGTAAACAATGCGTCTTCCACAGTGACATAAATTCTCTGCTGTGAATTGAGAGACTTGCTGAGACATGCTGAGGGAAAGAATGATGGTTGGGGGAAGGGGGGCATTTAGAAATTAGCATAAATTGTAAGAGAAAAAAAAAGACAGTGTTACTATGGGGATTATCTCATTAGAGCAGGTAATTTCACCACATTTAGAATACCATTTCTATTGTTGTTGTTATTTTTCCTGTTGAGTGAATCTGGTCCTCTCTGTAATTCCCAGGAGCCAGTGCCAGTCACAGAGATCTTGATCTCCACCAAAAGGGTAAATAGGACACACAGACATGCACAGACACACACACACACACACACACACACACACACACACACACAAACATTCCATACATTAATGCTAGCTAATAGATTGCGATCCACTGAGGAGAACATATTTAAATACAGTGGTGTTACCTCCCGCCACTAGATGGTGTAAATGAGTAGCATATATTCACCAGCATACAAAATACAGTAAGTGTATGTAAACACAGGTCTAGAGTGGCAATGTCTGGTGCTGACCTGTGTCATTCTACCCCAAAGCCCACTTTTGAACCAGCTACTGTTTTATACTACACTCAGAACATCTCTGCTCTAGATCTCCCTCCAGTCAATCATTTCTGTCATGCTAAATCAGTGATACTCTGTTGGCGATAGAAAGCCTTCTCACCTCACCCACTAATCATCTTGTGTTTATTATTAGGCATATTCTTTTTAAGTCTCAATTCTCCTCTTCTTCTACAGCAACAGCTATACGTGGGGTCGGAGGTCGGTGTTGCGCAGACGCGTCTGCATCAGTGTGACCTTTACGGCTCAGCTTGTGCAGACTGCTGCCTGGCTCGTGACCCCTACTGCGCCTGGGATGGCGTCACTTGCTCACGATACTACCCCGTTGGACACTACACCAAGAGCCGGTGAGAGGGCATCAATAGTGTAAACACACACTGCGTACAAGCATGATCTCGTATACACTCACAAGAAAAACACACACACATGCAGCTATATAGACATGCATATTTGTTTTGTAGAAAAAAGAGCTAAAGAACTGAAGCCCTTCTGTGTGAAAACAGAAGACCTGTATTACACACTTGCTGTGTGTGTTTGATACCTTGCAAACAGAAAGCATTAACTTGGACATGTATAGAGAATACTTTTTTGTGTCGTATTAATACATAAACACACTATTCACCCACAACCACACACACACACAGAGACACATACACCACCCATGTACCCAATATACAAAAGCATGCACAGTACACAAATGTGAATGTAGACAAGCAGATACTCCAACATACAGAAATACAGTATATACACACATATAGCACTGGGTGGAGAAACACTCTCAACACAGCCCTGGTTTGAGATAAGCAGAATGACCCCTGCTGTGACCTGGAATAGGCAGCAGGTCTGCAGATGATGACATGACTACAGATAACCCAGGCCTGCATGGACCAGTGCTGCGGCTCTGCCTATTCTGATTCTATGCGTCAGAGGAAATAGACCATAGAGCTTCATTTACTTCCTGTTGTTTGTAATATCCCACACTCTTGTGTTGTTTTCAACCTTGGGCCTTCTCCTCTTATGATTATTGATGATTTCTTTTCTCTACATGTCCATGTGTTGTCCATTCTATTTCATGTCTTTTGTGAACACTGTAAGGTAGACAGCAGATGGCACGGATGTTTCATAACAGAGGTTGTCAGGTGTCCCACAGTTAGAGAAAGAGAGGGGGGAGAGAGAGAAAGAAAGAAAGAGTGGTGTTACAGAGGCTTCATCACACCCTTCTTTTAACACATACCACCTGGCGGCACTCAGCATCACAATGCTTGGTGAGATACCTCGCTCTGAGCCAAGAGACAAATAAACTTTGTAGAAACGGTGCGGTTGTTGTTAGATCAAGTGTGTGTGTGCCTCTGTGCGTGTGTGTGTGTGTGTGTGTGTGTGTGTGTGTGTATGTGTATGTGTGTGTGTGCGTGTGTGTGAGAGAGTGTGTGTGTGTGACTGAGTATGTGTTGAAAGCGTGAAATTTTCAAGTGTTCAAACTGATGAAATTAGAATAGAATCAAAAGCTGTCTCCCTGTCTCACACTATTACCTTCTAACTTACAATTAAATTATTAATTTAAACTCCACATTGAATATCTGTATCCTGACATAGATATCTTATACCAAGATAAGCCAAATGTTAATGTTGACAGGAGCATAAGCATTCTCTCTTCTAAATATTCCTCATTATTTTAAATCTTGTCCCAAGTGAAAACGGTTGACTGGCATGTTCATAATTGCCTGGTGGCTCTAAAAATGACATAGTGACACAGCACCCAAACAGCTAGCCCACAGCTCCGGTGACCCATGACCTGTCTCTCACGATATCCGTCCATCTGCCACCCCCCCATATTCTGCCCACCACCAGGACCCGCAGGGAGGGCTCTGTAGGTCAGCCACTGGACGGACGAGTCAGCACTGCGGCATGAAAATACACACCGATAGGCATATGTGTGTGTGTGTGTGTGTGTGTGTGTGTGTGTGTGTGTGTGTGTGTGTGTGTGTGTATGAGGAGAGGGAGAGAGAGAAAGAGAGAGAGAGATTGCAACCTACACAGTGTTGTTTATGTGGGTTGTGATGGTTGTGGGTGTTGTGGTTTTGGGCTATAAGACACAGAGAAAAAGGAATTGGAGTGTAGTATACAGATTGATAGATAGCACTAAGGGACTGCCCTGTTAATCTAAAACTGATTAAAACAATAATGCTTCCACCTTGAGCAACAATGTTGTATTTAAGAAATATAACACAAGTAGGAGTGATGCTGGGAGCAGATATAGGCCTACTCACGGCTGTGGTTTGGTTGTAGGCACAAAGCCGGAGGCTTACACACACTCACAAACAGAAGAAAGCCTGTTCCTGCAGCATATGCTGCCACAATTAGCTTTTACTTTAATCAGTAGAACTGGCCACGCCAGACATGAGAGTGCTTTGCACTTAAAGCCAAAAAAACCCAAAACAGATTGAAAACCATATTTGCACTCTGAGCAGAACACTCTTGTTGTGCACCAAGTGTCCTCCACAGTGTAAGACAATCAGTGATGCATCAAAATGAGTTTAAAGTAATTATTTAAGCGTACAATAATTGTGTTGCTTTAAAGGAAAGAAGCTCTGTAGCTCACTGGCATTAGAGCTCTGACATCACCTGGGCTTATACGCCATCAGATGGTCTATGTGCGTGTGTGTGTGTGTGTGTGTGTGTGTGTGTGTGTGTGTTGTGTGGCAGCGACAGTAGCAACAGGCTCTCCCAGTGTGAGCCTGTCTCTCTCTGTGCAGCACGTGGGCAGGCGGATGGCTCGTGGCACTGATCGCGTGGACGCTCATCCAAGATGACGCCGTGCGAGGGTGTTTCCCTAATCCTGCGTCAGGAGCTCTGACACATCCCTCCCCGCACGCACGCACACACACACACACACACACACACACACACACACACACACACACACCTCCTCATCCTCCGGTGCTGCATAGTCACGATCACCTCAGTGCCTCAGCCCTCCATCCCTAGTTGACGTCGCCACACAACACTGCCTCATCTCCCCCTGCACACGTACACCACATGCCAGACAGCAGCTGATCAGCACTGAAACTCTGTTTAGAAGCTTAGAAGTTTAGAAGTTTAGAACAGATCAAAACACACACATTGATTTCTCTCTCTCTCCCTCTTTCTCTGCCTTACTTTAAATCTCCCTGCCTTTCCTCTTGTCATTGTACATATTTACTGTGTCTATTTTTAAGGCCAATTTTATGTTTGTACCTTTTCTGATTTAATCCTAATCCTTTCCTGCATTAAAGAATTTTTTTTCTGTCTGTCTTTGGTGATTTCATGCTTCACGCATGCCTGGGTCCTTGGGAGTCAATGAGAAGAGATGTTTGACATTGCAAACATGTCAGTCAGTGTCAGTGCTTGTACTTATTTGTTTCTGCCTTTGTTATTAACTCTTCCAGCCGATTCAGAAGGCAAGACATCCGCCATGGAAATGCTGTTCAGCAGTGTAATGGGCTGCAGATTACTGGTAAGCTGGTGGGTGGGCAATTCTTATGTGAAGTGTGAGTGTGCATATGTTTCAGTGTGTGTTTGTGTGTGTGAGAGAGAGAGAGAGAATGGGATGAACAGAAATGGATCAATACTCAGGATCAAAAAAAGTAGGTAAACAGCAGAGGTAACAGATGATATAAGAAACAGCAGGACCCACTACACAATGTCGTCATTGGAAAATCAGTTTAAGTAAAACTAAAATAATCCTTTGATTAGATTCAAGCTAGACTGAGTTATGTGCCTACCAGCGCAAAGACCCAAACAGCTGGTAGCATTAACCAGTTCCCTACAAGACATCACTGTACACCAAGTAGTTGTGCAAGTACAGTATAAAACTTCTACATTATAAAACTTGTTTTCTACACAGACAGTTACATATCTTTCTTCATCAGATTAGAATATCTTAGATTAGATTAGATTAGATTAGATTAGATTCAACTTTATTGTCATTACACATGTCTGAATACAGAGTAACAAAATGCAGTTTAGCACCTAATCAGAAGTGCAAATAGCAGAAAGTGCAATATGTACAATATGTGCAGGATGTACAGTTAAGAACAGTTAATTTTCATCTTTGTGAATAATGGATAAAGCAAGTTGAGCAGTTGACTTGTGGATTTAACTGGAGGCTATGACAGAGGTATGACAGTCGATATTTATACTGTTATTTTACAACTACTACAGTAATTTATGCACAATAGTGTCTTGTAGGGAACCAGTTCATGTTTCCCTATACTTGTAATTACTAAAAACATGTACAAAAGCTGCCTCTAGCATTAGCATTCTAGGGTCTGCACACTAGCAGGAGCATAACTTCATCAAGCTTGTGTCAAACTCTGTCGGGTTTGATGAACAGACTGGGGAGCTCAAAATGTTAGGGGAGCTACAATATGTGCTCAAGGTGGCCAGGTTTCAACCTTTAAGGTATCATTGCTCAGACTCACCTTCTAAATATAGTTACACAATTTTAGTTTATATATTTTGTTTTGACAGTAGACACATCTCATTTGAACTCATTTGAGTTCCTTCATATTGCAATTCACTGCCTGAAATTTATACATTATCTCCCTATATTGAACACAAACAGCCTATCAAGGAATATTTCTGGGCCATTACCATGATGGCAGTGAGATGACCACCCACTCCTCTCCTGGGGTTTGTAATATCTAACCCCAGTAGGGGGCCAAGCTTACCCAGAACCACCTTGAGGGTTCTAATGAGCTCCCTTCCTCAGCACAGCAGCTCCTGGACCACAAGTCCAGCACCAGTGCCCTGGTTTGTAATCCAAATCAGAGCGGTATGTTTCAGGAATGTGGGAAATGGGGGTCAGTGAAAGGCTGTGAAAATAGATGTGCTGATCTCACCTGGCAAGCACCTGCATAGCAAGAGAGAACAAAGCTCTGCATAAAGGTTAACATAACCATGTGGATTTGAATAATGTGAAAATACAATCCAGTCTGTTCAGTGTTTTTTATGTTTTCGCAGGTGGACTAGCATGTGTGAAAGCAGGTTTTCTCAGATTGTTTGTGTGTGTGTGTATTTGTGTGTGTGTGTGTGTGTGTGTGTGTGTGTGTGTGAGTGTGTGAGTGAGTGTGAGTGTAGGCTCTCTCTCTCTTTCATACACACAATCAACACAATCTGAGTCTTGCAATTACCAGTCTAAAATCCTAATTCATCACCATGGTGATGAAAAACATATCAGATCCTTAAATTACCTTCAGCCATTTTCTTTCTGTCTTTCTTTTTTTTCCATATCCAATTGCTCCATTGCGCTGAATATGAAATCACAATGCTCATTTATTTCATAGAGATTAGTAATGGTTCTTCTATGCTCTCCATTCACCTTTCATTTTGCAATTTAACTTCGTTATTATCATGCTCTTCATTCCTGTGACACAGGTTGGTATATAAAAATGCAATGTTTGGATACTGATGCCTATCAGTGTAAACAGATCCTATTGTAGAGATGAGCTTTACAGAATACACCGATGAAAGACAGACAGACGAGAGAAAGAGGTACTGGGAGAGAGTGGTAATTGACGTAGAGCCTGAAGGAAAGACAATCCTTCCCAAGTGAAGGGCAGGGTGTAGTGAGTGCCTGTTCCCACAGAAGTGAGGGAAACTTTTGAGATGTGTACGTGAAGACTAACACCTGTGTGTGTCTGTGTGTGTGTGTGTGTAGAGGACCACAGAGACAGAGCTGTGGAGAAGCTGGTGTATGGGGTGGAGAATAACAGCACTCTGCTCGAGTGCAGCCCCAGGTCCCTGCAGGCCAGACTCCTTTGGTTTCTGCTGAGAGGAACTGACATGGAAGAGGTTAGCCACACGCAGACACACACACACACACACACACACACACGAACACACACACACACATACACATACACACATGCACACACAAACTGAGTGCAAAGCCTCAACTGGGTCTGAACTCAAGTTGGACACACTCTGTCAACCCTCTGTCTAAGGCTGACCACAAACAATACTGAGCCTGGATTCAAACCTAAATGTTACACAGTAAATGACAGCCCTACTGACTGTAGTCCAGTGTCCATCAAGAGAACAAGGGGAATGTGTTTTAGTGTTTACAGTAAATTGATTGAAAATGTGAAATACTATACTGTTATTATTAGCTATCAATAAGATAAAATATAATGAATTTTCATCAGTGGACCATCAAACTATTTCATAATGTCACATTAAAATGTTTTCATTAAAAATGCCTTACAATTTCCTTACACTGATTATATTACAGTGATAATTCTTCAGTCCAGCCTTCATAATGCATATAAGGTGTATTCCATATCTGATCTCTGATGACAATATTCTGAATAAAAGGTAAATAATCATATTGGTAGAAGCCAGTGATTCTGCTAATGTGCATATGCTAATACATTTTCAGATCCCTGGCGACGAGCGAGTTGTGAGGACCAGCCATGGACTGCTGTTCCTGCGGTTGCGCCGGGCCGATGCTGGCACCTACCTCTGCCAGTCGGTGGAGCACGGCTTTGTGCAGCCACTCGCCCACATTACCCTGGAGGTGTTGGAGGAAGAGCGGCTGGAGGGCCTCTTCCACCGTGGAGGAGGGGGTGGGGGCGAGGGGAAGGAAGACAGAGAGGATGGGGGCGACGGAGACCCCCAACACCGGTCATCCGCGGCCCTACCTTGTCCTTTCCCTAGTTTGCCCACAGGGCCGGCCACCTCCAAGCTCTGGTACAAGGAGTTCCTCCAGCTCATCGGCTACAGCAACTTCCAGCGTGTTGAGCAGTACTGCGAGCGCGTGTGGTGCGCCGCCTCTGACAAGAAGAAGAAGAAGATGAAGGCGCTGGCACCCAAGTGGAGGTTCCCGCAGGGCACCGAGCGACGTCCAAAGCAGCGGGCGCCGCGACACACTCCTGATTAGAATCAGTTATAAGCTGAGGGAAGCCGTGAAGGAGAGAGGGAGTAAAGGAAAGAGTGAGAGAGAGAGAATGAGAAGACTTGGCAAAAAAATGACAATGGAATCAAGACAGAGACTCATAGCAGAACCACGAACTTTGCCTAGAGACAGAGTTGTGGATAGCACAGACATTTCAAACATAATCAGTGCCACAGTTGTTGAGAACAAATGGCACAGGCAGGCTGCAGTGGTGAAGTGGTGAATTAGGCCTGACATTTGTGACCATTTCACTCAAACTGTACACAATGGATGATAATAGGATAATGTGATAACCACATGCACCCTCCCACCCCCTACCCCCTTCACTAAAGATGGACTGATTTTGGATATTGGGGAAATGAGGACATTTGAATGCCATTATGGTTGCCATGGTTATGTCAGTATAACACAAAAGCTCTGCAGGTTAACGATCCTGTAATTGACAGGCTGTGTGTGGAGCTGTTTTAGTGTGTGCGGCAAGGGCTTTCTTAGTGCATAGCGCTCCTAGTGCATTTTGTTTTCCTGCATGTTCCCTCAGCTTAACCAGTTACAAAGGACTCGGAGGATATTTCCTGACTTGTACATTAACGAGGTGAGCTTTCACACAAAGACCACTGAAAAAAAAGCCTGGTACACTGAAAGAAACTTGATTCAAAAAGGCGTGCCACACTGAAATGTGTTTGATGAGCTCTTTAGACTACAAGACTACATGAAATGTGTTCATTGCCACAAGCTTTGGGTCGGAATGAGAGAGAGAGAGAGAGAGAGTAAAATCAGATGAAT
Organism: Tenualosa thibaudeaui; assembly: GCA_027481765.1. Taxonomy (NCBI): domain Eukaryota; kingdom Metazoa; phylum Chordata; class Actinopteri; order Clupeiformes; family Clupeidae; genus Tenualosa; species Tenualosa thibaudeaui. Next base: position 17,802,182 of record JAIFZK010000007.1, read on the forward strand.
TCTAACGCACACCTCACATGTATTCTCCAGTCTGTGTCATATTACTTAAATTATTATAATGGGTGTATTGTATGTCTTTGTTAGTGGTGTTAGTTTACCTTTACCAAGGAAAAAAAACAAAACTGGAAATGCCATACTGTTGTGTAGTAGAAACTGTATGAAAGTAGATTCTTTTTTAATTTACTACGACTATAGTATTTAGTAACAGGCATGACGATTTCATTAGATGTCAGACTTGATTTTAATTCAGGTGGCAAAACATTTTTTCTTCAGGTGATGAAATAAGCTCTTTTTTGCAGATCAGCAGATCAACATATCTCAGCTAAAATGAGTCTAATACTTGAACTCATCCTCAACAGCAGTTGATTTGTAAAAACCACTATTAATTCACTATTGCTGTTTACCTGTGTGTGAAATGTACATGGCGTATAGCATCATGTATTTTTGGAGGTTAGTGTTATGCAATGAGGGCACCTGTAATATGTCAATAAATATTATTACAAATAGTCTGTGTAAGTCTTCAAATAAACACCAGGCAGACAGGAGGACTATACAGCTATGAAATTTAATTGTTAACTGTATTTTCCCCCCTTTAGTCGTGCGTGTTTGTGTGTGTGTGTGTGTGTGTGTGTGTGTGGGTGTGTGTGTGTCTGTGTGCATGCGCATGTATGTGGGTGCTCAGGATTCTGACGGCACCAGTGTGTATATGTGGGCGGAGGAGTCCGTTCTTGTTGACTGATCGTGTTTTCTGTGTGTGTCCGCGCGTGTGTGTGTGTGTGTGTGTTTAAATTCCATACTTTCTGACTTGATGGATGCACACGCTTTGTATTCATGCGGCAGCGTGGGCTGGTACAGGTGTTATTACTCTCTGTTGTGTGGCACAGGCTGGTTGTCAAGCTCCATGGCCACCACTCTCCTGTACTAGCAGCTCAGCTCACTTGCAGTAATGGATCTGCAGATGGGCCTCATAATTAGCAATATGGCTGACAGGCTCACGTGACTATGATTTATGTCATGTCTGAGGAAAAGTGTTACCCCATTGGAATGATGGGTGCTGTTTTGCGAAACGTTTCAGAGAATGGACTCCAGAAGGAGCTGTTTTAGTCAGTGTAGATTTACATGAAGGTGCATAGATGATTTGTAAAAAAATTTTGTCATTTGGGGGTTCAGTGCACATAGCAGTTATTCATGATTTAGCACGTACAGTATGATTGCACATGCAAAATGGAAAACCCTCTAGGCAGTTCCATACCATAACATAACAAACAATCAAATCAGCTCTTTCTATTTTAACAAACTAAGGTTCAAACCACTCTTCATATTTGCTGTGTGGTCAACAGCTGCAGTGAAAAGCAGGCACTCTCTGAGCTGATTGGTCCCTGTTTGCAGTTTGCCACTGGCATATTTGCCAAATATATTTGCTTACTTGGACAGCGGTTCGTGAGCTTCCCCCTCCAGGTGCCTTTTCTGTGTGCCCTTATCAGTGTCTCTCACACCACACCGTCTGTGGACGTCAGCAGGCCCGGATAACAAGCTCTATTCCCAGTACAGCCCTGCAATATTCCTACTCTGTTCTGTCCTATAAAGTACCAAGGTGTCATAGAAAACATGTTTTTGTCATATTCCAGGTTACATGTCTCCATGTTTTGTGTTTCATTCATTATCACATAAACAGTTTGGCACATAGTGCATCAATATATTCAGTGATCTTATCAGATAATTTTAGTTGGGATATGTCCTTAGCCTGAAGCTAATTCTGTCCACTGGTTACCAGTTAAAACATATTTAGATATTTAATCACAGATTACATCATCACAATGGTTGAGTAATTACAATATAAATAATATAAACATATATACATTGTATTTGTGATTCCAGCTTTTATGCAACAATCATTTTTTTCTATCAACTAACATAGATTCATAACATCTTCCTTGTACTCCATATCCTTATCTAATGTAGCCTTATCAGACCAGTGCTGATATTCTGTCAACATGATGGATTCACCAAACCAGGATTCACCAGTTCACCTTATGCGATGCCCTCCTCCACTGCCTCATGGAAAAAGCCTTTCAGAATTGATGGAAAGACAAATTGAACAGCAGAAAGAAGAATAAATCCTGCAGTATTAAACACTGTTTCAATTTCTTAACCAAAAAATTGGTTGAATAGAATACATGTCCAATACATAACATACAATAAAGATCCAATGCATAAGATTCAGTATAAGATCCAGTACTTTTGGCAGTCCAAGTCCACTTGTTTCCAGATGTACCTTTGACAGCATTGAAGCAGTGACTAGATAAATGTGTACATTTTGGAATGACCCGAGGCTTCTTTTCCTCTGCATTCATTTTCCCATAATTCTTCACTTGACAACAAATTTCAGATGGGAGGGGACTGGAGAGGTCCCCTTGGTGCACTCCCTCTCTGTCTGACTTCTAATCCACCTTTAGCACAAGATCCCTGGTTGAAATTGAAAATGTTGTCCCTTCCCTGAGACACACAAATAAATCCCAAGTGAGAGATTAATGCTCTTTGAATAGGGTCTCCTCTCATAGCCTGCCATCAATAACATGGTGGACTCAAAGTCTGTCAACAGGATACAGATAGGCTTCGGAGTGAATGGAAGGGGACATGTTTTTTGTAGTTTTTTTTTCTAACCTTGGGAAATTGTTTAAAATGTGTAGCTGTTAGGACACATCAAAATGAGGGCATCATGACATGAGTTCTTCTAATGTAGCAACTAAAATCATGGTAGTTTGCCAGTGAATGATAGGTGATGTGCAATACATGAAATTAGTTGAAAAACAAACTGCAATGTTCTGTGCTTGTATTTGCACACTGAGACCTTCATGGCATCATCCTGTCCTGAGGTCTAGCTTTGCCTTGCTTCCAAACACTAAAAGCCTCAGAAAGCAGCAGCTTCAAAGAGGCCAAATGAAAAAAAGGTGTCGATGGAACATGAAGCCATATTGAAATTCAAAAGGTGACCTTCTCAGAGAAGTAGACATCAATTGATATGGACAATCGCTGCCAGGGCTTCCGTTAAGAACTTTTAGAGACAGAGTTCCAACAGTAATGCTTTGTTGGCCCTAGGGCCACAATTAGTGCTCTCTAGAAATGTTAGATAAATTGTGTGTCTCTTATCACAGACAATTAATGTTGTTATGGTTGTTGATTGTGGTGTTGGCTGCCAAAATATAATCTGAGACATCCTGTTCCATTCTATCCGTGACACAAATTATTGTATGACAAATGCTGGACTGGGATGGGATTGAAGTACATGATCTTAAGTTATTCAGTGACTGCTTACTGATTTGCATTATATGACTATCAAGATTTGATGTTTAAAACTTTTCATTAAGATTTTTTTGTTCTTCTCCTCAACAAAAGGGTGGTCCACTCACGGAATAGTGACCTTGAAGAGATTATTAGATGATCGGCTGAGGTCCTTTGATAAACCTGCAGTAAAGCCCAAGTTTTGGCAGTCTTCAAGATGGAGGAGTAAGAAAATGTTAGTCTAAAATAAGCAATGACAGATAGCAGAGAGCAGAACCTTTGGTGGCAGGTAATTAATGAATCTTTGAAACTTTGTGGAAACATCCAGCAACATCTTTGCTGTCTTCAGGCATTACAGAAAATGGAAATCACATGCACTACTTGCAACTGAAAAGTAGGCTAAAAAGAAACCATCCAGTAAGTAAAATTGCAAAACATAAAACAGAATGATCATGACATTTCAAACAGCATGAAATATAGGCTACTGGACACAGAGACACTCTGATAACATTTCCATAGGGATTTTGCTAATTTGCATTCAACATCCATACAGATGAGAAGATTCACCTTTGACCTCTGAAATAACACAGTGGAGCTTTCTTGTCCACTGAATGTCTCTGAGGTCCATCATTTCTCGCTTAGGGAAAAATAGCCCTTGGCCAGGGTGGTATGGATTGCTATTGAGACCTGATTACCATTCCCGGTGATTTTCTGTAGGTATAACAGTGTGAGTATGGCTCCATCAGCAAACAATGAAGCAGAACTCCTTTAATGTCACTGCTGGAGAGAGAGAAACATTCTGCACATGGCACCCTCCAGCCCTGTAGATAGCAAAAATGAATGCAGGTGTTTGAGAGGCAAGCATGCACACATGCACACACACACACACACACACACACACACACACACACAAAAAAAAAATAAAATAAAATAATGTGTTACTGCAGTAACACAGTGTGCCATATTTTGCATTAAGGCTATATAGACGCATTAACTCTATACACCAGCATCTCAGCCAATAGCAGTCAAAGCCAATAGCCATCAAATAAATCCTGGCAGCACCTCCATCTTAAGAATGGAGTCAGTCTCCTGTTGGATTCTCCATCTTGCTTATCAGGAATTCCATTCCAGCTTCTTCCTCAGTCCATGCACCTCACCCATCTTACCATCTAAACCCATTTGCACAGCACAATTACACAGCTAACCTGCTATTTGTCTGGACTGCCACCCCCTCCCCCATGCTTGGTGGTGAGTGTTCATTAGCGAGCATGTGCTGTGTTTAAGGATAAAAGCTCTGCATCACCCATGAGGATAAATTCTCCTTCATCCTTCTTATCTCACCTTTGACAAACGTGCAGACGAGATGCCCCAATAGGGAGAAAAATAAAATTCTCCCCTTCGGCCAAATGGCATTTGATCTGTTGAAATGACTTTCATTTTTCTTAATCACATTAGGCTGTCATCAAAGGTGTGTAAACAGATGTGAAATTAGTTATCTCCTTTTTAATCCTCCTGCTTATTGGCTCATTATCAAGCTAGTGTTTTTTATAGTCTTACGCTAAATTACATAAATATATAGTGGGTTGAAGTAAGAGGAAAACAAAAAACAATAAAAATAAGTAAAAGTGATTTATTTTTCAATGTCCATTACATGGAAAGGCAGAGATTTGTGAAAAATCCAGTGAGAAGCATATGCCCGTCTGGATAGGATCAGTGCCTGAGGAGCAAATGTCCATTATCAGAGATTATCAGCAGGCAAATAGACACTTGTCTCTCCGCTATCAGGGCAGCTGAAGGAGAGGCACAGGCAAACAAATGAATGCCCCAGCAGCCAGGGACAACAACTGTGTATGATGCAGCGATCAAGCGTCCCATAAAGGCTGAAAACAAATAGCTCCTGAGGATAAAAACATGTTTGTCCCAACAGTGAGGGATATTTTTCGAGCTTGCCATAAATTTGTTTTCTGCATTTTTCATCAATAGACTCAGATGTATTTGTTATTCCTTGGTGTCACATGACATTTGCCCTGCATCCCTGCAAGTGTTTACTATTAATGAGAGGAAAAGGTCTTTTCATTATGTAGCATTTTCTGACTCTAGTCCCTGGGGGATCATAGGTGCAGGCGGATGTCATCTGTGGTAAAAGCACCCATGGTTTGAGTTATGAGCCTTCAACCTTCAGTCCAGTACATGGAGACAGGACAGTTTCTCATGACCACGGCATTCATTGTGACAGAGGCCAGAGTCTTAAGTGCTGCAGTATACCACGAGCACGGCACATCACGCGGAAAGCCCAGAGCCATACGTCTTTGTGTGACTGCCAACTGTAAACATGTCACGTGGCCGCCTTTTCTTGCTTGCCTGCCTGCCTGCCTGCCTCCCTACTATCCACCCCCATATCCACTTCTAACACACACACACACAAACACACAGATATACATCCTGAGTCACGGCAGGGTGGGTGGAGTGGGTGGGAGGATGCGAGTGGGAGGGCAGGAGGATGGGTACAATAATACCCACAATCCATCTGAGAGCGTGACACCTCGGCAACGAATCACCCTCACGATGTAGAGAGGGAAAAGAGAACACGGCCACTGAGTCATACACATACAGACACACACAAAGACACGACGCATCTCCACCACCGAAGATAAAGAGAGTAGACGAAAGTGAGAAAGAGAGAATGAGAGCAAGATTGAAAAGGAGGGAACAGAATTAAGAACAGAATGATCTGAATGAAGACAGAGGGAATGAGACAACTGACACAAGGAGACTGTTTAATATGTTATTTGTTATTCCTCTTGATGTCCAATCCAGCTCAACATTACAAACGATGCCACAAAAGATCAAGAACAACGTTACTCTCTCTAAATACAACTCAAAACGAAATTGCCTTCTTCATCACTTGGAGTGCACATGGTTCAAAGATTGTTTGTATGTTCCTCTTGTGCCCTCTGGTTTAAGGTCAGGCAAAAGTCTTACCCTCCCCCCAGTGAGAGGGGGTGAGGGCAGTGCCAGCCGTGAGCTGGCAGACGTCACTAATCTCACTGTAATCATTGTGCCTGTGGTTTCCCTCTCATTTCAGTTCCGTTGTGTAATCTGTACTGATCGCCTGTGCTTATTGCATAACCCACCACGACCTTTGCACCATAAAGACACAGCAGCTGGTGCCACCACACATAATAAAATCAAGGAAAGGGAAAGCACAACAGAGACTGACCAGCCAGGCACACAGTGTTCAGCTCCAAGCAGCAAATGCTCTTGCAAAGGGCAAATATTTATGCTGGAAATCAATGGGATTGATTGCGGGGCAGTAACACGAGTGAAGGAAGCTGTTTAGGTGTCCTCTGGTGAGCTCTACTTTACTATGGCCCTTGAGGAAGGGAGATGTGTGAGGAAAGGATCCTGTCACGATGTCGACACAAACAAGTTTTTGCTACCTGCACAATGTAATTGAGAAGTGCGGACGCACGTACACGTTTGATTCAACGAGTCGGCTTTTGCTGACATGGCAGGTCATTTAGGGATAACCTGAGTGTCTAGTTACGTGCGTCACAAATGTCTTGATGAAGGCTGAAGAGTTTGTGTGCATGATGAAATTCAATGCCTTTGTTTTGAATGAACGTATCAAACATATGAATTCCCTGGGTACTGGCTGGCAGGGAGGGCAGGGGAATGAGGCTGGGGGAATGAGATACAGAGAGGTGAAAATGAATGTCACATATATAAGGAGGCCTAATTGAATGTGTGTACAGCCTTTCTTTAGTGAAATCGTCAGAGGGCAAGAGCTTGTGAGAGTCTGGCTGACTGAGAGGTGGCAATGATGAGGTGTAAACACTGCTCTTTGACCTAATAGAATCGGCCGTGGGCGGGGGTGGTGACTGATGTGGTAGGGTGTGAGGGTGTTTGAGGAACAGCTGTGAGGCTGTGAGAGGATCATGAATAAATGAGCGAGACCTGATCCCCTTCGCAGCCCCACAAGGAGCAGAGGCTTGAGCTGGTGGAGTGCAGTCATGCTGTTCCCTCTCTGGCTTTAGTCAACCCTGCCGTGACCACCCGGCACCGCGCCGTGCCACACCACGTCACACCAACACCGGCATCAGCACCAGCACCAGCATCAGCACCATGCTGTGCCATCACTGTGCCACCGCTGAAGGTGATACATTGAGGCAGAGTGTGCCATGTGCTGTATGTGAAAGACACACCACACTGAGCGGGGAGATGATGTTTCTCTTCATGCCCTCTTTCCCTTGCCATTACTGGAGCATTCCATCTCAAGGTCAAAAGAGGGAGGGTAGGTTTTAACAGAAGGAGAGAGAGAGAGAGAGAGAAAGAGAGAAATTGCTTGTTTACTCGGTGCCTGTTTGCATACATATAAATACTTGTACACATCCATATGTGTGTTCCACGTCAAATTTGCATAGAAAGTGCCAAGTCATATTCTTTGTGGGTTTGCTGAATGACACATAAATTCAATGACACATAAATCCACCAGAATTAGAATGCATGAATAGATTTTCTCCCAAATCCCTGAAAGTGGTTTGGGCTATGAGTCAGTGTCTGCTCAGAGCTTTTCTCAGTTTTTCTCTCTGCACAAACACAAGCGGAAGCAATTCTAAGTCAGTGACAGGAGACAATGAATACTCCAAGAAAATGTTTTTCATACACCTCCTTGTCTGCAGTTCATATCTCTAACCTCGGCACTCAATGATGGAGGTAAACAAAATGACAAAGGTGGTTTGCCTATAAACTGCACAATGCTGTGTTTACACTAGGTAATGGTACAGAATCTGGGACTATGAGCTAGCTCTCCTGCAGTCTTTAACAGTCATGCAACAATATACCACTCAAAACAGACTCGTACCTTCAACCACAACCTTCAGTGTCCAAACCTTGATCTAATTGAATATTTCACTGTTAATCAACATGAAGATGGATTGCACTTGTACTTTTTTTAGTTTTTACTTATTAGCAGCAGGGAGACCACCTGGTGGCCTTCGCCAGTGTGTGTTAAACAACATGAAATGTTTTCAGCTCATGTCTGTGTGTGGTTAAAAGCTATCAATGAACAGAACAAAACAAACAGGTTTCTTCAGCAATCACACACTTTCAGGAACGAGTTCATAGGCTAGTGCAGAAAGAGTGCACTGTATGGAGGCGTTAGCATGCTAGTTTGATCCTTGACTCTAGTTTGGTCCGGCTTGGTCTCTGCTAAAAGTTGGTACTTCAGAACATCTGAGAAGCAGTATAGGTTGTTAAAATTAATTCCACATGTGCTCTTAAATGTTACAGCGACTATTATAGCCATCTGTCTTCCAACATTGACATTCTATCTGTGTAACTTTCAGCAAACACTTAAGTTCTGTTTTAGTTCGTTTCATGTTATTGTCATGTAGTTATATGACAATCTGTAGGAGGGTAAAGTAATCAGCTTGTTTGCACAGTGTATGAATGTTCTTCCATGAAATTAATTTGATAACAAGATTTGAACACATTCCAAATTCAGAAAATGCAGCCTGTGATACTCATTGATATTCTAAGCCAACCTCTCATTTTTGGAAATACTATACAACAGAGGCAACTCTCAAGATGTGCAACCCTTGAGTTGAGCTGACATTTACATCCTAAGAAATACTATACAACAGAGGCAACTCTCAAGATGTGCAACCCTTGAGTTGAGCTGACATTTACATCCTAAGTGTCCTTCAGAAAGATGTGTTTTTTATTACAATACAGACTAGTTCTACTTCTGAAAACATGATGCATAAAAACCTATTCCTCTCTCATCATAATGATTTCAAACTGATTACAGAAAAATCCTCCATACATCAGCTTTTATTTTGCTTCACTCACAGTGTTACATTTATTAAAAAACAAACAAACAAAACACTATGTGTAGGCTTTATTTAAACATTCTAATTTTCAACACATCAAAGGCTGATGACTAAGCTCTGATTCATACCATGATATTTCCATAAAATCTTAAAAATCCTACCTCACTAAAGTTAACTGAATTGACTGGCACTTTGATGATCAAAACCAAAAAAACAAGCATCTTTCATGGTGTAGTCAGACGCTGTAGTTCTGGGGCAGTCCCCTCATCTTGTTTTACACCTCTTCAATAATATACAGGTCCTTGTCTAGACCTCACTATTGTATCACACCGCCAAGGACAGACCATCCCCCTTGTGCATGCTATCATGCATGCTATCATACAGTAGTGCATCCACTATTGGTGAATATGATGCTATGATAACACGTATTCTCTTTCCCTCCTTGACCTTTAAACAACTTGACACTACAGCTTCCACTAACAGATCAGGGATAGGTTCTCTTTCTGCTGCTGCACCGTGAGAAAGGCAGCCAAGAGGATAAGGGGTCATTAATGTTACAACAGCAGTTAGTTGTCATGGGGAGCAGTTCACATGTTAATCAGGGGAGACACTGACAGAACTATAGTTCAGTTTGGGATTACGACCACAACTGCTAACACTAAAACCACACACATGGGGTATTGGGTTGTATTTGTTTTCTTCTGTCTGGGAAAGAGGGACATCATCTTTGGTCTTTGATAAGTAACCTATTTAGATCTTGTAAAATTTGCAAATGAGTGTGTGTGTGTGTTGGGGGGGGGTGACTCAATGTGAAACAATTTTGATGTAAAGCAAAAACCATGGGAAAATAATGTAAAACACATGATAAACACCTAATAAAAGTAGTTCTATTTTGTTCCTCTACCTAGGCATTGGTGTTGAAGACAATCCAACCCAGCTCAAGTTACACACAAGCCCCACGACGCATGTTGTTGGTCCAAAGCTGCCTAATAGTTCAACACACTGGCCCAGCAGTCTCAGTTACTGGATGCCCTATGCGAATGTAGCTTCTGTTGTGCCACAACCTTAAGCTGACTGATTGAAGTGACTGATGACCAGTAAGATCCTATCCACAGTCACTCAGGGTTACTTGGCACAGTCATGGGGATGTAATTCAATCCTACCAAAACCGTACTGTAAGACCTCCTGCAATTAAGTTAAGATACACCTGTTGTACGAGCAATCTTGTGTATCAGTGCTGAAATAAATTGGAACACCGCCACCTCTGGTTATAAACAGTAAACACATTAAATTCATCAATAATATGCTGAAGTGAACCCTTGGCAATGCAAATCAATCAGTTTGGACTAAATAAGAAGATAGTAAGATAGTCAATTCGTGGTTGATAAATTATCCCCCACCCCCCTACAAAAATAAATAAATAAATAATTATTATTTATTATTATTATTATTATTATTATTATTATTTAAATAAAATAATAATATTTATTTTTATAATATAATAATACTTAAATGAGTACAGTTATTACAGTGAATACAGTTATGACAATGACTGTATGCAAGTAAAAACATTGCTAACAGATTCATGGAAAAAAAGGAGAAAAATATACATCTAAATATTTGTGTAAGAGTAAGCGAGGATGGCCATATATGTGACATGTGAAACGGTTTCATTAGTGTTGCTGATGGAGGGATTAGCAGTGCATGCTGCTGTAGGGTTTTACAGTGTGAAAATCAGAGCCAGATGCCAGGGCATTTCCTCCATGCATCATCCATCACCAGCAGCCTCAGAATCAGCATCAGCAGGACCATCAGGAGCCACACAGGCCTCCTTTTTGAGCCCCCCCTAATCCACTAGCATTTCTCTCTCTGCCCCACAGAGAGAAAGAGAGAGAGAGAGAGAGAGAGAGAGAGAGAAAGAGAGAGATAGAAAGACGCCTGCCACAGTAGGAAGTGAGTGCTATAGCGGCGCTGATGAGAGGAGATGGGCACTGATTTCCTGACAGGCCCCGATTGGATGGAGCCAGGAGCCTGAGGAGATTAGTGGGTGGACTCTCATCACGCTCATCAAGGCCATACTCCAGGGGGCAGAGAAGAAGAGAGAGAGTGGGAGAGAGAAGGCATCAACTGGACTGTACTCCAGGGGGCAGAGAAGAAGAGTGAGAGTGGGTGAGAGAAGGACAGAGAGAGAGAAAGAGAGAGGCTGTCCCTTTAAGAGTATTTTTAGATGTAGGCGGTTAGCAGTGGTCACTGGTCAGGAAAATGTGCATTAGCGTTGGCAGAACGTGTGAGCATGGAGCTAGAGGAGGATGAGCTGATGCTATGTGGATTTAACTACATTTCTTAGGACATACAGTAAAAAGAAGACTTGGAGAGGAAGACTACAAACAATATATATATATATATACACACACACTGAATGTGGACTTACATTCTCTCAACTGACAACTGGAAAGCACATCACAGACTAAAGGTATGTCTCTCACAACAATACATTAAATTGAAAGTTTTGGTATATATGTTTTTTTTTTTCTTTTAAAGCACATTGATTGCGTATTATAGTTTATATGCTATCCACATCACACAAACTAAAAGTCATGTGTAATTATCAGAAGACCAAATGCATTGGTGAATCCGATTACACATTATCTTCAGTGACTGTCAGATATACATCAGTACGGTGGAGTGTGAGCTTATCCATGACTGGGGGAGTGAGGCACGGGTCCCTCTGTCTTCCCCCTGGGGCCAGATATTTAAATTTAATGACACTGGCAAACAGTGAGTGATCGGGTTACTGTATTCATTACCAGTTGACCCTGGCCTATGCACAGTGACAGGCCCCACTCGCTTGGCTCTTCATCGTCAGTGTGCCAGAGCAGGAACTCTGGCTGTACCCCCGGGGCAACGTCACTCCCATCACTAGTGCTATTAATTACCTGGGCTTCTTTAGTTACATTCTGCATTTCATGCTGGTTTAGAGGAAGCAGTGCTATGTGTGAAATATTTCATCCAGAAGAATGTAGATAGTGTGCATATCGCTCTCCCTTCTTCCCTCATTCCCTCTCTTTCTCTTTCTCATACACACACACATACACAGAGAGCGACAGAGAGAGAGTCTGTTTGTGTATGTGTATGTGTGTGTGTATGTGTGTGTGTGAAAAAGAATGAGCAGGGGATGGATGGATGTATCTGTGTATGCGTGAGTGTAAAGAAGAGAGAAAGAAATGATAGTAAGATGGATGGAGGGAGAGGAACAGTAGGAGAGAGAGAGTGAAGGCAGACAGAGTGTGTGGGTGGAATGTGAATACAAGTTTCTCTCTCTCGCTCTCTCTCTCACTCTCTCTCTCTCTCTGTGTGTCTCTGTGAGATTGTTTCCGCTTTGCTGATGACAAATGTCGGTCCGTTTGCCCGCGCTTGGCAGAGCAGCCAGCCAGCACCGGGGCAGTGCCACGGTCCTCTTTGTCGGGCAGACATGCCCCCCGTGCACACCTGTCTGAGCCTTCATTACACAACCTGCAGGAGCACAGGAATACCAATACAGCACACAGTACATCTAAAGGCATCAACGTCTTATCCTCCCACCAGCGTGGACTAGCCACTTCATTTTTTCCTCTCTTCTTCAACAGTTCCATCCTCTTGGCAAAAATATCATCCTAGATTTCCTTTTGATATGCAAAACCCCATTTTGATTCACTCTGAAATGTTTGGCTTTATTAGTGTTTAGCTTTGGCATTACCAACACACAAGTAATGTCATATAATGAACATGAGCTTTCATATTAAAAAATAAATATTGTGTTTTCAAAACAGCCTTTGCTTGTAGGGCCTCAAAAAGACATTGATTTGACTAATATGATAATAGGATTTAAAGCAAATTCTAAAGCAGTGTGCTGAAACATCACCCTGGCAAAAAAGGGGGGAGACAGACACGTGCATGGCTGGTGTCTGACGCTAAGCCGTTTTAACTGGGAGCTGCCGAGGTAGATGCTGGGATGTGCGCTGAAGCGTCTGTGGGCGGCGTTTTAATGCCACTCACCAGCAGCAAGCATGGCAGCACACAGAGGGGGATAAGAAACGTCTCTCTGCCCATTCAGAAGAGGAAAATGATAACAACACAGTGCAGACCTGGAGCCAATTTGCCCCTTCCTGATGTGGATGAACATATGCTCAGATGGGCAATGTTGTAAAACACAACATCCACATGCATGTTTGGACACATAGACACACAAGCATGAATAGACCAATAAATGTTCACTAAGTGTTGCCACATTCACATAACTGTGATTGCCATGAGTATCCTGCTTTGATGCCTCCCTCAGCAACCCACGTGTGAGGGAAAGGCTTTATCACATGACTCACGACACACACACACACACACACACACACACACACACACACACACACACACACACACAGACACACACACACACACACACACACACACACATACACACACACACACACACAGGCACTTTACTCACACACACATTCAGTCACATGCTCTTGTCTGTCTTGTCACATCCCACCCAGTGCAGAGGGAGAAGTGGGCTGTGTGAATTCAGCACCACTTCAGCAGCTCCCACAAGCACAATCACTGGTCACACCTTCATTGTCTGATCCGCCACATGATGCCTGTAGATTATTGCTAGATGGGGATGCTCCTTTCTCTCATTCCAATTCTGCTTGTTGTCTTTCTTACCTGTGAGAGAGTATCTGATAGGCATGTCTTAGATTGTTTTTCATTTATTTTTGTTTGTTTTTGTTTATCTTGATTGTGCTCTGTGCTTGAAAAGTGCTATATGAATAAATGTATTTATATTTATTTATATAGATTCATATGTTGGAAATCTATTGCATTGCCTATCCCCCTTATCTGCCTTATCTTTTATCTTACCTAAACAGCTGATGAGTCTCAACAGTCCGACAGTCGATCAATCCATTGCCCTGTTGCTCAAGGTTGTCAAGTGCTGTCAGTAGGTATATGAATGAGACAATCTGGTACAATGTAGACTGAATAGTGAAACGGCAGACAATGCTAACTCATGAGTTTCAGTTTTGTTGTCATGTGCCCCATTTAGTTAGTGATAGTTGCCCGTTCACAAATTCAGTCTATGTAATACCAAATTGTCTCATTTGTAATTCTACTGACAGCACTCGGCAATGTCGAACAACAGGGGTGGGTTGACAGTGATGGCACTGTTTATTACAAGAATTAGCAAAAAATAGCTAATGAACTGCATTTCTGGCTAATGAACGGCATTTGTAAAGTACTGTATATGTTCCAGATGATGTGGGATGGTGTTGTTTAGCCAAGTCACTGACACAGACTGTTTGTTTAGTAGTCTGGTGCAATGCAGAGTCACCGTCTCTGCCGAGAAGAAGTCAAAACCTCTGGCTTGATTGGATCTGCATCAGGGAAGGAAAAACTCTGGCCAGGCATGCTGTCGACTCAGCTTGGCCCTGGCAACACAAGGCCTCTGAGCTCACTGGGCAGAGTGCTGCCACTCCATACCACAAGAGTGGGCTCCAATGGGACCTCTCCACTGAGATCAGAGAAAAATGGAAAGACAGAGAGGAGTAGAAAAGAGAGAGAAAGACAGAGGAAGAGAGAGAAAGAATGCAGAGATGGACGGAAAAATTAATCAGCAATTTGGAGCAGGGGTGAGGGGTGGGGTGGTGGAGCAGGTACACAGAAACTGAGTGATGATGAAGTGAAAGCCAACAACTCAAAAAAATACCCACAATACACTGGAACTGTTTCCCTTCCATTCACATTTCATCTGGAGTCATGCCCTTCTGCTCTGTTCTGTCTGGCAGTCTGATCAAACAGATTCCTGATTGGAGTTGAGCTCTGCCAACACTGCAAGGCTGCAGGCAGCTGGTCACACTTAGCTACCATATGCTTTTCCTCACACCCTTTTTTTCATTTACATACATATTTACACAGGAGATGGCTAATTTTCAACCACAACTGAAAGTCATTCATAAAGTATCCAAATACAGCTTCTACCAAGGCAATCGCTCAGAGCAGTAGGCTACATGGGAGATGTGTGCTCTCCGTCAATAGTGATGCGTCAAAGTGAGTGAGTGGATTGTATGACTTCAGAGAGGTGTGTTCACACGTGGTTCGGTCCAGGCCAGATGGCTGGTGACTGTGCTTGGAGAAGGCGTCTGCTGTCGTCCGCCAGGCCGGGTGGCAGATTGTAGGCGACGCGACTTCCGTGCTTCCTCCTTGTATTCTGAGACTTCTTTTTCTGGCCATATTAGGAGGTTGGATACTCGTGTTGGTGGTGGCACAGATGGTAGATTGACTTTGAATTTATTCTTTGATTTCTCACATGAATTATGCTATCCTGAGGAAGGAACTATTGATAGCAGTGACAGGCTTTTAAATTATTCTGGGAAAGATTAAATTCTTCTCTCCTGCCCTCCACCCACCCATACAAGTCTGTCCACCTTCCTCTGTCACCATTTTATGCGTTTCAATGTGCTTGAGAATGGAAATATACTTTTATATGCAAAACGCTGTGCACTGCATCATCACTGTGTATATTTACCAATCTAACACAAATCACTGGAACTGCTCTAGGTAAGACATCCCTGAATGTTGAAAGCATATCCATCAAAGTGCCCTTGCTTCATGGGCATCAGAGCCCATCTAAGCGCATCATTCCAGCCTTAAAACCTCATTCATATGCCCACCCCATCACTTTCTCTCACAGATGACACTCTCACATGGTAAAGCTTCTCAGGTAACATACAGCACAATCTATTCACAGCAGACAGAGCAGTAATGCAGTAATACAAGGAAAGAGCTCCAGGTAATTGCCAGAGTCAGAGCTGATGGCTTTTATAGATCCACCATTAGGAATACCAGAGCTCATTATATTCTCCCAGGACTGTTGTCCTGGGAGAAGACAAAGGCCTTCCAATATGCCAGCAGTGGGGAGAAAAAGCTATTTTCCCTTGAAGGATAACCTGTGGTCTCCTCTGTTTGTGAGGGTGTGAATCGGGAGTCTGTGACAAACATGCACACACACACACACAGAGAGAGAGAAAGAGAGAGAGAGAGAGAGAGAGAGAGAGAGAGAGAGAGAGAGAGAGAGAGATTGAACTGATTTGTCATGGGCCATCAGTGTTTACTGGTGTTATGAAGGTGGTGAAAGCAGTTTAAGAACGCCTGCTACTGGCTTCTGTTGTTGACCTTGAGACTACTTAGCAAGCCATGAATCTAGCATGTAAAGATGAGGGATTGTTGAGAGTAACCTTATTATGGCTGCATTATTTTGTATTCTTAAGGACATTGATTTTTCAACCAATATTAGATCTGTCACGAAGTGGATTCTGTTAATACAAAAGATATAAAACTCTATGGCCACACAGCTACCAACCTAAGCTAATACACAGGTCTGAAATATACCGAAGAAAACATAAAGACATAACATAACCAGCAGGAGCATTAAACGATGTTATGTTTTCAATCGGTCTTCAATCGTCTCGTCGCTTTAATTTCAATTTTCTGGGGGTGAGGTAGCCTACGAAGATCAGCTGTCATATACTGAACATGCGCAGTTTGTTGCGGGGCTGAACGCGGTGCTGCTGCTGCTGTTGATCTCTCTCTCTCTCTCTCTCTCTCTCTCTCGCGTAACCTCCGTCCTCCACGGAGATACCAGGGAAACGTTATCGGAGGAGAGCGAAGTGAAAATGGGGCAATAAAAAGGGATGACAGTACGGCGTGAGGTACGGTTTGAAAGGGTGCTGCTTAGTAACATTGGACCGCTTTCTTTTGAAGTTCTTATGTTTCAATCCATAATTTGGTAGCCCAAGTGAGACCTTTGGTTCGATAGATACGTAGAGGGGGACACTCCGATGAAGCCTGTGCCCGGGGATGCCTGTGAAAGGGTAGGCTAACGATTGATGTGACTGAATAGACTAGAGCTCTAAAATCTGCTGAAATATTAAGAATTGTTGACACCGTTTACCATACATGTGGACAAAAAAGTGAATTAAAAGAGTGAACCACTGAGTTACAGACACGGTGATCCGTCCACTTTCAGCAGTCATATGTCTGTCGTCTTGCCGACTCTTGTATTATGCATGCAGTTGGCATTGCTAATCGTCTGTCT
The DNA here is from genome assembly GCA_027481765.1 of Tenualosa thibaudeaui. Classification (NCBI taxonomy): domain Eukaryota; kingdom Metazoa; phylum Chordata; class Actinopteri; order Clupeiformes; family Clupeidae; genus Tenualosa; species Tenualosa thibaudeaui. The sequence continues at coordinate 17,819,423 of JAIFZK010000007.1, forward strand.
GGAATCACGACGAAAGGAACTGAATTGCCCGCGGCAGTTTGTTCACATTATCTGTTTTTTTGTTTGTTTGTTTGTTTGTTTGTTTTATAGTTAGGCTTGTATTACCCCTGCTTATTCCGTCGACTATTTTCGTGACGAATTTGTATTGAATTAAATCTAATCAGCAACGATTAGATTTTAGCCCTACAAACAAACATTTAAGCAGTTTTGGTAATCAAGTGATTTTGGTTGAGGTGTTCACCATGTGTGAATGGCTCTATTAAAACCCGGATGTGCTGAAGGTCTATCTGTAGCCTACACTGGCTGTGACTGAGGCTCACTTGTAGTAGCTACTCTAGTATTTCTAGTAGGCTAACCTACACTGCTCTTGCATTCTTGCATTGGGCATACGTCGCTAACGTAGGACGAAACACGTTCATAATGTACACGGAAGGGTACGCTGTATTTGTCCTTGATATTTTCAGACGTTCCCACCAAGAAAGTGACGATGTTTGTCCGTGTATTCATGCATTTCCTCGAATCCTGATGTTTTGCACCGTTGCACCTTTTAGTCATTTGACAAACTGGTTACTCTGTTGCTGCAGACAAACATGGTCTATATTTTCAAAATCAGAAGCTGTTCTTTAAAATTGACCTGTTATTTGGTTTGGCTACATTCTCCCTTTCCGGGGTTTAAGGTGAACGTATTGTAATACCTATTGAAATAAAGGCACCGACTATCTTCCTGGCGTGTGGAAGTGTAAAGCAGAAATCAATAGGATGCATTTAGTGCGCTGTCCATGGTGCTGAACGAAAACGTCGAATCGGGCTCATATGTTAAGGGAGAATATAACTCATGGTACGGAATCAGGCTATGTTGAAAAGAGGAGAGCATCACTCATGATACCATCACCCGACTGTTAAATAGTCTTTAATAAGCATGATAAGTAATAAGTTTGTTTTTGCTCCATAGTATTAACAACCACGTATTTTAAGTTGCTATTTGACACTACTCAGTAGAATAAGGCTTAAAGCCCTGAAAAGAACTTATTACTGTGCATGCTTTAAAAAAATGTTAACCATCTAACAAGACTTGTAACTGATTTCTGAGAGGATGAAATTGTCCTTTAATTTGTTAATGTTGGTTTAATTATGTGTACACTATGCACATGTATTTTCCCATAAAGAACTGAAATATTTAGGACATAGGTGATTGCATGTCTAGATCCCTTCATCTATGTTTTTAGATGAATTTACTATTTTTTGAACATGTGAACTAATGGCCAACATCCACAACTATTTCGTGATTCAATAATGCAACCATTTGTGGCAAAATGTGGTGTTTTTCCTACTGTCCCAAGCAACATGCAGACAAAATCAGTACAAACACATATGCAGTTTGACAAGCTCTGAAAAGTATAATTATAGATGTATCATTGAGTAAAAGCATAAATTTGACATACTTAATGAAATATTGTGTCTTACTACCAAGTCCTTATTCATTCAAGAATGAAACTCCCATCTTCAAACTGTTCTTCTGTGTCTCCATTTTTCAAAGACCTTCTTTTTTCTTTCTTGCAGAGGCAAATGTGAGTCACCAGATCCATCAGTCAGGGACGGCCCCAGAGCTCTCTGAAGTCTGTCCCACCGTTCATGCCAGCGGTGTGGGTGCCTCAGACCAGCTGGCCCTTGGTGAAGGGATCCCGATCTCTTCAGCCAGCCCCACTGCCTAGTGTGGAGATCCAAGGCCATGTTCTCTTCTAATTTCCTGAGTGGGGGCAACCCCCTCAGTGCTGTGTCCTCGGCCGTCAACAAGTTCAGCCTGTTCGGTGAGGAGGGAGAGCCTGAGCAGGATAAACAGAAACAGCAGCAGCAGCAGCAGGCCAAGCCACAGCAAAAGCCCCCAATCCAGCAGGGGAATGGCCAGCCTGCATCACAGATGAAGGATGGCCCAAAGCCAGGGGGGCAACCACCTCAAGGCCTGACTAAAACTGGACCCCAGGCACAGCAGGGCCCCAGTAAGGGAGGACCTCAGCTGCAGTCAGGCCCTCAGAAGCCTGGGACTCAGCAGCAGCCTGGAGGCAAGGGGCCTGGGGCTCGTGCACCTGGGGCAGCCCAGGGAGGACCCCCATCACAGGGACCTGCAAAAGCTGCAGTCCAGACTAAAGGTGGCCCAGGGGGCAGATCACTGTGCCCAATATGCAAGAACACAGAACTTAATGTCCAATCCAAGGAGCCTCCAAACTATAAAAACTGTACACAGTGCAAGAGCCAGGTCTGCAGCCTGTGTGGATTCAGTCCACCAGACTCAGCGGTAAGATGGTCTATGTTCTACATCCACTCTCACAAGTGCACAGTATAATACACATCACATTGTTCACAGTATAGGAGTATTTCTGAGGTTGTTGCTCGCAAAACGATATTGCAAAATGTCTACTGTCTGTTTAAATGTTGTGTTTTGAAGTAAATGTTTTTTTTGTGCCTGTGAAAATGCACAGGTACAGTTCTGCAGAATGCAAGTTTATGTTAACTTATTTAGCAGAGCTTTTTGGGATTTATGGGAATTTTCTCTGTCTCTGTAGAGAAACAAAACATTAATAGCCCCTTTGAGAAAAATAGTGGCACTCAAACATTCTTCATGAAAGCCAAAAACAACATGTTTAGATATTTTACTTTAATATATATATTGAAGTACATCATTATACTGTATTGCAACTATGGAGGCACTTGGTTTGTAATATTTATGAGCATCTAAGAGCTCTAAGTAGGGTGTTTCATGTTTAGCCCTCTTCAGATGCCTGCATCTCCATCAATGTGTTTTTATGGCAACAGGAGGCATGCACTAACACACCTAAATGCATTGAAGCGTGAACCAGTTTACAGTTTCAACAGTAATCCCATTAGAGACACATAATGCAATTAGGTGCAGGATGCAGACTATAGAGACTAATGAACATTAAGGGCTCATATAACATAGCACAAATATGTGCAAAATGCAAATGCCATATTTTCATAATAGGTTGGAATCATATCAATGCATTGGCCATTTATCTTCTTTGTAATTACAGGGGAAAGAGTGGCTTTGCCTGAACTGCCAGATGCAGAGAGCTCTTGGAGGTGCTGAGCCTCCAGGCCCTCCTTTGAAGAAAGCCCAGCCCCAGGCCAACAAATCTCCAGCAGCCTCGCAACAACTGGCTGCCCAGCAAAAGAAAGATGCTCCCGGAGCTTCTCAGACAAACCAGGCCACAGCAAATGCTGCCCCACCCAAGCAATCCCAGGAATCTGCAAAACCTCAACAACAGATGCCAAAGGGTGGACCCTCCCCTGCCAAATCTGCAACACAACAACAGCCACAACCACCAAAGCAGGAGTCTGGCTTGTTTGGCTTTGGCTTTGGTGGTCTGACTGATACTGCTAGGTCCCGATCTCCCTCACCTCAACCTGTGTCTGGGAAGGTTATGGGCTTTGGCTCCTCACTCTTCAGTTCTGCATCAAATCTGATCACCTCTGCTGTTCAGGATGAGCCAACAACAACACCAACACCACCTACTGCTCGTAAGGAGTCTGTGTCAGCCCAGGGTCCTGCAAAGGGTCCGCCAGCTGTGGAGAGTAAACCACCTGCATCAGCACAGAAACCAGAGGCAAAGAAGGCTGAGCCTCCAGGGCACCTGAAGGCTACATCAACTCCTGGCAAAAAGGATGAAACCTCACAGGGATCACAGACAAAAGAAGGACCCTCGCAGCCTCCTTCCAAAGCAGCTTCATCCTCCTGTCCTCTGTGCAAGGTGCAGCTCAATAAGGGCTCCAAGGATCCTCCAAACTACAACACCTGCACTGAATGCAAAAGCACTGTATGCAACCAGTGTGGATTCAATCCCATGCCACATGTTAAAGAGGTAAGAGACAACATTTCCTTTATCAGTGTTTATCTGTGGTTATCAAGATTTACCATGTATATTTAGTCAGCTGACCAGGTCAGTATGTTTTTGTGTACGTATGTGTTGTAGTAAGGGCATTCTTTAAATATATTTTAGTCACAGTTCTGTGCATCTGCGGACCATTTTGGTCTTAGTATGGAAACATGCAGGTGTGCTGATCTCAGTTTCAAGAGATCATGTGAAGTACTAACCAACAAAAATAGTTCAGTGGATGGTAAACAAGACTTTTTAAATGTATATATGATTTGACTGTAAATTGCCGTCATAACTAAGAAAGTGTGCAAGTACCGTCAAGCACAATTTAGATTTATTTATGTATTGTATTTCATTTAATCAGGAAAGAATGGAGGCAATGACTTAAAAAAGTGGGTTGTCAGATGTCCTGGAATTTAGCAGAATGTTGTTATTTTTGGTTTCATCTTATATGTGCAGTGTACATGCAGCATTCCTTTTTTATTTTATTAATTTCTCCTTAATTTTGTGACATTCATTCATATGTACTCTGAACTTGTTTTTGTTTGTCTGAAATGATGAGTGCAGATGCATTGTACATAAATATACATATCTGCATAAAAGTATAGTTAGTATATAGCTGTCACTGGGATAGATGTTCTTGTGCTCTTAACTACCTGAAAGTGTTTCATTATATCAGACTCATAAAGTCAACCTCACCTTCTTTTTGGAGGCTGTGTAATGAATTAACCAGACTGCTATTCTATACTGAGTGTGATATTCAAACTCTCAGCCACATGGACAGTGAAAATTACATGTGAAATTACAGGGAATGAGTAGATCTTGATGCATTTATACAGTGAAAGCTTGCATCTCCCTTAGGTCCTTTATCTGCAGGGCAGATGATGTTAGCTTCAGTCCTTAATGGCTGATTCATGTCTGAGGTTGTCTCCAATACAATGGACTTGACCCTCGACTGTGTAATTTAACGCTGACAGTTTGCATGTGTCCTGGCAAGGAGAGTCCAAGGATACTTGATTGCATCTGGAGGCGGCACGAAGAGATCGTGGCCAGTCCTATGCAAGAGTTCATTTACAGATATGTTCTGTAAGGAGGAGAACTCTTTAGGGGCAAGTTGGACTCATTTACTAGCAATCATTTACTTTAATTAACATTTAGCTTTTTATTGTCAAACAGCTAAGGTCAACATTAACTTATTTGTCTGTATTTGTCTTATCAAGTGTCTTTCTTTGAAAATACGTTAAGAACTTCCTATTTTCAAACAGTTAAATTACAGTGAGGCCTGAAGCATTCTGTCAAATTGAGCTAATTACCCCTTAATTACCCCTATGCTCAGTGTTTGCACAGCTATCATACATGGTCCTTTCTCTGCAACAGACATTTGGGAAACAAACATATTGTCAGACCAAGTCATAAACAATTCCAGACAATTATTTGTTCTCATTGGAACACAGAAACTGTGCAATTCAGTTGTTCAACGAATATCAAAATTATTTTGTGAAATTTACAATTTGTAAATCACAATAAAGTCAAAAAGTGATATTTTACCCAGGGATTTATTACAGTATTGCATACTTGTATATGTGTATGTAGACTTTTATTTGCTATTTTCGTTCACATTTCAAGGTATATTTTTAAGCTATTAAGTATTAAGTGGTATGGAGATCTTCATCATTTTATTCCAGCGAATGTAATATTTATATTTATCTGGCTGTCTGTTGAAAGGTTTATATTTGAGGGGGGTGGTAGCCCTAGGGTTACTGTGGCACATTTCTTTTCTCCAAGGTGAATTTTGAAAATTTAGTCTGCTCCCCTAAGGGATGTGACACAGAAAGAAAGCAGTCATGTGACTTTAAAAATCAGATTTTGCATCTAGCCTGGTACACATGAACATAACAGCATACAAGATATTGCCAAATTTCAATATCTAAACATCTAATGTGCATCAGTTAAATTAACTGAATTGATTAATATAATATAATGCTAAACTCCACTGACATGAAATGGAGGAGCTGACCTCCTGTAGTTGTTTGGGGGGCGGGGGTTCTGTTTGTTTACAGGATCTCAGATATTTTAAGGAGTTTGACCAGCACACAGTAAGTGAAAAGTGGACTCTGTGGAGCAGTATTGAGGCATGCAATAGTGATTTACCAATTTAATATCATTACAGGTCAAGGAGTGGCTATGTTTAAACTGCCAAATGAAACGGGCGCTTGGAGGAGCTGATCCTCCTGGAACTATGATGAAACCTCCACCACAGTCTAAAAAACCCTCCCCAGCATCCCAACCCCTTAACAAAGCTGTTCCTCCCCCTGTCCTGAAACAGGGATCACCACTTGTGACTGGACAAGACGTGAAGAGACTTGCCCAAGCTAGCCAGTCTGCCCCATCCACCAAACAGCACCCACAACAACAGCGACCTCAACAGGTCCCTGACATAATGCAAAAAAATAAGAGTGAAGCCTCCCCTGCCAAATCCGCTTCTCCTGCACAATCTGAACCTCCTAAAGAAGAGTCTAGTTTCTTTGGCTTTGGTTTTGGTGGAGTAAAAGACACATCCAGATCCCGTTCTCCCTCACCACAACCTTCTGGATCTGTTACTGGGAAAGTTTTTGGCTTTGGCTCTTCAATCTTTAGCCAAGCATCTACTTTGATTTCATCTGCAGTGCAAGATGAGGGTCCCACTAAATCCTCAGCTGTTCAAAAAGATTCCACATCAGCCCAGGCCTCACCCATAATACCCACTGATGACAGCAAGGCCTTGCCTTCAAAGAAAGACGGTGACAAGAAACCAGAGGGTGCAAAACAAGAGCAAAAGTCATTTGATCAAAAGAAAATAGAGACAATGTCAGCCAGTCAGCAGTCAGATAATGTTTTGAAAGATAAAGAGAAACAACTATTAGGTGAATCATCAAAAGCCACTACACAAATAAAGGATACTTCTACCCCTGGCCCCATTGAGAATTCATCAAAACAGCCCACCAAGGCAGAGACAAAGCCTGTTCCATCACCTGTCAAAAAGCTCCCCCAAGGTGATAAAAAAGCTGAGAGTCATAAACCAACAAACCAGCTTAATGCTGAAGGGAAAAGACAAACTAGTGCAAACCCAACAGACCAGCAGACTCCACTGCCAAATGCCTCTAAACCACAGAGCACTGGCCAACCTCAGCAACAGATACCAAGATCTGTTGGTTCACCTGCCAAAGGCACACCTCAAACCCAAACTGAACCACAGAAGCAGGATTCAGGCTTGTTTGGCTTTAGTTTTGGTGGAGTTAGAGATAGATCCAGATCTCAGTCGCCGTCATCTCAACCAGATGAATCTGTCTCTAACAAAGTTTTAGGTTTCAGATCCTCTATTTTTAGCTCAGCGTCTAGTTTTATCAGCTCTGCTGTACAAGATGAATCTACAAACAAACAAGCTGGTGATAGCAAAGATCCTACAAATGCAATGAAATTAGAGGACAGTAAGCAAGTAGATAAAAAGTCTGAAAATAAAATACCTGCAGAAACAAAGCAACCATCTCTGCCAGCCACTAAATCCACTGCCCCAACACAGCCTGCAAACAAGGACAAACCTCTTGCCACACCTCAGTCCAAAGATACTAGCTCCCCACAGAAAAAGCAAACCCCACCATCAACACAACTCAGCAGTGTGGAGGCAAATAAACAGCCTTCAAGCTCAAAATCTGGACCAGCTGAAATGACACCATCTGATCAGAAACTTGCTGATGACAAGAAAGTAGATGATCAGCTAGGTCCAGCAGCGCCCAAACAATCTATTGCCTCACCTCCTGTGAAACAGCCCCCTACCCATGAAGTCTCTCAAAAACCTCAACAACCAACACCATCAGCAGCAGCCTCACCTAAAAAAGCTGACCCACCACCATCTGATCCTCCCAAACAGGATTCTGGATTCTTTGGGTTTGGATTTGGTGGCCCAGCTAGATCTCAGTCACCTTCATCTCAAGCACAGTCTTCAGTCTCTGGAAGGGTTTTAGGTTTTGGCTCATCTCTCCTCAGCTCAGCATCTACCTTAATCACCTCTGCTGTAGAGGAGAGCTCAGACAAACAACCCACTGGAATAAAGGACTCTATATCCTCTCAAAAACCAAAAACCAAACCACAGCTTAAATCAGATGAAATGAAAGTTGAGCAACCAATGTTTACAGGAAATAAGCAAGAGGATAAGAAATCAGAGGTTAAGAAACTGAATGTAGACTCCCAGGCCACACCACCATCAGTTTCAGTGAATAAATCTCCAAAACCACAAACTCAACCTCGACAGAAAGAAACAGCTATACCTTCCTCACCAGGTAAACAGGCCACACCATCTGTCCAGGCAAAGGAAAAAGGAGCTCCTAATATTGCCCCAAGGTTGAGTGAAGATAGCAGTGTTCAACAGCCTGCTAAATTAGCAACCAACCCTAGTCAGCCACCATTGAAACTGCAAACCCCACCACAAAAACACGATGAACAGTCTCCTGTCAAAATTGCATCACAAGCAAAATCTGAAGCACCAAAACAAGAGTCTGGATTTTTGGGATTTGGTTTTGGCAAACTTGCATCTGCCTCAACTCAGTCTTCAGAAGCGGCAACTGGGAAGGTTTTGGGGTTTGGATCCTCTATTCTCAGTTCGGCATCAAACTTAGTGAATTCAGCTGTCCAGAGTGAATCCACTACCACAGCACCTAGCTCCTCCCAGAAAGACACTGTATTACAAGCCTCTCCTAAGAAACCAGAGCCAGAGCCCAAACCAACCACTGTACAAAAACAAGAAAAGGCATCAGTGAAACAGCAGAGCAAAGCATCAACTGTGGCACCTATAGCAAAAGCACCTGACATGCAGGAACAAGTGCAAAATAAATCACAAGACAATAAACAGGAAGATCGAGATAAACAAATACAAGATAAGCAAATTATTAAGAAACAAGAAATCAAGACGAAGGTTGATAGAAAAGAAAATACCAACATGGAAGGCATCAAACAACAACCCTCAGACATAACAAAGAAAATCCATGAACCAATTACGCTACAGAACAAAGAGGTTACCAAAACATATCCTGAGAGTAAAGATTCTTTTACAACTGGTTCCCTACAAAGTAAAAAGATTACCCCATCAGTACAGGCAAGCAAAGGCGTTCCTAAAGTACAGCTGGGTGATAATAGACCTGAGGATAAAAAATCTCAAGACCATAACACTAAACCTGAAAAGATTCCAGAGCGTGAATCAATAAAAAGTGAAGTATCCGGGAAATCAAATGTGAACCCAACCCAATCCAAGCAGATTCCCCAAGACCCCAAACTCTCACAACCACAAATACAACAGGTAGTGCCAAAACCTGCAGTCTCCTCCACAAAATCAATGCTGGCTGCACAATCTGAACCTCCAAAGCAAGAGTCTAGTTTCTTTGGCTTTGGTTTTGGAGGTACATCACGGTCTCGCACACCCTCACCTCAACCAGCAGGATCTGTTTCAGGCAAAGTGTTGGGATTTGGTTCTTCAATCTTTAGTTCTGCATCCAATTTCATATCCTCTGCAGTCCAAGATGAACCATCCTCTGTGCAAAAGGGAACTGTTCCACCACCAACAGAACAAAAAGGAGCTGTACCACCACCATCTCAGCAAAAAGCAGCTGTTCCACCACTCTCTGGGCAAAAGGGAGCTGTTCCACCACCTTCAGAAAAAAATGAAGCTGTCCCACCTACAACTCAGGAAAAAGGAGCTGTTCCACCAGCCCCTAGGCAAAAGGGAATAGTTGCAGTACCACCTGGCCAAAAGGAAGCTATTCCACCACATCAAGAAGAAAGGGGAGTTGTATCATCACCATCTCAGCAAAAAGCAGCTGTCCCACCACCATTTGGGCAAAAAACAGCTATTTCACTGGTACCTGAGCAAAAGGAAGCTATTACATCAAAACAAAAGGCAGCTACCCCACCCACATCTCAGGAAAAGGGAGCTGATCAACCACGACCTGGTAAAAAAGGAGCTGTTCCAACAACACCTGTGCAAAAGCCAGCTGTTTTACCACAATCTGCAGAAAAGATGGCTGTTCCACCATCAACAGAACAAAACAGAACTGCATCACCATCTAGGCAGAAAGAAGTTGTCACACAAACATCTGAGCAAAGCAGAGTTGTTCTACTACCTGGGCAGAAAGGAGCTGTTTCATCCCTGGCAAAAGATCAAAAGGGAGCTCTTCAAACTCAAACACCTTCAGCAGCCACAACAGAATCTAAACAGAGCATTGCACAAAACATAACAGAGAAAGCAGATGATGTAAAAACAGATGCAAAGAAAGTGGAAAAGCAGGCTAATATTGGATCACCTATAAAGACATCAGGTGAAGCAATAGTTACAAATCAAAAAGATGTTTTGGAAAAGACAGTGGAGAAAGCACAGGAACACAAACCAACAGTTCTTGCACAGGAAGACAAGATATCACAAGAAAAAATATCTCAGGAAGAAAAACTAGATGACATAGTAAAGAGGACACAGAAACCAGAGGAGAGAAAAAATGAGGAAGCAAAGAGAGACAAAAAGACAATAGAGGACAAAAAAACATCTGGTGTCCCAACTATCATGACAACAGACAAGGAGCCTCAGGCTGAAACATTGTTAGCTCCATTAAATAAGGACTCTAACCCATCACCATCTGGAAAGGAAGATGTTCCCCCATCAGCTTTGTCTCAAAGAAAGGAGCCAATCCACACAAAACCACAGGTAACAAATAAAGATTCTGAAAAAACTGCTACTCAAAATAAAACAGTTGCTCCAGGTGTCAGACAACCACCACCACAAATGCCTGATCCACAAAAGATCCTTGAAAATCCTCAACCAAAAACACCCAGCAGTGACTTGCCAGTCAAAGCTAAACCACAAATAGAGGCTGAACCTCCTAAGCAGGAGTCCAGCTTCTTTGGGTTTGGGTTTGGTGCAGCTAAGGATGCATTAAAATCACAGTCCACCTCTGCAGGTGCTGTTTCTGGGAAAGTTATTGGCTTTGGATCATCCATTTTCAGCTCAGCATCTAATTTAATCTCATCAAGTGCACAAGAAAAGCCTTCAGAAAAACAGCCTGTGGTGCAGAAAGGCCCTCCACAATCGCAAGTCACACCCAAACCTGTCGTAGAGAAAGAGACACCTACAGCTGAGATAGCAGTAGACAAAAAATCAGAGACGATTGTGATTAAGAAGAAAATAGAAGGAAAAGAACCAGAGAAAAATGTCGAAGAGCCAAGACAAGAAGAGAAAACAGTGAAGAAGAAACTAGATGAAAAAACAAATGTAGAGAAAAAGATGACAGAGATAAAACAAGAATATGAGAAATCAGACAAAAATCCCTCTAATACTTCACTACCCCATCAGTCTCAGCCATTACCTCAGAAAAACACAGTTTCTACAGATGTCAAAGAAAAGGTGCAATCTATACGGACAGATTCTTCAGAACCTGTTCCTAGCACTAAACTAAGCAATCCTCAGAAATCTACTCAAGTACAGAAACCTTCAGAGGCACTGAAAACACAGGCACCGAAGAGCACCACAGTGACTAATGAGTCTGACATGAAACCACTCATACAAAATCAGCAACAGCAAGTACCTAGTAAATCTACACAGCAAGATCTTAAAGGTCCTGACAAACACCCAGCACAGCCACAGCCCGAACCTCCAAAACAGGATTCTGGATTCTTTGGTTTTAGTTTTGGTGGAGCTAAAGACAGATCTAGATCTCAGTCTCCTTCAACTCAACCAGCAGATGTGAGTGGTAAGGTGTTAGGTTTTGGTTCATCCATTTTCAGTTCAGCGTCCAGTTTTATCTCCTCAAATGTGAAGGATGAGACAACTGCTACACCAGCATCCACTCAAAAAGAACCTTCTGGTCAACCTGGCAAACAACCTGTTGGAGACAATAAACAAGTCACTGCAAATAAGTTAGACAGTGCTAGACCAGATGAGGAAAAAGAAAAGAAAAGTGCTTCAAAAATGGATGAAATTAAAACAGTCCATGGAAAACTGGATGACAAAAATCCTGAGGAAACAATTGTTGCACCAGGCAAGTCCCTGGTGGAAGTGACCACTCCAGCCTCACCCCAAAAGAGTGCTCCACCACCAGCACAACAAACAGGCATTTTACAACCTACTAATCCCATTTCCAAGTCCCTAGACCCAAAATTATCACAGGCTGAAAACGATGGTAAGAAATCCCAAGATATCCCCATCATTGCAGAAACAAAACCACTCACTGTTGCACCTGATAAGCAACCGAAGCCACAAAATCCTAAACAAGAACCAGCAAAGCTTCAGAAAACACCAACTGGAACAACATCCCCAGCCAAACTACAGCCTTTGCCCCCGAAGCAGGACACTATTTTTTTTGGATTTGGATTTGGTGGAGGTAAAGAGGCTCCTAAATCCCCAAGTGGTTCAAAGCCTGATCCGGTAGCGGGAATGCTGTTTGGTTTTGGTGGGGCTAAAGACACATCTAGATCCAGATCAGCTTCACCCCAGGCCACAGGGTCTAGCCCTGGGAAAATGTTTGGTTTTAGGTCCTCCCTACTCAGCTCAGCCACAAATTTATTATCTTCAGCTGTCCAAGATGAGACATCCACTATTCCTACAGCACAAAATGAGTCTTTGCCAGTCCAGGCCTCTCCTAAGAAAATAGGGGTGACACCGTCTGTAATACAACAGGGAAAGCAAACTCTGCAACAACACAGTCAGACTACATCAATGGAGAAAAAAGCAGGCCTTGTATCAGGCCCCACATCATCACCAACTCTAAGCAGAACATCAAAATCCTCTTGTCCCCTCTGCAAAGTGGATCTCAACATGGGCTCCAAGGAAGCGCCAAATTACAACACCTGCACTGAATGCAAGAGTGTTGTATGTAACCTCTGTGGATTCAATCCAGTGCCACACCTCACAGAAGTAAGACTATCTGTTCAAACAACCAACAAAAGACATTATTTTAAGTTCAGAGCATTTCATTTACACAGTAGTGCACAAAGACATTCACCATCCATTGCCATTGTTAATGCCCATTTCCAGATATTGGTTCTACTACTAAACTTTTCTTTCTGGTTGAACTAATAGTAGACTGTGTATGCCTTTTTTGTGTGCATGTGTTACTCTATTAATCTTTAATTTATAGTTATTTAACCTTGATATTGTGCTATTTGTGTAATTTGTGGTACTTAATATATTTCGTTAAGGTAGACTGCACACACAAATGGCAGATCTGTCAGTTTCTGGTTCCTTTTTTCCCCTACAAATGTCTGAAATTAATTTATAATTATATTCAACGAATATAATTCAGAAGAGCTGATAAAAGCGGGAAATTTTGGACAGATCTGTCTTGATGTGTTTCATAATGACATACCTGTGTGTAGTCTGCTTATATTTTTTTATTGTTAGTGATATAAGTTACTGTATTTTGTTGGGTGGATGATTCTTCTTGGGTTCTCTTATTCAGCATGCATACCTCTTCAGTCAGTACACTATTATACTTCATATGATGTGTTTTTTGTGTAAATGTGTAAATATATTCTTTGAAGTGAATAATATATAACTTCAAAGACCTTAATGTGCTATTCACAAGCATAGTTCTGCAAAAGACAGTGGCTTTTGAGCTAGACATTATTAAAATAGTACAGTTGCTATTTTACCAAAAAAACAGTGTGCTGCAATATGCTTCTTCACCCTGTTCTAAGAAAACAACATTCGAAATTTGACCAGCTTCTACCTGTTGACAGATTAGTGGCTGCGAGTATGGTTACATGTGGCTGCAGTTCTTGTCTTAAAACCGTCTTAGTTTAGCACTAAAAATTGCAAAAGTAAGGTGAAACGGACAGTATAACATTTTTACAGATTTACAGTTTGGTGCAGTCACAGATAAACTGGTCAAATTCACACTGTTTGTTTTCTCAGGTAAGGGGGTGTTTCATTTTGGATCTGGTTAAAAAGCCACTATCTTTGTATTTTTAGTTAACCTGTTTATCAGATAGGTTGTCTTGGCAAACAAACTGTTATAAATATCAGGGTGGTGGAATTCATTGTAATGCCTTTTTATGTGTTCCTTCATTGTTTTTTTATTGAACCATGCATTGAGAAGCACTTTGAAAGTTACCTGGAAAGCGCTTAATAATGCAGGATGTTTTTTTGCTCTTGTAGGTGTATGTTTTTTTCTGTTGGTATTGTGTTGGTGTTTGTGTTTTGGTTCCAATTCTATTGAACTTTAAGTTAGCTTTGTATCATTGTGAATAAACATAGGTATTCAGACACTCAACAAACTCTTTGTTTAATTAGATAATTCTATATTTACATTTTGCATCCCAATCTATTTATTTAATATTGTACAAAACATGCAATAATATTTGCTATATGCATGACCTCAGTACTAACCCAGTATAAGACTTTGTGCGTACTTTATGTGATGGTCGGAAAAACAGGTGCTAATAGCATTGTTTCTGTATCATTGCAGGTAAAGGAGTGGCTTTGTTTAAATTGCCAGACACAGCGGGCTCTTGGAGGTATAGAACCTCCAGGGCCTCCTATGATGAAACCTCAGACTAACAAAGTATCAGCACCTTCCCAACCAGTTGGCAAGGATGCACACATTCCAGACTCTACAAAGAAGGTGGTGGAACCTCCAACAGTGGCCCAAGAAAAAAAAGTTGAGAAACCACCTACTGCTGAAAACAAAGCCCATGCACAGCAAGGGTCTGGGAAGCCTGCACAGCCAACTGTGAAAGGGGAGGCTTCTCCAGCTAAATCTCCAGCACTGCCACCACAAGCTGAACCACCCAAGCAGGAGTCTGGCTTGTTCGGCTTTGGCTTCGGTGGTCTGACTGATACTGCTAGGTCCCGATCTCCCTCACCTCAGCCTGTGTCTGGCAAGGTTATGGGATTTGGCTCTTCCCTGTTCAGTTCGGCATCAAATCTGATCACCTCTGCTGTTCAGGATGAGCCAACACCACCTGCTGTTCGTAAGGAGTCTGTGTCAGCTCAGGGTGCTACAAAGGTTCCACCAGCTGTGGAGACTAAACCACCTGCTGCAGCACAGAAACCAGAGCAGAAGAAACTAGAGGAGAAAAAGCCTGAGGAGAAGATGCCACAGGGTACCCTTCAAGCTAAGGTGACAACTGAACCTCAGAAAAAAGATTCTCAACAAAGTTCTGCGGGTTCATCTTGTCCACTCTGTAAAGTACCGTTGAATACAGGGTCTAAGGATCCTCCTAACTATAACAATTGCACTCGCTGTAAGGCTACTGTATGCAATCTGTGTGGATTTAATCCCACACCCCATTTGACTGAGGTAAGTCAAGTATATACACCATCAAATAAGAAATAATCACATTAACAACTTCAAAACATATTGTTACTTCAGGAGCGATACAGTTTATGTAAAATTATTGTCATTGTACACCACATTTTTAAATTTCCGTATTTTATATCTTCATGCTGTAATATTATGTTTCAAACTAGTAGTAAACAAATTATTGTGATGGTTAATATGATTATTAATTTACTGTTACAGGCCAAGGAATGGCTTTGTTTGAACTGCCAGATGCAAAGAGCACCAGAAACTCCCATGATGTCACCCCAGCCACAACCCAGTAAAGTCCCATCACCATCCCAGCCCCAAGCTAAAATGCCATCATCTCAGAAGAAAGAAGAAGCCAAACCATCAGAGTCCACACAGTCCCAGCTGCAAAAACCTCCCCAAAAAGAAGACCCTGGTAAACAGCAAATGCCAAAAGGTGCAACATCTCCTGCCAAAACTGCTCCACAACCAGAGGCTAAACCACCTAAGCAGGAGACTAGCTTGTTTGGGTTTGGGTTGGGTGGTATCACAGACACAGTTAGATCGAGATCTCCTTCTCCTCAACCTGCTGAGTCAGTGTCTGGTAAGGTTATGGGCTTTGGCTCTTCTTTGTTCAGTTCAGCATCAAATCTGATCACCGCTGCTGTTCAGGATGAGTCAACACCAACACCACCTACTGATCATAAGGAGTCTGTGTCAGCTCCGGGTCCTGAAAAGGCTCCACCAGCTGTGGAGACTAAACCACCTGCAGCAGCACAGAAAGCAGAGGAGAAGAAAGCTGAGGCTCCTCAAAAGGCCACTGCACCATCAGCTACAGAGGCCAAACCACCTGCTGCACAGAAACAAGACCAGAAACCAGATGACAAGAAGCCAGATGTAGCTGCAAAGGCCAAAGCACCATCAGCTGTTGTTAAAAAGGAGGAACCAAAGGCTCAAGAGTCTCAATCTGATCCATCAAAGGGAAAACTGTCCTGCCCACTGTGCAAAGTAGACCTCAACATTGGCTCAAAGGATCCACCAAATTACAACACATGCACAGAATGCAAAACTGTTGTGTGCAACCTTTGTGGTTTCAATCCAATGCCTAATCTCACTGAGGTAAATGTTACAATCTTCTGTTGTTGTACTGCATTTAAGTAGTAATTTGAGTTACCTAACAGTAGTTGTATTGTGAAATACTACATTAAAACACTGTGATATTACACTGCTGTTCAATATACACAAACTGCAATTTTTGTACACATGAACTCCAATTCTTGTACTGTATGCAGGTTAAGGAATGGCTGTGTTTGAACTGCCAGACTCAACGAGCCCTTTGTGGAGTAGAACCACCAGGGCCTACTGCATCACAGGAGAAGAAACCCCAGGATAAACCATCAACAACTGCTGCTCCTAAAGGCCAGCAGCAAGACCCAGGGAAACCTCAACAGAAGATCCCAGAAGGACCTCCTACTGCTAAGCCTGCACCAGTGCAAGAAGCAGAGCAAACAAAACAAGAGGGTGGTTTCTTTGGATTTGGATTTGGAGGAGCGAAAGACAAAGCTCGGTCTCGGTCACCATCACCTCAGCCGGCAGAATCTGTCTCAGGGAAGGTCTTTGGGTTTGGCTCCACCTTCCTCAGTTCAGCCTCTAATTTGATCACCTCTGCTGTTCAAGATGAGACCCCTGGTCCACAGTCCCCCTCCCGGAAGGGCTCCATACAGGCTCAACCTCCATCCCAACCAGGCTCTCGAAAGGGCTCTGTCCAAGCCCAACCCCCATCCCAACCAGCTTCCAGAAAGGGTTCTGTCCAAGCTCAACCTCCATCCCAGTCCCTCTCCCGTAAGGGCTCTGTCCAAGCCCAACCTCCAACTAAAGTTCCTTCTGCAACTGATATCAAGCCAGCACCCACAGCTGACCAGAAGCCAGAAAAGAAACCGGAAGCAAATAAAGCAGAGGAGGCTGCACAAGCCAAGACACCATCAGCTCTAGCTAAAACAGAATCTCTCCCGAAAGCAGTCCAGTCATGTCCACTGTGCAAGGTTGATCTTAACATGGGCTCGAAGGATCCTCCAAACTACAATACCTGCACAGAATGTAAGAATACAGTGTGCAACCTGTGTGGCTTTAATCCTATGCCACATCTCACAGAGGTATGTATATAGTTATAAGTTTTTACTCCAATGCTTTTTTATTGAAAAAGTGAATAGTGAAGAATTTCTTTGTTGTTTTCGACACTGGGTTGGCTTTATCATATATTTTACATATGGGTTCTTAAAATGTGTTTTTACAATACATTAAAAAAATAAAGATTTATACTATCAGTGAATATCCCTCTCAATTTTAGGTCAAGGAGTGGCTTTGTCTGACATGCCAGATGCAGAGGGCAACTGCAGGGATGGGACCACCAGGACCACCAATGGTGAAACCTCCATCGCAGCTTACCAAGGCCCCAGTAGCACCATCACAAAAGACAGAGACCCCTGTTGTTCCTGCACAGCAGCCAACAGTGCCTGCAGCTCCAGGGTCACCTAAAGTCAAAGCTGCTCCTGTAGCAGTTTCTCCCAAAACAACAGAGGCCCCAGCACCTGCCTCTACACAAAAGAAAGAGGCCACACCACCAGCCTCACCTAAAGTCAAACAGGCTCCAACACCTGGGTCACCAAAAGTCAAAGAAGCACCATTGCCACCTTCACCGAAAAAGAAAGAAGTTCCAACACCATTGTCACCTGTAAAGAAAGATATTGTGGAAGCAGGATCTCCACAAAGACGTCAGTCAACCACAGGTGTTTCAACACCTCCACTTAAAAGGGATGCTAGTGAGGGTGGCTCTCCAAATAGGCGACAGTCCTCTCCGGCTACTGTAGCCACACCAGGATCTCCTCTTGCAGGATCTCCCAACAGGCGACCATCATCTTCTGCAGCTCCAGGATCACCTCTCAGGAAAGCAAGTGTGGATGCTGGTTCCCCGCAGAGGAGGCTTTCCTCTGCTGGAGCATCTCCACCTCCAGGCTCACCTGTGCGGAAGGAGGCAGTGTCAGATGGTTCTTCACTTAGGAGACAGTCATCTTCTGCCACAGGAGCCACTCCAGGGTCTTCCATAGCAGGTCCTCAAAGTAGGCGGCAGTCCTCCCCAGTGGTAGCCCCCAGTCCAGGTTCACCAAAAAGCAAACAGGTTCCAACACCAGGGTCTCCTAAATTGAAAGAGGCTCCAGAACCACCTTCACCTAAAAAGAAAGAAGCCCCTGCTCAAGGATCACCATTGAAAAAGGGTGATGTGGATGCTGGTTCTCCTAACAGAAGGCAGTCCTCTCCTGCAGTACCTGCCACTCCAGATACAGCTGGTACAAAGGAAAATTCGGAAACAGCCGCATCGCTTCGGAGACAGTCTTCACCAGTGGTAGCCCGTGGACAGGCCCAGAAGCCTGCTTCTCCCAAACCAATTGAACAAACAAGTTCTACTGAAACCAAGCCAAGTCCAACTCCACCACAGCAACCAGTAACACAGCCAGCACCTCCACAGAAGGAGCCTGCACAGGTGCAGAAAACTGAAAAGCCTGCACAGGCACCTGCCAAACCCACACCTGCAGCACAAGATCAATCTTCCAAACAGGAATCTGGATTCTTTGGTTTTGGATTTGGAGGTAAAGCAACTCCAAAAGAGCAGCCTGCAACATCTCCAAAGCCAACTGAGTCTGTGGCTGGGAAACTATTTGGCTTAGGTGGTCTCACTGATACCACTAGATCTCGCTCTCCATCACCCCAGCCTGCTGAGTCAGTTTCAGGGAAGGTCTTTGGCTTTGGTTCCTCTATTTTCAGCTCAGCTTCTAATCTGATCACTTCTGCTGTTCAGGATGAGCCAACTCCAACACCACTCACTACACGTAAAGAGTCTGTGTCGGCTCAGGGTCCCACTAACCCACCACTGGCAGCAGAAGCAAAACCACCAGCTGCACTAAAGCAAGATGAAAAGAAAGCAGGAGAAAAGAAACCAGAGAAAGAACCAACAGTTCCTACTAAAAAGGATGAAACTCCATCCAAGCCCTCAAAGGCACAAGCTCCACCAGCTGCACTGAAATCATCTTGCCCACTCTGCAAAGTGGACCTTAACATAGGCTCCAAGGATTCACCCAACTACAGCTCTTGCACTGAATGCAAGAATACTGTGTGCAACCAGTGTGGTTTTAACCCTATGCCACATCTGACAGAGGTAAGCTTAAAGAGTTTCAGAGAACAATTTTAAAGGTTCCTATATGTAAAAATCAAAGTAGCAGGAAAGTAGCAGCAGAAAATGAGGAAAATGATTTTTATTGATCTTGCATTGTTGTAGACTTTATTTAGATTTGCATTTTTCAGCATCTCAACACACTAGACATTGTCTTCTCCCCTGTAAGCCTGAGATAATACATTTTCTTTAACAATAGACAATACCCAAGGGATACAAATACACAGTGCATGTGAGGGGGTAATGTGTTTGTGTGGATTACACTCTCCTTGGAGAGTAATGTCTCATTGAAAATAATGCATGCTCATTATCTAAACCCTATTTATTGATTTCTGTGTGTCACAGCAAGTATTGGAACAGCAGTCTATGAGTGATGAGAGTAGACTCTTGTTGACCTCAGTTATTTCAAAATCGTTTCAGGTTAAGGAGTGGCTCTGCCTGAATTGTCAGATGCAGAGAGCTCTTGGGGGTATGGAGCCACCTGGCCCACCTGTGAAGGCACCTCAGACGCTACCAAGCAAGCAAGTCTCTGCTCCTCCATCACCACAGAAAAAGGAGACCCCACCCAGTGTTGAGCCTTCACAGAAGCCTGCAGTTGTTGAGAAACCACCAGAGCAACCTCCTGCTGCAGCAGCTAAACCACCCATTAGTGCGGCACTGATGCAGCCAGCAGCTCAACAAAAACCAGCACTACAGCAAGAAGCTGGGAAACCACAGCAGCAACCTCTAAAAGGGCCAACCCCACCACCTGCAAAGGCAGCTCCACCACCACAGCCTGAACCTCCCAAACAGGAGTCTGGATTCTTTGGTGGATTTGGTTTTGGTGGAGCAAAAGAGACCGCCAAAGCTCAACCCACACCCCCATCTAAGCCGGCGGAATCAGTTTCAGGGTTCTTTGGCTTTGGAAGTCGCACAGACACAGCTCGAGCTCGATCTCCTTCACCTCAGCCTGCCGAGTCAGTGTCTGGGAAGGTTATGGGCTTTGGCACTTCCCTGTTCAGTTCAGCATCAAATATGATCACCTCTGCTGTTCAGGATGAGCCAACACCAACACCACCTGCTGTTCGTAAGGAGTCTGTGTCAGCTCAGGGTCCTGCAAAGGTTCCGCCAGCTGCGGAGACTAAACCACCTGCTGCAGCACAGAAACCAGAGGAGAAGAAGGCTGAGATTCCTGCAAAGGCCACAAAGCCCCCAGAAGCAGTGAAAAAGGCAGAAACTCCAGCCTCCCAACAACCTGCTCCTCCTAAGTCATCTTGCCCACTCTGCAAAGTGGATCTCAATATTGGCTCCAAGGATACTCCTAATTACAGCACCTGCACAGAATGCAAGAACATGGTGTGCAACCTTTGTGGATTCAATCCCATGCCTCATCTTGGCCAGGTAAGAACACTTTTTTACATTAATCCTGACCTGCTAAGCAGCTGTGCTTCTTATCCTCTGTTATGTAAGGAATTGGTTGGTTTAAATTCATTGTGTTTTGCATGAACTACTAGTACTTAATCCTTAGTGTCCAGTGTTTCAAGTGTTATCTAAAGGATTAAGTCAGTGGCATCTATTATCTGATGCACATGTAATAGTGTGTGAGTCAAAGCATAGTGGCAGAGCTCACCATGCTGATGTCTGTCTCTACTCATTCTCTCAGTGGTTTGTGGATAGAGCGTTGCTCATAATTTATTGTATGAATTATAATAACTATATATTACATGTGTGTTTGGACTCTCCTTGGTGGTTGACTTGAACTTTGTTATGGACTCATCATTGGCCATGTTTACATGATCACAATAAACCAGTAACTGGCAATAATAAAGTATCTGTAACAATCCGTTCTTAGATGTTTACATGCATTTAAGAAATCCAATAACAGTCAATTGCTAATGAATTTCTTCAAGTTTGTATGCTCGCCATTAGGTCCCACACAGGCGCAGATATAAAAGAGCAAAATAAACCCAATTAAGGTGTATACATCTCTCAAAGAAATTGGAATACTGATAAAAACCTATGTGTGTTAAACAGATTTCTCATATACCAACAACAATAGCCGATTAACGGCATATAAAGAATATCAGTTTATTCTGTTTACACTGCACTTGAGTAGTCAGGTAGCTACAGTACCCTGACAATTATCGTTCGTTTTGGTGTGCATGTAGATATGGCCACCGTCTATATTTCATTGTATTCTTTTTTGCAAGGTCCAACAAAATGTAATTTACTGTAAATCCTTAGGGGAAAAAGTAACAGAATGAGTCTTTTTCTGTAGACAGTTATGTGTTTTGGACAGATATTTCCTAAAACTTTTGCTGAAGGTATTTTACGCTA
This sequence comes from Tenualosa thibaudeaui, assembly GCA_027481765.1. Classification (NCBI taxonomy): domain Eukaryota; kingdom Metazoa; phylum Chordata; class Actinopteri; order Clupeiformes; family Clupeidae; genus Tenualosa; species Tenualosa thibaudeaui. Next base: position 17,841,157 of record JAIFZK010000007.1, read on the forward strand.
TGGCACTTTCAAACAGTGACTGTGATTTTCCTTGCCAAATTCTTAGGATGTTGATTAGAGGGAAGGCCATTTTAAAAGCAGGATTATAAATGAGATGCTTAGCTTAAAATTTGTGTGTAATTAAGCTTTATTTGGTTAGTTGCCCAGATCATGACTTAATATTGTTGGTGTGTGTATGCATGTGTGTGAGTGTGTGTGTGTGCATGTGTGTTTATATGTGTGGATTGAAGGAATGTAACAGGTTCTATCTTAGCTTGTATCTGTGATTTCCTTTAGATAGTTGTGTTTATGTGTGTACATGTAGCATGTGCATGGTGAATGTTTATGACTGTGCTGCAGGGTTAGCTTCCTCAAATGTAAATTGTGTTGGGCAGCCTTTCGTGTAGGTCTCCGGCTTCCCTGCTGCCTGAACGAAGCATATGAAATTACATAATGGTCTATGCGAATATCCGCCCAGCAGCTGAGGCAGGCAGGAACTCTATTAAAGTGATTGAAGGTTGTGCAACAGCATTAATGCGATGGGATCTTATGGGCTCGTGTGTCTGTGTGTGTGTGTGTGTGTTTTGTGGGCAAGCATGTGTGTCTAAGCTGTGAGCACATGGGCTTGGGTGTGATATGCCAAAAAGTGGTAGTAAGATTTGTTTCACTGTAACCCCTGTGGGTCTGTGCATGTCCTTTTTTTGTCATTCTGATATGACACCATCTGGTCATTGCCTGAAGCTGGAGTTACTCTTCTTTGAAATCACCAAAATCTCCAGTGCTAATTCAGACACCTACAGCCAGTGACCTCAACCCATTCCCACTGTCTATGATCTGAACTATTCAGTTAACAGAGTGACTGAACAGTTCAAGCAGACCATTAGTCCTGCCTTTTCCTTGGTCATCCATCCATTTGTCACTGGATTCTAATCATGTGTATTCATATAAGGGACATATATGTCACATATAATAACATGCAATGTGACATTTTCACTGTCACACTATTCTCTCTGTGATAGGCTTCCTATCACACTGTCTTTGCCTGCCATGGAGAGGAGAAGCTCAGTATTTGATGTTAATGTATGTGTACAGAGTAGGATAAAGTGACCTCTTAGCCCTCATGTAGTCTACAGTATAGCCAAAACTTTCTTCATGTTGAAATCATAAAGAATATTCACAACCATATTAGAAATAAATTAGATATAATTCTAATCAGAGCAATTCTAGCATTTCTCAAGTGATCTGACTATAATAGTCCATATTGTTGTGGTATTTTACCATTGTTCTGATGTGTCATCTGTTTACCAGCTCTCCGAACACACATGCTAAACTCACACATCCTTGCAGTAGTTTTTGTTTTTGTCTCCCAGCTAAATGAGGGGGAGGGGTTGGTATAAACACTTGCTGTGGATTATGCCTTTGAAGTTCAAATTGGCAATTTCATCTAGAACTAAATAATGCTAACAACATTAAAGATTCCAAGAGCACATCTACAAGCTTACATGAGCCTCTCTATATTCCAGAAACAGTGGGTCGTATCCACGCATAGACATAAATCTGTATCCAACAGGTAATCAGGGAATTTTATGTATAGTTTTAAGAATATCCCTATATTATCTTAAATACATTTTAATGTAAGTTTTTAAGCGAATCTCCAGGTAAGGCCAGAATGAAAATTGTTTAAAAGTGCATAATGTTAATAGACTATTTGACGTAGAAAGGCAGCCCCGAAGAAAAAAATTCATTATCCATTTTTATAGCTAAATGTAAGTCAAGCTCATTTTAAGCCTTTTTAAATGCTGTCTTAAAGCTAGAGAAATGTCAAACCTTGTTGGGGCTGCAGTGTAAATTCAGTTCAGGATATGTACTGAGGGGGAACAAAATGGAGAGATGGAGAGAGAGGATGAAAATGGGGAGGACAGAACAAGAGAAATCACAGAAGAGAGAGCATTAGACCTGGACAATAACACACAACTGATGAGAAAATCACTCTCCACACTCAGATGTGACCTCAGTAGCAGACAAGCATCAGTCCTTTCAGCTCAAGGCTTGATTTTTTTCAGCCTTGGACCAATGTGATGTGTGGTCTTTTGACTGACAGCCATGTTCTATTCTTTGGGACTCACTGAAGCAGCATTGGTGGTATTTTTAGTGAGAGAGAGTGAAAAGGGGAGAGAGAAAGAGGGGAAGAGAGACAGGTTGGTACAGGAGTTGAGAGTAATGAAAAAAACTGTGGAAGAAAGATGTTTAAAGGCAATACATTAAGGAAAGATGGGAAATTGGCTACAGAGAAGGATAAACTGATGATAGAATGGAAGGGAAAGAATGAGAGAAAGAAATAGAGTGAGAGAGAGTGAAAGAGAACAGAAAGGGAAAACAGAGCTTAAAATAGAGGCATAATGGCACTCGGTTCATGTCATGACCAGCAGCAATTTTCGCCATTTGTCTCACACCTCCGCCTTCCATTTCTGCCGAGCCGATCATAGCCAGTTAGTGGACATGCCTTATCGCTGTCATTAGCACAGCCGTGTGCGTTTAGTATTAGCACTGGCTGAAATGTGAGCACCCCTGACAGCTGAGCTGGGATGTGGTGTGCAGGCCCAGGGCCTGTAATGAGGAGAGAGTGTGGAAAGACCCATGGGTTGTTTGTGCTAGTGGCATATCAATAATGCAGGTATTAGCGTTGGGCAGTGTATGGGTTGGGTAAAGCAGGCTGATCTAATGTAATTATGCTAGGAACCATAATCAGAGACACTTATGTAAGAGGAGACACATCACTTAAAAAGTCCTCCAATAGGAATGTATTGCGGCCATTTGTAACGCAAAGTTGGCACAACTGAGAAACTGGAAATCCTGTCCTGGAGTAAAAGTAACCAATCACATTGTTGGACACGATATGACTAACAGTTAACCTTTGTTTACTATCTCTGTCACCATGGTGATAGTCATGCCATGAATGTTGGAGCAGGCATAGTGAGCTAATTTCCATTTTAAATGTCTTTTTTTAGCTTTATTTTAGCAATCTAGGGGTTGATTTTGATATTGTTAAATTCAGACTTAACAAGGATTTGCACAATACACTTTTTAAGTCAGGGTCAGTAGGACCCACTGCTCTGGAGTTTTGGATCTCCCCATTCATTTCAATAGGACCTGGTTTTGTTAATCCCAAATAGCTGCCCGAAGGCATTCCAAGATGGGGGCTGAGTGAAGGAACTTTACTTAGAAGGACTTTGCCATAATGTTAACCCAGTGTGGCAGTAGTTATAGTAGAAATGTTGCTTAGAAATCTAGACATGCTCTAGCTGTAGCAAATACTTTAGCTCGGCTAGTACGTCTAACCACGCACCATTAGGCCTCAGTAGATCTTCTACCTATCTTCGTCTTTGTAGAGAGTCATTGGGCATGATTTGCATGATGATGACAGAACTGCAACAGTGCAAAAAAACAACTAAGATGGCTGTGATTGTACGTAGCGCTATCCTGTTGCTTGCAGGAGCTGTTTGAAGGACAACCCCCGAGGATTGAACTTGGTCCATCGGTCATGGCCAAACTATACATTTTGATGTCAGCTTGGCTTGTCAGGCTAGGAGTAATGTGCTTTTATGTCGGGTAAAACAGTTTGGTTAGTCTCCATTTGACTGGACAGTGCTGTGTACTAAAATATTTTCTCACAGGAATAGGTTGGCCATATGAGGTTGACTTACGTATTAAACTGTTGATCACTGGAAACTGATTTTCAGCTGTTATGAAATTACATGTACATGTATAGAAATTACTGGTATGGTTTTGTGGTAGGTTTTTCAAATTCATGTCCATTGCATGTACATCTTGTACAATGTTTTTTATGATATTTTCTGAAATATGCCAGTCAACAAAGTAATAACCCAGTTAGTGACATGATACTAAAAATAGCTCTTAATGAAATGACTTTAGAAGCGGATTAGATTCTCCTATCTTATTTTACCAGCAAATCTCAGAAGAGCAGTGCATGCAAGCATTTTAGGCGTGACTGTTCTCTCTCTCATCTTTGACTGGCAGCTGTTCTCTGCCTCCTACTCCACACTTATAATGACGTTAGTAGATCTCTGTCCCATGCAAAAGCATCTCTCTCTGCAGTGTTCTTGGTGAATTCCCGAAGTGTTTCAAAGCTATGTAAAACAGCTGAGGGCGAGCCAGAGGCAGACTTGTGTACCTCGTTCGCTCTCGAGCGACTTTTGAAGGAGTGAGCTCCAGCAATGCCTCCAGCTACTCAGCCACTTTGCATGTTTCCGGGCATTTAGAAAGAGCACCAGGCAAAAGAGCACTGGGACTTTGAAGGCACCCCCCCCCATGCAGTGCTGTTTGTCATATTGCAGGGCCCGTGGGCCTGCGGTCCATTCCCAGTGCAGAGCACTCAGCTTATTACAGATTAGTGGGTCAAGATTCCCCATTATCATACTGGCTGATTTATCTGGCGTGAGGCACTGCGGGGGCTGTTGAAAACGCAGTATATTAGCCAGCAACATCTGTTGCCAAAGGCATCTGCCAGGAAATCGATAAGGTGCCGGTGCAGGTTCTGCTGTAGTGGCACCGCACCAAAGGCTCTGATATACAGCGTGGGCTTTTATTCAATTCCCCTCTCAAATTATATTCAATGCCATCTCCTTAAGCCTCAAAGGTCCGACAAAGCCCGGGAAAGCCCTGGGAAGATGTAGACAGGAATATCATTATGACCTGGAGGATGTTATTCACTGACCATACGGTTGCTGGAAAAGACCTTGAGGTTGTGTGACTTATTTAGCTGCTTACGACATGCAGGCGGGTAATATATTTGGTCAGTGATCCAGGACAAATTACATGTTATTGTTAAGATGATGATTGAACCCATTAGGATTGAATCCTCTTTTACGGCTTATTTTACGATTCGCCCTCAGGTTTATCTTCATAGTTTAGGCATATTCATCAGAATGCCAGAGGGAAATAATTGAAAGAAAGTCTGGAAGATATCTGCAATACATTGTTGTGTATGTGTGTGTGTGTGTGTGTGTTTGTCAGCATATACCACAATTGCCCTGTTAGAAGCTGCTCATCTAGCAGCGGGGATTAGCATTACAGTATGGTTTATCACAGGAAACGTGCTGTCCTGTGTGGCCTTTTCCAGGCCTGACTGTGGGAGCTCAATTAAAGAGAAGGGTTATGGCAGTCAGCCAGCGACCCATGTGACTCAGTCACTACTGCTTCAGTCAGCTGCCATCCCCATCCCAAGAGAAGGATACTCAGAGTGAGAGAGCCTGCCGGATGGTGCTAGTTACCACTGCTCACAGCATGCCAGCAGCATACAGCCCATCCATTTGCAGATATGAAACGGCATAATATGGAAGTGCTCATAGTGAGTCTTTTTGTTAGGCTCTGTCTAGATGTAAAATAAATTCTGTTTATTAACTGAAGATGTGTGGTCATTAAGCTTCCAATGTAATTAAAGGATTCCTTTGTTTAGTGGTGACTGACCTACCTGTGACCTTTCAGAATGAAAAAAAAACACATGCTGTGGGCAAGAAATGGAATAGTAGTGTTTTCATATTGAGATCATATGCACAGCATCCATGTAGTTTCATGCAGAATGAGATGTAATGAGTAGTTTGTCACCAAATGTTGTGCAAAGTCACTGCTCTCACTACTTTCCTCCAATGACTTAATTTATTGCCTTTTGATATATACATTTCAAACATACGTAAATTTTTTTGATGTCATTAAAAATCTTTTTTTAAAGGTTAGTAGTAACATCTGTGACTAGGAAGCCATGGAAGAAAGAAAAAAACAAAAAACAAAACAAGAATGAATACGAGGGTGCTGTCTTTCTCCCTCTGATTACTAATTAAGGGTCTGATTGGCCCCTGCCTGTCACGGGCTACTGGCACTGCTCTTCTGATTAGCATATGTGTGCTGTGAAGGGAGATAGCTCACTCAGCGTGCTCAGACTTTGGATGTTCCCCAGAGCTCTTAGCCAGCACAAGCCTATCACCACAACTCCCCACGGGTAGACCTACGATTACCGAATTCATAAACAAAGTAAATAACCCATGCTAGTCATGCTAGTATGAATCAATCGGGCAATTAGTGTCAGAATTGGATTTTGTGAACAGGATAACGTTAATCATCAATTAGATTTTAGCTTTCATTTCCATTGCCATCATAAGATATTGTCATAGTTGTACATAGCATGTCAGAAAAGACAGACATTTCTCTTCTTGCAGGATGAGTATGGACGTGTGAGGGGAACCTGGCAGTACAGCCTTGGTGATCAAAAGCTTAGTAGCTTATCCTTGCTCCTGATTGTAGATTAGACCCCAGCTGGATTCTTTTATAAAGGGCAAAGGCAGGAATTCTCTAGGCAGCTTGATTGTGTCTGTAATTTATTTTTATAAAGGCAGCTTTGAGCGGATGTCAAGGGAAGCTGTGCACCACAGATACCACTGCACACTCTTGGTTGCCAGTTGATTAGCATTTCACTGGAGTGGAGGTACATTATGATTCCATGTTTGTCTGAGGCATTTCTTCCCTTGCACTGCAAGCATTGCATTAGAAGCCTTCAGAGAGATACATCAACCCAAACTCACCAAATCTCCATTGGGTTGCTTGCACACACAGAGCTTCAAATGGATTTAAAGGAAAGGTAGCCTAGGGTTTCAGACTGATGCAATTACCACTAAATCTGAAAATCTGTTAAAAAAGTCTTACCAAAAATATCAGAACAAAGATGCCAGTCAAGAAAATCATATTCAGTTTGTGCAGCATATTTTATGAACTGTTCAAACAAAACAAAAGAGATTTTGGATTTCACCTTCCGATTACAGAGGCACAGTCTTGAGATTCTGTGGGTTATTGTTTCCAGTGTTGCTTAGTGTTGTGTGCTTTGCCCAAGTGTAATTACACTGTCATGTTGTGTTACAGCAAGAGTGCAGCCACATTATTTTTGCATGGTGGTGTTCTGTGTAATCTTTCTTAGAGGTCTATCCCTGTATCTGTAGTTACACATTTATTTTAACTAATAACAGCTATGCTATTTGTCTAGAATAAATCTTAGATAAATCTTGCCACCTTTATTGATGAATGAAAAGAGAGGTGTTGTTATCCATGTTAAACTGACAATAGTAAGTTTAGTAATTGTTTAGTTATTACTAGTTTAGTATTTTTTTGTGTGTGTCTTGGCTCGGGTATGGCATTCATAAACTGGGCATTTCTCTGAGAATGCTTGTTACAGGGTCCTGTGAGAATACCTGTTGCTGTCTGTGAAGGACTGCAAGTCTAATTTGTACAAATGACATCCAGTCAGATCTGAGATCTGCTGCCCTAAATTGTGTTATGATTCAGAGATCATAGAAAGGAACAAGTTGCCAGTATTAATCTTCTGTCAAAACTGTCAGACCGATGTACTGCAGTAATGGCCAGTTGGGAAGGACATCATTCCAATAAATGTGGCAGCTTACTGCAATGACAAATGTTTTTTTTTTCTTTTGCTGTGGATAAAGATGAGGGGAATTTGTTTTTCACCCGCACTTTGTAGCCAATAATGAAATGTCAGCCTTGAGGAAGAGGACTCTATTAGAATGCCTGTGAATACAAATGAAGCGATTTCAGAGTCAGAGCATTGATGTGTGAAAAGAGGTCTTCAAGCCTCTCAGCACAGAGGTTTAGGTCAGGGCTGAAGCTTGCTAGGTCCTCTCTGTCCCCTTCTGTCGTGGTCTGTATGACCTCTCGGCTTTCTCATATTCTTTGGCATGCTATTTCTGGGAATGAGGAGGGTTCTGCTGCTACACATCTGGCATTAAAACAAGCCTATGTCTGTGAAGGGGAAAAACACTGGCCATAAATGAGGTTACATCACAGCCCAGTGTAAAAGCACATGAAATATTATTTTGTTTGCGTCACCAGGCATTAATCTCAGAATGAAAACATGGTCTCTGCGTTTGTGTTTGTGTGTGTGTGTGTGTGGGGGGGGGGTTTTCCCCTCTCTCTTTCACTCTCTTTCTCTCTCTCTCTCTCACACTCCTCTTAATGTGCAAAGATGCAGACTTTCTCACTCACAATGTGCACATAGTACCCCCATATCCTCACATTTAGTCATTCTGTTTCATTTTACATATTTACATACTCTGCGTTTCACCACCCTGGTGTCAGGCAGTGATTCCTTACAAAAAAGACTCGAGACAAAATAATTCAGCACACTTCAAACTTTTTTTTCTGTGAATGTTCTACAACCAATGAAATGTTATGCAGAGTACTGAGTAGTAAGTATAGTAAGTATTTATTTATACAGTGCATTCTCATGCACTAAGTGCACCACAAAGCACTAAAAAACACAGATTAGACAAACAAAAAATATAACAAAATTAAATAAAAACATAACATGAAAACATAAATGAATTCAGTCCATAAACGTAACTGGCTGGAAGAGTCCATGGGATGACATAGGACATAGCGTGTATGCTGCCTGGACCAAACCGAGTATTGCAGAGTATTACAACCAATGAGCAATGGCTGGCAACTCTTAAGGTGACTCATGTCACTGAACATATGAAATACTTCATACATATATACATGGCATCATACACAGTTATGTTTTCTTGTTGTATGAAAATATAATGTTAGCTAGTGTAGTAGATAAGAACACAAAGAGGATAGAGTTCATGTGTACAGTAATCCAGCGATTAATGGGGATTCTTGTTTGTGCAATTATGTTTACATAATACCACAGATTTTCTCTAAATAGAAAAAAAAGTACTTTTAAAAGTCGGATGACTAAATTAGGTGTCTAATACTGGGCATATGCAGCCACCGTAAGTATTGTAAGGTATTTTTAAAATGAATAAATTCACCCCACCATCTTAATGCAGCCCTTAGCCATATGTCCCCCACCCCCCGCCACTATGCACTTTATACACTTTGAAGCCCATATGCAGCCCAAATGCACTTTATGCACTACATGCACTTCATCCTGCCCCCCCCCCCCTTATCCGTAAGTACTGTAGTGTATTTTGAAAATGAATGAATTTGATTATAATCATATAATATATAATATGTATAATACATATCAAGACACTGGCTTCAGGTTTTTTGTTAGCTTGATGTGTCAAATGTGGCTTTGATGGAGACGAGTGGTTACTGAAAACCCACCTATAGTATTGTATGTGTTTTTGTTGACTTTGTGTTCACAGAACGAATGGCTCTGTTTGAACTGTCAGACCCAAAGGGCCCTCTCTGGACAGCTGGGTGACATGGAAAAGATGCCAGCGACAAAACCAATGCCAACAAAAACAGAAAAGCAGCAGCCCACATCTCCTCCCAAAGTGCAGCCTGCTGTGCCCAGAGAGGATGTGGCACCCACTGCAACTCCAGTGGCCTCCAAACCTGCACCTACTAAAGAGGAGACAGTATCTGCTAAGCTTGCTGAACTACCTGCTGTCTCCACTCCCGCTGCACAAGTTGTAGTGCCCAAGGATGACACTGGCACTTCTGCCCCTCCTGCTGCAGCCACTGTTGCTACCAAAACACAGACAGTGCCACCCGCCTCAGCTGCACCACCTGCAGGTGCTGTGGTGCCCCCCAAAGAGGTTGAGGCTGTGGCACCTCAGAAGAAGGAGGCAGAGAAGGCAGTGGCGCCTGACAAGACAGTAGAACCAGAGAAAGTTCTTCCTGAGCCAGCTCAAACTAATGTTCCCACTGCTGAGCTTAAGCAAGCAGTGGCTGTTCCGCAGGTTGAACAGGTAGCGCATGCTATGTCTGGTGACGGTGTTGTTGATGTTGATGTCTGTGCAGTCCATGTCCTTGATGTTGTTGATGTCCTTGTCATAGAGGATGACAGAGGCAAGGAGGTCCTCACAGAGGAACTTCCTGACAGAAAGGGGGAAATCATGGAGCCTCTAGATAGACCTACAGGAGATTTGGTAATCACAGAGGGCATAGATGAGGGACAGCAGGAGACAGTGGACAAAAGAACAGAAATAATGGACACCTCTACAGATTCATTGTCTTCAGACCTTTCTCTAGAGGAACAGTCTGGAACAGAAGCTGATAATGCTGATCTAGTTTCTGATGTAGTAGAGGAGCCTGAATTATATAATAATTTTGCAAATATATCTGAGGTCATGAGTGAGGAACTCCCTGAAACAATATATAAAGTTGCTAAAATTGCATCTGGAACAGAAGAGCCAGAGATATGTGATGGACAATTTGACATGCTTTCAATCAATGAGTCTGCAGTGCAAAATGCAGAACTGTGTAGTGATGTATTAGATACTGAAATACCCGAAACAACTGAAACACAGTCAGAAGTAGACTTAGTTATCCTGCCAGAACAGGAGTGTGAATCTAATGAAGGCAATGTTGAGCAGATTTCCGAAGTGTTATTTGATGAGTCAGAAATACATCATACATCACAGGTCATAGATGCGTCTAAAATAGATGAAGAAGAACAAATGAAGATCAGAGAGGAGCTTGACTTGTTTGATGGAAATACAGAACCAATTTCTGATGTTTATATAGACAAATCAGAACAGTATGCAGACACTACCAAAATCTTGTCTAATGACCTTAAAAAGGATACTGAAATGATTGAAGAGAATGTGGAAGGGTCACATGCATGTACTGGAAATACAGAGCTGATTTCTGATGTCTTGGAAGCTAAAGAAACACTGTTAGAAAGCCTTGTGGAGATGAATGAAATTCATGTTGAAAATACAGAAATAGACAGTGTAGGCTCTGATTTTCCCCTTGAGCAGGCAGAAGTAAGCATTGCTGATGCTGAACAAGTCTCTGAAGTCTTAGTAGGAGAGAGTAAAACAGACACAGAAAATAATGAACTTATTTCAGAGGTCCAAGTCATAGATAAAGAAATGTGTGCAGAAGTGTCAAAAATGATTTCTGAGGCTTATGTGAAAGAGTCTGATATGCATGCTGAATGCACTGACTTACAGTCAGAAGGTTTAATACAAAAAGAAGATGCATGTATTGAAAATAGAGTAAAAGAGATTCTAGCTGAGTCTGAAATGCCAGCTGAGTTACTTTCAGAGGTTCAGGTCCAAGAGCCTGACAGAAACAACGTAAGTGTAGAAGCAGACAAAGTTTTGTTTGATACCACAGCAGACATGTCATCTGTTGAGAATGAAATGATTACAGAGCATATAATATATACAAAAGACTATGCATTTACACACAGCATAGTAAATGATCCACAAGAGGAAATGGCACAGTCTGTGTCTGAAACTGCTGTTAAATCTTGTTCAACTAAGAATGATGTAGATACTTTTTCAGACAAAGTGGATGAAAAAATCAATTCTGTGGATTCCTTTATTGGAGACTCTACTGCAGTTCATATAAATGTACTGCTTGACACACAAAGTGAAATTGCAGAGGGGACTCAGGATGCCACGTTAGAGCAACCACCAAATACATCAGAGAGCAGTATAACATCTGTGAAAGTATCCACAGGTGACATTGTGTGCACAGAGGTCCTAGTAAAAGAAGCATCTGACACAGTGGACAACACTACTGAAGTGACATGTCACACACTATCAAATGAACAAAAAGAAACTAAAGAGGCTGTGGAAATATCCATAGAGGACTTTTTGTCTGTAGAGATTTTAGAAGAAAGAACATCAGACATGAAAGTGAGAGTGACACATACTGTGGAAATATGTACACAGCCACCCATGTCCACAGAGATACTCCTTGAGGAAGTGTCTAACACTCAAGAGGAAATAACTGAATGGGCAAAAAAACCTTCAAGCGAATCTGTATCTGTAGAGGTCTCAATAGAGGAACTATCTGACACACAAGAAGAACAAGCAGTGTCTGTGGAACCATCCACAGAGGAGTCTGAAGTAAAGGTAAACATCATGCACTGCAGAATTGTAACAGTTCTTGAATGCATTGATGATGTAGTTAGGTGTTCACATGAGAAGAGACTTAATATGCCAAAATGCTACCATAGGGCATATCCAGAGAACTGTTTTGCATTTCATTCATAGTTACCTTTATTCCATATGAAAAGATCCAAGCCACTAGGAGCAGTTCTTCATGACCCCCCTTCTGTACATTGTTTGTGAGTTAGTGGGTTTGTTGTGTTTGTCATTACTTTTTGTGGTGTACCTGTCGTATTTGTTTTCATTGTTCTCTTTTGTTCTAATGTATTCAATATGTGTTGGTTGCATTGTAACTCATTATAACCTGTGCTCTGATGCAATAGGTGCAGCCTGCTGGAGACAAAGATAAATCTCAGATTCAACCACAAGAGACCCAAGATAACATAAAGAAGGATGATGTTAAGATTGTCGTAGAGAGCAGCCCTACCACAGAGATCCCCAGATCTGATGTAAAGGATGTCAAAGACATGCAAGGTAAAGAGAAGGACCTCAGGATCTCACCAGAGTCCTGCAGTTCTGCAGAGGAAGAACTAAAAGCCATCCACAAAGCAAGTGAGATGGCTGCAAAGACTGTACCAACTGAAAAGCTGACAACTCAAGCACCTAAAAAGCCATCAGAGCCCTTAGAGGATAGTAGTGAGAGTGAACCTGGCAGTGAAGACTACAAAGTAGAGAGTCCTGAGTCAATGGACGATGAGGAATTTATCCGTGAACAGCTCATGGAAATGGGTGCAGATATGGACTTGTCACCATCTGAAGAAGACAGTAGTGCAAAGAAACAGATCACTCTGGACACGACTGAGGCTGCCACTGAAAAGCCAAAACGTATCTTGAAGAAACTTAGTGTTGAACTTGATGTCAGTCCAGATCACAGCCAGTCCTCAGAAGATCTTGATTCTGACAAGATCCACATAGTCCCACTTTCTCAAACAGTCAGCAAAGAGGATATGGATGTCTCTAATGAAACTGCAAGGCATGCTAAGACCATAGACACAGCTGCTGCCATGGTAGAGCAGAGGGCTTCACGGCGCCAAAGCACTGAAGAAGTCAATGTATCAATGGAGAGTCTGGTTGAATCAGTTGATGACAGGTCTAAAGGTGATGGGTCATCTAGTCACCATGCCTCTAGCTTTACACCAAGAACAGCATCATCCACATCTGTGTCCTCCCTTGATGAAGACAGTGACAGTAGTCCAAGGAATAGACAGAAAAGTGGAGAGGGCAAGCACAAAAAGGCCAAGCATCGGCAGCATGGTCAAGGTCTTCCGACTATTGAGGACTCCTCAGAAGAGGAGACACTTGGGGAGGGAGACCAGGATAAACAGGCTGAATTTGATCAGCAGATGAGTAAGAAGATCTCCAGGAGAGCTAAGAAAGATAAAGAAGAATCACTCAAGACATCTGGATCAGAACTTTCGGCAAATATTGAATCTGAAGCTGAAGGTGTTACCACCATGGAGACCCCTCAAGTAATGGAAAGAGAGCCCTCATTACCATCTATCTCTCCTTACATTCCACCAGGAGAGAATCTGACAGAGAAACCATTAAAGAGTGCAGACCAAGTTTATGAGGAAATGATGCAGAAGGCTAAAGCTCTCAAGTCCACAACTGACGACACACAAACTGGTGTTGTGCCATTATATGGTGGGATGTCAATAGAAGACTATGCATATGAATCATTAGTTGAAGGGCCATCTCATGCAGATCAGGAGTCAGATGCAAGCAGGCTAGCAGTACAAGAGTCCATGAAAAAACTCAGAACCCCTGAGGAAGTATATGACGAAATGCTGAAGAATGGAAAATTAACACCGGATGAACAGCTGTCTCAGCCAGAGTTTACATTATCCCCAGCAGCTGAGACCTCTTATGTCAGGATTACAGGTAGTGATGGAAAGCCACAATTAGAGGCACAGCACGAAGCATTGACACCTGGAACAAGTCCTTCACAGACAAGTCCGGTATCTCCTGTAACAGACTCACTGTCCTATGATTCACCTGAGGTAATACTTATTCCCTCAAGTGGTGAAGAAGAAGAGACAAAAGATGAGGTACTGCTTCCAGATTCCACTTCAGCTCGAAGATCTCTCTATCCAATTCCAGATCTAAAGATCATTCAGTGCTCCTCTGGTGAGGAGGAACCTGAAGAAGGTGATAGTAGTAGCTATGAGCCTCAGATCGCTGTCAGTGCAGATAGTTCCGAAGCTGAAATTGAACATGAGAAGCCAGTGACTGTGCCAATTTCAGTCAAGGAATTAGCAGATTCAGAGCCTATTTCAGTTGTTTGTGAGGTTCCTCAAGCCACACCTGGGTCTTTTATCCCAGTACAAGACACAGTTCTATCACCAGAGGTATCGCCCTCTTCCTCATCTCCTGATTCAAGTTTATCAATGACCACTGCAGCCTCATCTTCACCGTTGTCTGATCAAACTCCAGCTTCAGCTCCTTCTACTCCTGCAGTTGTTGAAACCCAGGCCCCGGTGATTATTTCAATCCCAGACATTGTTTCTGAACCAAGAGTTTCAGACCAAAAAGAGCCACTACCTTCTGCAACTCCAGTTACAGCATTTAGAGAAGTTCCATCAACAGTTCCTCCACAGGTGCCTGTCACGGTTCCTGTGGTAACCCAGACTGCCTCAACTCCACCAAAAGTTTCAAAGGTTCCACCTGTCCCACCTCCCAAGCCTGTTATAGTTTCCATCCCAGATATAGTATTGGCTCCTGCAACACCACCAAAACCAGCAGCACCCAAACCAGTTGTAAAACCCAAACCAGTTGTCCAATTGCCTCCAGCCCAAGCACCTCCAAGTACAGTGTCAGATCAGACACACCCACCAGTCCCTGGTCCAAGTCAAGCTGCTGTTCTGACACCAAGTTCAGTCCTGGTAACTTCAGCTGTACCCCAGGTCACAGCTTCTAGTCAAAAGCCAACCTCATCAGCTCAAGCACCGGTCGCAGCCCCTGTTGTCCTAATGCCAGATCTTGTTTCATCACCAACCTCAGCTCCAAGTCCCAACTTGCCTCCTGCTCCTGTACCTCAGCCAGTACCTGCCCAAGCAGCTGCTGCAGTTCAACCAATCCAGGCTTCGACTCCATCCCCAATTCCCGTGGCAGTCCACAGAGCAGTTTCAACACCTGTACCTGAACCAACCCCAAAAGTTGTGCAGATGCCAGATTTGGTTTCTTCTTCATCTCAAACTGCAGTTCCAACACCAGCCCCTACCACTATTACTGCTTCAGCATCGGCTGCACTCCCAGCTGTCCTGCCAGCCAAAGAGAAGATTCCTGTGTCAGTGTCTCTTGCTGCTTCAGTGGCAGCTCCACCTTTATCGGCACCTCCATCTGCCACTAGGGCAGCACTAGTGCAGGAACAAGTCATTGCTCCACCTGTAACTGTAGCAGTTCCTACTGTCCCTCCACCGCATCCTCCTCCTCCCTCTTTAGCTATCATGCAACCACCTGCCTCAGTTTCGATCCACATGCCAGCCCACAGTCCATCTGCAGAGGAATTAAGTGCAGCTGTCCCATTAGCTCAAAAGCAGCCACAGCCCCCCCTACCTCCTTTGCCTCCTACTGTTTCACAGCCCCAGATCCCTGCAGTGGCCATGACTCCAACGGTTGTGTCTGCTGCACCTCCAACAGTTGTCCCAGTGGTGTCTCCAACTATAACTACTACAGTAGCCTTTGGCCCACTGCAGTCTGTGGTAGTGGACATTCAGTCAGGAGTCAAAGGTATGCAACCACAACAAGAGGCTAGAACAATTGCTGTTTCTCCCACACCTGCATCTCCACAGATTTTGCCCACTGTCCAGACAAGACAAGGTCATGTGGTCATCATAGTCCCTCGTGGTGCTTCATTTGAAAACATATCAGTGATCAACCAGTCAGCACAGGAGATTGTGGCAAATTCAGTTGCATTAGCAGCTGCTGGCCCTGGTGAGGAAGTCAGTGCTCAGATACCTAGCACTAGTATTCCACCTACTACAGGTCTGCCATCTGCTCAAGCCCCAGACACTGCAGCTATGGCAACCATTCCACCAACAGCAGCACAAGTGTCTGCCCCCCCAGTAGCTCCCAAGCCAGTGACACCAGTACATGCTGTCTGTCAAGAAAAAGCAGTGGTTTCAGAGCCACCACAGCCTCCACAGCTTATCTCAGTATCATCAGATATCAAGCTACCACCTGCTTCTGTCATAGTGGTTGCTCCATCAGAACCTCCTGTAGTGAAACAAACCTTTACCCCTGCTCTTAAACCCATTGTGCCACCTCCAGTTCCTCCCAAGCCAACCTGCATTCCAGCAGGTTTAAAGTTCACGCATAGACCAGGGGAAGTTGTCCGTCCTCCACTGTCTCCTCAGCCTGCTCCTACTCAAAAGATTTTTCCTGATCTACCTAAAGCTGCTACATTACCAAGAACCAGAGAACCACCTAATGCACTGTCATTTAGTCTCACAACTCCTGCCCAGTCTAAGCTCAGTGCAACATCTCCTAAGTCTCCTTTGTCACCCAGGTTTGCAAAATGCCTGGAGACTTATGTGGTGATAACTTTGCCGTCAGAGCCAGGATCTCCTGTTGAAGGGATAACCACTCAGGCTCCATTGCGCCGTGGATCTTTTCCATCATCAAGTCTACCAGGGCCTGTTTCAGCAGCACCACTGCCAAAACCAAAATCAAAACCTCATCAGGTCCCTATTCCTCATCCCCCAGTGCCCCACATAGAGCAAGTTATGGCTACAGCTATAGATGTACAACAAGCACCTAAACAGGAGGTAATGGTTGCATCAGCTCCACCTCCGCCACCAAAAGCAGTTGAGACAGTTATGGCAGCACCAAGACCAGAAGTGCAAATGGAACCAGTGGCAAGAATGCCTACAGCACAACAAGCAGACCCAAGAGTGTGTGTATTAGCCACACAATCAGAACAAACACGCATATTTGTGCCTTCTCAACCAGTAACCATAGAAATGGAGCAAGTGGTGGCTGCTCCTCCTGCGTCACAGCCCCAACCTGAAGAAACTGTTCCACCTCTGACAGAAAAGGCTCCTCAGCCTCAACCAGTGCCCTCTGTGGCATCAGAGTTTGTAGTACCACCACCAGTACCAATGGTACTTGTTGCAGCTCCACCTCCACCACAGCCAACTGGACCTGTCTCTGCTACAATACTGCAGCAATCACAACAACCATCTGCATTTGTTGCTGCCCACACCATATTACAGGAACAGCCAGTGGTCTCAATGCCTGTTGTACCAAAGGAAGTGATACTTGTGGGTGTTCAGCCTGTAGCACCACAACCAGTTCCCCATCTGGTTGATCAGAGTGTGTCACCACAACCTGTTTCACCAGTTGTTTCTCAAACTACATCACCACAACCAGTTCCACCTGTAGGTATTCAACCAGTATCACCACAGCCAGTTCAGTCTGTGCTTGCTCAGACTGTGTCACCACAACCTGTTTCACCAGTTGTTGCTCAAACTACATCACCACAACCAGTTCCACCTGTAGGTATTCAACCAGTATCACCACAGCCAGTTCAGACTGTGTCACCACAACCTGTTTCACCAGTGGTTTCTCAAACTACTTCACCACAACCAGTTCCACCTGTAGGTATTCAACCAGTATCACCACAGCCAGTTCAGCCTGTATTTTCTCAGACTGTGTCACCACAACCTGTTGGACCTGCGCCAGTTGTACCTGTAGCAGTTCAGCCTGTATCATCACAACTAGTTTCACCTGTGGTTGTGCAGACTGTATCATCACAGCCAATTCAGCCTGTAGCTGTTCAACATATATCACCACAACCAGTTGTACCAGTGGTTGTTCAAACTGTATTGTCACAACCTGTTGTACCTGTAGCTGTTCAACCAATATCACCACAACCAGTTGTACCTGTGGCTGTTCAGCCTGTTGTAGAAATACAAAGTATTTCTGTGGCTGTTCAGCCTGTATCACATCAACCACCAGTGTCAGCTCCTCTGTCTCTGCCACCACTGCCAGTAGAAACCATCTCCGCGCAACAGATATCACAACAACAGCCAGTAGCAACTGTAGTTGCTCAGTCCATAGTGCAGCAACAGGCAGTGACACCTTTGCCCACTCAGCCCATAGCACAAGACCTGATGGCACAAGTCACTGTTCAACAAATGGTACAACAACAAATTGTCGCTGTGGCTGCTCCCCCTTCAACTCAAGAAGAAATTATCACACATGTGGATGTTCAACCTGTATTGCAGCAGCAGCAACAGCAACCTGGTGTGTATGCATCACAAGAGCCCATGACACAGGGACCTCTTGACACAGCTACTGGTCTTCCCCCAACACAAGAGCAACCAATTGTTTACCCAGCCCAAGTTCCATTCCAGTATGCAACCATGGAAGAGAGTGAAGTTGTTCCTCCTGGTGCAGTCCCTCAATTCGCACCACTAGCAGAGGGTCAAGAACCACTCATGCCACCTCCTGTGGCACCAGTTACGTACACTCAATTCACACAGTCAGTAGAAAGCCAGGAAATTCGAGGTCCAGAAAGTCGTCAAGTTCCAACAATGCCACCCCCTCCAGTTACATACACACAAATTACTAAAGCAATAGCAAGTGAAGAAATACTAGGTCCAGAGAAAGTTGTTTCAAGTGTTAGTCAAGTTTACTCTGCAATTTCAACTACAGAGCAGCAGCCTGAAACAATGCCCAAGGTGGTGACCCAAGTTGTTACAACTGAAGTTCAGAGAACCACTATGGTTTCTGTTGTACAAGAATTAATGCCTGAGGAACCTGCTCCAGCTTCTCCCACTTCCACTGTTGTCATGGAACCAGAGACAACTCCCGTCAAACTCCAATCAAAACCAAAACAGAATGGAAGGATTCACTACCCAGGAGATGTCATTGATCTTTGCACTTCAAAAGTCAGTGTCACCATGACTGACAAAGGCATGGACTTGACAGCCCCCGATTCCAGTCGGCAGTCTTTCTCAAGTGATTCTAGTGGGCGACAGTCAACAGCTGTTCAGCCAGAGGTGGTAAATCTGAGTGCAGAGATAACACCAACTACAACACTCGCTGTTGTGACAGATAGCATCACAATAGTCACTTGCTCTGCTACCATTGCATCCTATAACAACACATCTGATAAACCACTGGATTTGGGCAACGCTACCTCTATGCCTCTTCCACTCACAACCTATACCCCATGCAAACCTGTTGCACAGATTGTGTACAGACCAGTAAATTCTCAGCCAAAACCTGCATCAAACATGGAAATTCCTGTTAATCTTTCCTATGGGGTTGTCGAGAGCATGGCAAGTACAACCACACCTGTGACAATTGCACCTGGAAGCATAATGGGTGACGCTGGTGGTGTTCCACCTCTTATCCCAGCTCACACAGAAGCATATGCCACAGCTGTAGATCTCACTACGTCCAAGCCAGTTATGGTGGCTCTGACCACTTCCTCGGGTGTAGTGACCACAGTAGTGGAGGATGATGGGACCCCAGTGGATCTCACAGCTGGGCGGAGGGCTGTCTGCTGTGACATCATCTACAAACTTCCATTCACTGGGAGCTGCAGAACACAGCAACCAGCCACGACAATGCCTGAAAATCGGTTTGGCTACAGAGATGATCATTATCCGTACGGCACACCTACAACCCTTGGTATTGCAGACCTTAGTAACATGAAAAGCTCAGTTTCAGATAACAATTTCTCTGAGACTGGACTCTTCTATGAAGGGAGGAATGGATTGGATTACCAGAATGGAGCTTCAGATGGCGCCATAGACTTGACCTCAGCAAAAATGTCTACAGGTGAGTATATTTTTTTAATGTTTTGCATGGTATTTTTTGTTTTCTTATGAATTGCCAAAAATCTATTTATGTTTTGTTTTGCTTAATGTTTGTCTTCTTTTTTCTTTTTCACACAGATGCTTGCATGTGCCTGCGCGTTTTTCCACAATGTTTTGGCTTTGCCTCATGCTAAGTGATCAGCATGAAAAATTGCATGCATTACATCTCTTTTCCTTATTTTTTTCTTTTTGGTATATTGCATGACAATTTTTTTTTTATTTTTTAGTATGTGATGAAGTATAAGTTTAAGATCACATATATGTATATTTGATTCTGCAACAGATGAAGCTTTGGACTACTCAAGCAAAGGCACCAGGGCGATAACCACTATCACCACTGCACATTACACTCAGAGTGTGCTAAGGTCAACAAATGGAATTGTTTATTCATCTGTTGCTGAACCCATCCCATCCACTTTTGCAATAACCACCCAGCCAGGATCAATATTTACTACAACTTACAATGAATTGGTTGGAATGCAACCAAGTACTATAGAGGTGTTCTCAGCCTTACAGAACCTCCCTACTCCTTATGGATTTTTACCAGAAACAGCTGCTGGTCAGATCATTGCACAAGAGACTGGACTTTCTAAAGAAATGTTGCCTGCAATCCTTGCCAACCTCTTCCCTGGTATGGCACCGTATCCTGAAATATATTCTGATGCAACCCTTGAAGCAATAGCAGCCTCTCTGGACATTTTGCTCTCCCCAAGCTTCCCTGGTTTTGATGATGGCAAGGATCAACAATATCATGCTGAGCGTGAGTTCCTTGAATTGGAGAAGTTGAAGCAGCTTTGTCTTGCCGAAGAGCTTGAATGGGAGAGGCAAGAAATTCAAAGGTTCAGGGAACAGGAGCAGTTGATTGTCCAGAAGGAGATTGAAGAGTTGCAGAGCATGAAGCATCAGCTGCTGTTACAACAGGAAGAGGAACGTCAAGCCCACTTGATCCTGCAACAGGAGACTTTTGCCCAGCAACAGATGCAGCTTGAACAGATCCAAAAACTTCAGCAGCAGCTGCAACAACAGTTAGAGGAACAGAAAATTTACCCATATGGCCGAAACACACTTGAAGGCATGTCCCCTCCAATCAACACAGACTCAAATTTCCTGGATCAGCAATATATTGGCAGAGATGATGGCCAGTATTGGCCTGTTAAGGATGACACTTCAACAGCCTCAATATTACATGGTCAGGACCAAGACATCTTGGGCCCTGCTCCCTCTGAAGGCATCCCCCCATCAGTAAGAGTCTTCAAAGATGGTAAAACTGACTCGGCGCTTGTAGTGAGTGGCAAGAAGATTGTTGACAGTGGTGTGCAGACTGATGATGAAGATGGTAATGAAAAGCCATATCCTGGCAGGAGAAGAAGGAATAGGAGAAGTGTGGATAGTTGTGTCCAGACTGATGACGAAGACCAGGATGAATGGGAAACTCCTGTCAGAAGCAGACGAAGGTCTCGATCAAGCAAATATGGAGATTCTGAGAAGGGCAAGTCCTCTAAGGTTTCCAGCATTGCCATCCAGACTGTGGCTGAGATATCAGTTCAAACAGATCATTCTGGAACCATTAGACGTTCACCCGTGCGAGCTCACTTGGACACCAAGGTAGATTTCCCTGGGACTGGAAGACATCTAAGAGGAGAGGAGTCTGACTCTGATGAAACATCATCACACACAGGTCCCATGGAAGTTGACATAACCACACATCTCAAAGCAGATGGCACTGCTACACCAAAGTCCCCAAAAATCATGTATTCTCCTGTCTCACCTCTGTCTCCAAGTAAATCCATAGGCAAAGGAGGACAGAAGATGCTCACTGTTGAACATTCAAGACATTCCCCAGGCAGCCCCAGATCACTAAAGCCTTCACAAAGATCCCTGTCTGACCCTAAGTCTCTAAGCCCAACTACTGAAGACAGAATGACATCCACTTACCATTACTCTGACAGCTATTCGGTGAGTGAATCTCAAATGATTATGATTAAGTCAAACACCAAATACCAGATATCTACCATATGCTGTGATCTTATTATGTAAGCTCATATTCTATTGAGAATAATATTAATTAATCACTTAACCAATTAACAAACTGTCCTTTTTATATTGTGTTGCAGAGCAAAGGTTCACAGAGTGGCACACCCTATGGTTCACAGAAGAAAGTAAAGCGTACCCTGCCACATCCTCCACCAGAGGAAGACAACATTGTTGGACCATCTGGGTATAGCACTGGCTCAGGTCGAAGAAGGATGTGCAGAAATACCACTATGGCCCGTGCTAAAATCCTGCAAGACATCGACAAAGAGCTTGACCTAGTGGAGAGGGAGTCCTCCAAGCTTCGCAAAAAGCAGGCAGAACTTGATGAGGAGGAGAAAGAGATTGACGCCAAACTGAGATATCTGGAAATGGGCATCAATCGTAGGAAAGAGGCCTTGTTGAAAGAGAGAGAGAAAAGGGAGAGGGCTTATCTGCAAGGGGTAGCAGAGGAAAGAGACTACATGTCAGACAGCGAGGTCAGCAACATCAGGGAGGCAAGACATAATGGCCGGGGCCTTGAAAGACCACGAACTGCTCCACAGTCTGAGTTCAATCAATTTATCCCAGGACAGACTGATAATGAGTCCCAGTATGGAGAATACTATCAGTATGTCCCTCAGACTCAAGCAGACAGTCATTACCCTCAGCAAACACTGTACCAGCAACAGTCTGTCTACCATCAGCAGGTGTCCCCCTATCAGACCCAGTCAGTGTACTCCTCGGTGCCTAGCCTTCAGCAGTCCCAACAGACAGGCTACCAGCATGCCTCCCAACTGATGATGATGCAACAGAAGCCACGACAGTCTACCATTTCAGAATTGGAGCCCAAGATCACAACCAACTATGAGGTGATTCACAATCAACCGCTCCTGATGGTTCCTTCTTCCACCGAAAGCACATATGCCGTTTCTCAGCTCGGGGGGAAGTACAGCAACCTAGACCTTAGAATGGCCTTGGAAGAGAGAGGCAGTATGGCCAGCAGCCCAATGTCCAGTATCTCTGCTGAGTCCTTCTACACAGACATTGATCACCACAATGCAAGGAACTATGTTTTGATCGACGACATTGGTGAGCTCACCAAGGGCTCTGCTGGACTTACTTCCAGCTTTACTATCCCAGATAAAGACATGAGTAAGGCTGACCGCCTGCTCCGTGCAGCAGAAGTGCGGCGCACGGCTGAAGTGGCTGACTTCCTGGGTACAGGTAGGCTCCCTTATGGGAAGACTGAGGAGGACCCTATGGAGGAGCCATATGAACTGAAACTTTTGAAGCAACAGATTAAGCAGGAATTCCGAAGAGGAACAGAAGGTCTGGATCCCCTTACTGGCCTGCCACACTACTTGCCCAGTGACAGTAGCTACAGACACTTCCCAAAGTCAGAGAAATACAGCATTGGAAGGCTCACCTTAGAGAAGCAGGCTGCCAAACAAATCCCCGCCTCTGTCCTTTACCAAAAGCAATTAAAGCAGAAAAAAGCAGCACTTATGGATCCTAAAATAACAAAGTTTTCTCCAATTCAGGAAAGCAGGGATGTTGAACCAGACTACAGTCATTTTTTAGCATCAACCGGGTCCTCGGTGGGTGGGCTGGCCACCAGGGCTCGGCTTTTACAGGACGAAATTACCTTTGGGTTGAGGAAAAACGTCGCAGAGCAACAGAAATATCTGGGTTCTAATTTGGGCGCTAACCTGGCGCAGTCTTTAAACTTGGGACAGTCTCTCAACCTCAGCCCAGGGTTGAGATCATCATTACAAGACGACGGCACATACCCTAGTGGTACTCGTTCAAGACCTTCCTCCCGGCCGTCCTCTGTGTATGGACTTGACCTTTCCATAAAAAGAGACCTGTCTAGTTCCTCACTTAGGTTAAAGACTGAAGGCGAGGGCATGGACTCTTCATTTGGCTCGGCCAGAGCCAAACCAACCAGCCTTCCCATCAGCCAGAGTAGAGGACGCATTCCAATAGTGGCTCAGAACTCTGAGGAGGAGAGCCCATTGAGTCCTGTCGGTCAGCCCATGGGCATGGCTCGAGCATCAGCCGGCCCCCTCCCTCCCATTTCGGCTGACTCCCGGGACCAGTTTGGCTCAAGCCACTCCCTCCCTGAGGTCCAGCAGCATATGCGGGAGGAGTCCAGGACTCGTGGGTACGATCGTGACATAGCCTTCATCATGGATGACCTCCAGGGTGCCATGTCTGACAGTGAAGGTAAATTTGCACAGAGCCTGTCTCCAAATCCTGTGGATATGCACTTCATGCATGGACCTAATTGTGTTCATATCTGTGTGTGTCGGCTTTAAATGCATGATGCCATGATGTCCATTTCCTAATTGCCATGCTTTCATCTTTGCTTCTGTAAGACATTTAATTTAGATTCACAAGTGTGTCTAGAGTGAAACCATGCTGATTTGTATTTCTTTTCTCTTCCATGACACAAATATTTATTTGTGATTCTGTTCTATGACTGCATTTGTGTGTTCTTGATTACCTTCATGCTTTCCTCAAATCATTCTTTTTTCAGACTTAATGTCTCTACATTCTAAGGTTATTAATTTACTAATTAGTAGTAGCTCATTGATCAAGTCAAGGTTAGGTTAAAGACATGAAGGTTTAGTTGCAGGTGCCATTCATTACACAGACATTATATATGGTCGTGGTTTGTATATATGGATATTTATGTGAAATACTGATGGTACCAGCATTCTAACATCATACAAACAATAAATATCCCTAGTATGTTGTTTTAATTGTGTCATAAAAAGTAGATCAACACTTTGATAAAGAAATTTGTGCTCAGTGCATTCCTTAGGCAGTTGTGGATTGCTGACAATGGGACATTTAGGGCTGAGTCACAGTGTCTTCAGGCCAGTGCCTTGGCATAAAGGTCACAGATTTGATTGTGTATTTACTAGACTGTCTGCTAGATCTACTGCTCCAGCTGAATTGTAAAACTATGGTGCCACAACCCCTTCAACCCCACAACCCTTTCAAAACCCCTTATTTTCTGTCTTTGCTCTGGATTGGACTGTGCGGTAGCCTATAGAACATTTGATTTACTAACAAATAATCCAGATATAGATACCCGTGTACATATGCTATTGGATAGATAGCGGTTGTTTATGAGGCCATGCATTATAAACAGCCACTTTGATTTTTTTTTAAATATATCTTTACTCATCCTTTATTGTTGTGTTCTCTGTTGTAATTTAATCATTCTGCATTGTTGCATGTCATCATATCTTGTGTTTGTGTTTGTGTGTGTGTGTGTGCATGCATGTGTGAAGAAGGAAAGGAGAAAGAGTGTGTGAAAGTGAGAGAAATAAAGCAGAAATGAAGTTGCATGCATTGGTTTGATGTCTGCTAATTTGCATGCTCACGGTTGTGATTGATTTTTAAATATTTCAACGTTTTTTCACATCATAAGATTGTCAACCATGTTTTACTCTTCTTCTAAGCACACTTTAAGCTTCAGACTTGACTACCTTTGGAATTAAAATACCTTTACAAACATTAGCTTTGCAACCACATGATAAATCTGAAGAGAACAAGAAACATGAAACATGAAAACAAAACACGAAGAATTTCACACGACTTAGCATCATGGCATAACATCGTTTCAATTTTCAACAAAGGGTTATGTTTTGCTCAGGTGATAGCACTGATATAAAAATTACAGCGGTAGGCTAATGTTGCTCAGTCAATGACAGATATAAAAGTGTACGTATCCCTTGGTTTTCAGCACTAAGTGACCCCTTGCTGATTTTGAGCAGAGATGATCCCACACTCTTTCATGAGTATCTTTCGAGTATCACACACGGTACAGTATTAGTATCGCTTCTCTAAACCCCCACTCTGTAAGACCCACCCCAATCCACCTGCTGAATGATCAAAGACAGAATGCAGCCCTTTTTTTCTGGTGTTGACAAAACATGCATTAGTCACTGTGATATTTACACAGCTAGTGCAATGCCTTTAGAAACCAAGAATGTTATCACAGTCCTTCCAGGTATGTTAACATGCTCTAATGCTTAGTCTTGCTCAAGTGTATTTCCCTCGAGAAATTAACTTCTTTGAAAGACCTCTCCTGTGAGTCAGACCAGGATATGCTGCCGATGTAGAATACTCTGGGTCTTTCAAAGAAGTTTTAACTGGATCTGGTGCTCTGCCCTGTGTCCTTATGTATGCATATCCATAACAGTAAGTTGTTGACCACTGCATTTTCTCAATGTACAGTATACACAGCACAATACAAACAAGCTGCTCTGTTGCCATTTAATTCACCTTCTATCAGGTATGCATGTATCGTAGGTACACTGGATTACAGTGTATCAATTTTGACATAAGGACAGAGCACAGCAGTCTTATAAATTTACCAGATCTGAATGTTTAGCAGTGGAATACCTGTGTTTGCCTTAAGACCCATAAAGCATGTTCCACAGAAATAGGAAGTGCATGACAAAGAGCTGCATTGACCACAACAACTGATTGTTCACAAACTGAGCATTAAGTAGACACCTTAAAGCATCAAGACAGACACAGTCAGCACTGGATCTAGAAACGTTTTTGTCATGGGTACTGCCTAAATAAAACCTCTAAAATATAACTTTCATCACCGCAGGAGTTCCTAGCTGGAATATAGAAGGTGAGAAAACACTGTAAACTGCACACTGACATCAAGTCAAGTCCCCCATTCAGCATACATATTTACGCCACACCCATACAGTACATGTCATAGTGCTGGCCATTTCCCCTGTGATATTTCCAGACTCATGCATTCTGGCATTCACATTCATGCACTCTTGCATACTATAGGTATGTTTTTGAAGACTGGGTCATGCATACATACTGTACATAAATGCATATGTGTGTTGCATCACATCCACAATACGTCTGAATGCCAGATGTGCTTGTGTTGAGGCCTTCATCCTCTCTTCTGGTGCCCTGTATATCAGAGCACTGTTCACTTACATATAGTTCTTCTGGTGCTCATCACGGCAGACACTTTCTGGTGGCCTGCAAATGGATGGAGAGGAGAGTGTGAGATTTAATGTGACACTTGTAGATGTAGGGAACATAAAGTGCTTGACGCAATTCAGCCAAACAAGGTCCCACTGCCAGCTTCCATCTCACTCTCTCAGAGCTGACATTAAAGTATCAGGATTGAAATGTGCTTGCACAGAAAGGCTCTCCATCCTGATTTTCAATGAGAGTGCTTGTTGAGGGGTATGCTACCTCTGGAGCTGGGATGACTACAATAGCATTTTTTATTTTCTTCCAAAAAATATATATTATATCATGAATATATATATATCCGTTTTTGTTTTTTTTTTCCTTGCAATCAACAAGACATTGTTTCAACAACAGGAATCTGCAACAAAATTCTATTCCATTATTCCTGTTGTTTAACTATTTAGAAATAAATTGTGTAAAGCCTGTTCAAGCTGTTCATAATAATGAATAGGATGTCTGGCAGTCTTAAACCAGAATCAGAAGTAAGACCGGCAATAGTTTAGAGTCAGGTGGGTCAGAGTGGGTCCACTTTCTTTGGACCCACATCATTACAGTGGTATGATCTTGTCATAAACATGTCATGGACTCCGTCATGTCCTGTCATTGTTTGTCATGACAGATAATATGCATTGACATGACAGTGTCATGTTGCCATTCTCAGTAATTATCATGGCAGAATTTCTATAAGTCTATGTCATGTCATAGGCTGTCATAACATTAACATGATGAAAGCTCTCATGACCGTCTTTGAGGATAATCTACAAAATCATTGAACAATGACTTTCATAACAACCTAATGCAAGTTAGGGACATCTGTCATGACATGATTATAACCTGGTTATGTCAGTATCATGACAAAGGAATTATGTCAGGTGTGAAGACAATGTGTAGTGTGTGGTCTGCCAGGAAAATACCGTAGAGCAGTGAGAATATTTGACTATACAGCAGTAAAACACACAAGTGAGTGTTTTCTCACAGAGCAGAAATGTGAGAGGCGTCTTTCTCTACCATCCAGAGAGAGAAACTGTGTGTGTGTGTGTGTGTGTGTGTCTGTCTGTGTGTGTGTGTGTGTGTCTGTGTCTGTGTCTGTGTCTGTGTGTGTGTTATGCGCATAACACATATAGGCGTGTTTGTTTATTTTGTGTGTGTGTGTGTGTCTGCTCTATCCAGGATAGTTCTATTTCACTTCCAAAGCATGCTGACTGGTACTCAGGGGCAGTGTTGTGTCTGCATGTTCAGACAAGCATGTGGTTCACACAGAGAAGCTGGTAGTTTTGTGTTCTTGATAAAAGAATAAAAAAAATACATCAGTCTCCATTTACTGACCCTACAGCTTATCACCTGAGGCAAGAGGAGAGTGACTGGTTTGATAAACCACGTGCTGGACGTCCTGGCCAAAAGAATGGACAACAACTGGATTCTAGACAGGTAGAAGTGAAGGCGTACTGTACACTAAACACAGTATTCACAGCACACAGTACTCTAAAAACTAAATTGCACACACACATAGAGTGTCTGTTTATCCATGCTCATAATGTTTTAATTGGTACAATTTGTTCATTGGACTGTTTTTTCTGTTTCAGATGAAATCGATGCACTACCCATTTCCCCACACTCGAATCAAACTTCAGAGGGACCCTAAAGATAACAGTGTCTCAGGTAAAATAGCTTCTCTATTCTCTGCTCTCCAGTAAGATGGTGATTTAAGAAAAGATGAAGTTGTAAACAAAATGGCATGTAACACTGAGAAGGCATGACCCAAATAATGCAAGAACATCCACTAATCTATGTTTAATGAAGGCTGTTATGGTAGAAGATCAGGCCGAGTTTCTTTTACATATTTAACTTGCAAGGACTTGGTGATTAAAATCACATTGAAAAAAGTTCAGTATTGTTCTTTTCTGTTGACTTACATAAGTAGCATTTTTCTCTTCTCTCTCTCTCTCTCTTTCTCCAGGGAATGGATTGGGAATCCGAGTAGTTGGTGGCAAAGAGATTCCTGGGACAAATGGTGATATTGGCGCATACATTGCCAAAGTCACCCCAGGTGGACAGGCTGAACAGTTGGGGAAAGTGGTGGAAGGTAAGACATCCAGTGATCTCATGTGTCTCATCGAGATAAAATATCTCCAGGCATTTTCCTCTCTGCAGTCAGGCAAAAGGTTGATTAGCAGGCTGATGATCCAGTATCACAATGAAGAAAGGCTCATATACCACCTCTGCTATTTTGAGATAGATACCCACTTTAGTGCTGAGGGGATATTTGCTGCAACAGTCTGTTTTGCTCTTTTAATGGCACTTCAATGGAGTTGCTGAATATGGCCGCAGTAGGGCCACAGCAGACACATTTTCCTGCCACTTGCGTCTAATTTGAGAAGCCATTCTTCATCTTCCGACTGAACTGCTGCCCTTGCAGCCCGGAGGTTTTCCACTCACGTGTCACCACTGCGCTCAGGCCAACAGGGCCAGCCAGTGCCTGTCATCTCCTGGCCGCCAAAACTAAACCAGAATCTCAGAGGATGTTTGTAAAGCCAGAAATCTCTCTAGATACCAAGAAAAATAAATAAACAAAAAAAAGATATCTTTGAGCCAGAAATGCCAAGAGCGCAGAGACCTAGTTCAATGGAGGCAGGGAGACAGACGCCAGAGCCTTTGGTTTTAATCCGAAGTCCTCTGGGAGGGCATGATAAGGGGTGTAAGCTCACTGGGGCTCTCATTATTCTGTGTTCAGTGGGAGCTGAGGTGGCCTTTCTCTTAGTGATTGTAATACTTTCAATGAATGACTAAATACATGGCATAGGCAGGGCTGTGAATAGATCGGAAAGTTAGGAAATTAATTTACCATTATCTGTATCATCATTCATCATCACAGAAGCACCTTTTCTAATCAGGGAACTTTCATGTGTTTTCATGGAAGAATTATAAACAATGTGGTGATAGGCCTATATGTGGATCTGGCCACAGTCAAACGGCATTGATTCCATATGCATCTCATAGCATAGTCATCATTTCCCTCACAAAGGCTGGAAACAGCATTGAATTCCTCAGAACCTTGATAAGGTGTAGTTCTCTGTTGGCTGCAGTTTATATACACCGCTTGTTTTATCTGGTTCTGTTTTTTTCATTTGCTGTGATATTGGGTGCAGTGATCTGGAATCAGATTAAGAGAGCATCAGCAATGCATCTTGAGCAGTGATTTCCGGAGCCTTCTTCCTTCAGCACCTGCAGTTTACATGCCCGTAGTGGTTGATGAACCCTGTGATTGCAGCTGCTGTAGAGAATGACACACACAAACATCAAACATCATTACAAACACAGGCACATGTCAATACATGTGCTCAATAAGACACACAAACACACATACACACACACAAATCACACACACATACACACATAGAAACAGATCAAGAGAGACATGCAGAGACAGAGGGAGAGAAAGAGAGAGAGGAGAGAGAGAGAGTGACAGAAGTGAGAGAGAGACTGAAACAGACACAGAAATCCATTAGACTGAAATGATTTATATGAAAAGTCCCTTGCCAGGAAGGCCTCCTGTTGACTGAGTGAATGTTGGTTCTTGGTTCTTCAAAAAGCTGAATACATTCTATTGTCGCCACACAGCTCGTGAAATGCTCCGTAAGCAAAAGGCCTATCTGAAGACTCGCTTTCATTTGTGTAAGTGGTGAGGAGTTGCTCCTGCGTGCCTCTGGGTTTGCTGTGTGCCATTTTTAAAAGCCTGCCCCCCCCCCCCTGCCTCTCGATCATTCTCTACACTCAGCTCTCTTTATTGGCATGCAGCTTTTCCTCTCTCTCTCCCTAACGCTCTTTCTTTCTGTGTGGATAGCACTCTGAGACAGACTGCAATTTAAAGGAATGCAAATGTGTGGAAGCTAAATGCAATCTTCAATTTCCCTTTCATTCTGTGTGAATACACTAATTGCACTTTGGTCAGATGAAGCTATAAGTTGCTCTTTTTTTAAGGTCATAGCAGATAACCTCCATCCGGTAAAAGCGTAATGCACTTTGCTAATATGGTGATAGGTGCTGTATGATAGAGTCTGTCTTCTTTTTTTTTTTTGCTCCAAAGGGAGAATGTTTAGTCTCTGTCTATGAGAACATACCATCTGTCTGCTAGTTGACGTCTGTGTGACGTAGCTTACCAACTGGCTAGAAGAGAAAGATAATTCCAGACTCGGAGATAAATCTTGCAGACTCAATTGTTAACTCTGTGTCACGTTTTGGAACACGCTCCAGTTTTAGCACATCCGTTTAGACATTGCAACATGCGATAACACGTATTGTATTGTAATTGTAATTGGACAAAAAAACTTCCCGAAAAAGAATAGCCTTCATAACTCTGATATTTTTTGTTGTGGTTGACATTAACCTGTCCTGAACCAGACTGTTTACTGTGCATAAATAGGAATGCAGGTCCTGGAGTGGAATGGAATTGCTCTTACTGGCAAGACCTACGAGGAGGTGCAAACCATTGTGGGTCCACAAAGTGGGGAGACTGAGATATGTGTGCGATTGTGAGTCAAAACTTTCATCCCACACCTACACATACCTATTCCAGCGCCAACCTTGTCTGTTAGTCCGTTGTCTGTCTTAAATGCTCTACTTAAGTTGTAGCAACTGCACTTTATGTATACCTATAATGAGTGTGCACTAAATGTAGCCTAAGTGTGCACTAAATGTAGCCTGTCTCAAATGTATTTTTTATAGATCTTAAATGTAGCACCACTTGAATCCGTAGTGAAATGTTGTTTCGTCTCAATGTAAACAGTGTACATTGCTGAAATTACAGTAAAACCCACTTGACTTGACTAACTATGAATTTCTATTTCAATTTACCACAGCAGTTTTGTGTAGTTGCATTCTTACTGACACCATTCACGTTTACCTCTCATGTTTTCTCTCGGTGTGTCTCTTTCTCCCTTTGTCTCCTTCTTTCTCTCTCAGGGACCTGAATATGCTTGCTGACTCTGAGCATCCACAACACCTGGAACTCCACACACAGATGAAAGCTGGTGAGGAGGCCATTTTGTGATCTGTGTCACCTTAGTAACTCAGTTGTATTGGTCTCTGCATTCTCTGCTGATGCTTGGGGTATTGCAGTATTATTAATGTGATGGAACTGGTTCCAGTATGACTTTATATATCAGATATTACTGTCATTTGTGTGATATTTGGTACATGATGGATGAAAATAGATAATATTATGGATAATATGCATGTTGGGTAGTGCAATCACATGTGTTTGGGGACTGATATAAATGCTTTGCGATATCAAGTGTGACATTTTTCTTGGGAGTTATTTATCAACCCATCGTGGTGTGTGCTCCATGTGTGCTGTGCAGGGGACAGGCAGCGTTCCCCTGGAGTGGACCCCAAACAGCTGGCTGCAGAGCTGCAGAAGGTGTCCCAGCAGCAGACCCCTGCCGCTGTTTTGGCTGCCCTGGAGAAGAGCGGGCACATCCACTCAGGCCCTGCCTCAGCCATCTCCAGCGCCGTGCCCAGCCCCGGCCAACCCGGCTCCCCCTCCGTAAACAAAAAACGCCACAGCAGCAAGGTAGGCTGTCAGAAACCTAGAAACCTGGTATAACAATGGGTGGGCCATTGGGTAGCATCAAAAAGAATGATAGGTGCAGCTTTGAAGTGGATCTAATGAGGGTGGCTGAGCAGTTGTTGGCCTCAAAGATGACCTTGTCGCCATGAGGGATAAGGAGCTGGGCAGGGTTGAATGATGTTGGGTTACTGTAGCTTTGATCAGTTCTTGTTTTTTTAAAGCTGAGAAAGGTTACACAGGGAGGTATTCATCTAAAATACATGACAGTTAATTAAGGAAGGACTCGAGGTGTGTGTGTGTGTGTGCGTGTGTGTGTGTGTGTGTGTGTGTGTGTGTGTGTGTGTGTGTGTGTGTGTAAAGGGTGTATTAATGACTGCAGTGTTAGGGGGACATGTATGCTATGTGACATGTTTGGGGGAGATGTATGCTATGTGAGTTTGCATGCAAAGCCAGAGAGAGAGAAAGCGAGAGAGGGAAAGAGAGAGAGAGAGAGACAGAAAGAGAGAGAGAGAAAATGACTGAGATGTTGAAAAAGAAAGAGTGAAAGTACACTGTATGTGAGAGAGAATGTGTGAGGATGAGAAAAAGCGACAGGCGAGAGTTTGTTGTTTCAGTGATTGTGTTGTCATATCCATGCATTAACTGGTGGCATTATATGCTACATGGTTGTTTATTTGTGGTGTTGCGTTCAGTCCACAGAAGCTCTGAAGCCTCAACCTCACCCTATCACTGGGGAAATACAGGTACACAACACTACAGAACACCTAATTTCTGAAGATACTATTAAACAGTTACATAATAATGCTTTCATATCACGTACCTCAGATTGATGTCCATGTTTGAAATTAGAGTAGTATTACTATCGAGCACAACACTGGCCTATCATTAGATAGTATCAGAATAACAAATAACCTTGTGTGAAATATGATACTGCACATCACTCGACCTCCATTTCTTTTTCCAGCTTCAAATCAATTATGACAAAAATATGGGTAATCTGATCGTCCATGTCCTGCAAGCAAGAAACCTTGCTCCCAGAGACAACAACGGCTATTCTGATCCTTTCGTTAAAGTCTACCTCCTTCCAGGGAGAGGGTAAGCAGTCACTTTTTAAATTTTGCCTTTAACTTGTAGTAGTGAAATACTATTAAGTACTATTACTTGGACTAATGAAGTAGTGGTGATTCTACATTTGTACAAAAAACAGACACAAACCAAATAAGCGTTCTCAGTAAACCAGTGTTTGCCCCTAGTGCCAGTTAAGTGCATCTTCCAAACACTTTAGTTTGCTTGTTCTAGCCATTCAGCTTTGCTGTCTGTGTGAGTGGTTTGACCTTTAACGTTTTTGTTGAGATTGCAATAGACACCAGAGGTCAGCTGTGCTACTAGTTTCACACCACTACATCTGCTTTTGGCATTTCACATGATGTATTCTATGCTGTTGCTGAAACAACTGACATTTCCCCAAAATCTTGGGGATCTCTGTTCAGTCTGTTCAAAAAATTGTTATTATCAGCAAATGGCATTCTTAGCAAAGTCGCAGGTCGCTAAAATGCAGTTCCTGGTAGCTCAGCCAAAATCAAGATTTCAGAAGTAGCTGTTCCACGAGTCCTTCCCAATGGTCTCCTAACTTGTAAGTTAGCTAAAATAGAAACACTAAGACAGTTCATCCCCTCTCTTATGTTCCTGAAACCAACAAGGGAAGAAGCAGCAAAATCAATATGGCCGCCTCACATATCAGGCAGTGTAATGGTATCTACTATCTACTAATGGCCGTATCTGGCTTGTTTATGTGATTATAAGGCATTATGTACACCGTGCTCTCTGTATCTGATCCGAGTGCTCAGCAGACCGAACCAGACTCCATTACATGACAGTTTCCAGACACTGGATGGGCTGTGTTTCCTGCTGTCTTCTCCCATCTGTCTGACTGCTTTTTATTTGTTTCTTTGCCTGTGCACATTTTCCTCTCTCTCCCCCCCCAAAAAAATATCTTTGGATTGATTCAGCCAAGTCATGGTTGTCCAGAATGCAAGGTAGTGTAGAGTTATTATACTTTTTTCTTCAGGCTTGTTGGTGGGCTGTTGTCATTGATTTCATTCTTTTTTTTACAGCATTCATCAATTCGTCTTACTGTGGATCATCTCATTACTGCCTTTTATGTTTATGTGCTGATTAAAAAAAATCTTTCAAAGGCATATCAGACTCCAAAAAAACATGTTTTGTGTGATGCTTTGTGTTTTTTTCCTCTCACAATGCCATGCTGTAGTCACATGTTCAGACATAAACCATACATGTAAGGTCTAACTCTGAATATTACATGGACATCTGTAATCTATTCATAATAAAAGCAAATGATTGGTAATCATCTGCTGAACACAGCACTGTGACATGAATAGTCATTACATTTACAATCACAGTCTGTCACCATGAAGGGATCCAATGTGTTTCAGTGTTCCTGAAGCACTCATGTACCTATTGTTCAGCAATAGTATCAAAGTAATTGACCAAATTGTATTTGCGTTCTTCTATTCTGTATGTACTGCTTGTATGTACTCAGCATCTATTACACTGCCATATCAGAATCACAATATTTCACTATAGTCACCTGATCCTTTTTCCATGTTGAAGGCCATGTCTACTGCCATGTGCACTGCCGTTTCTTCCTCCCTCCCCTAACTATCGTAGTCCTATTATTGATCCTATTACTGAACCTTGTTCTCACAACATCTATTTCCTTCTGATGATGTTGTAGTGCTGAGAATAAGCGCAGAACCAAGAGTGTGCAGAAGAGCCAGAATCCAGAGTGGAACCAAACTGTCATCTACAAGAACATCCACCTGGAACAGGTACTTCCACAACACCCTCTAGTGCACTTAGGATGGCTGCACCTATAAATTCTGTTTTCAGACAGACAGAGTAATTGTACTGTGCTTGGAGAGGCTATGCAATTTTCCACTGACTAGTCAGGAGAAGAGCACAAGGAAGGGAAAGAGGAAGGTATTTAGGGAATAAGAAATACAGAGAATAGTGAAACAGCAGACCAGGTATGGTAATGCACATAGTGTAGAATGTATGTATGTGGAAGCACACACCCAAAACGTTTGTGTGTGTGTGTGTGTGTGTGTGTGTGTGTACGCTTTCCCTAGAGGCTCATTCTGTAGAATACCCCTCAGAGTTTCCACAGATGTCTCTAGTTTAGAACGTTCTGCTGCCCTGCAGCTGAAGAGCATGCTTTTAATTAGCCCTCTTTCACCAGGGACGTCCTCTCAAATCAACTGAAAACAAACATCTTATGCAGCCTATATTATCTCTTCATAAGTTAATGCTTCCTTTGCTGAACGTTTTTTTTTGTTCTATGTTTTTGAAGGGTTTGTTTAGTGGTTCAATAGTGACAATCAGCCAAGTTAAACTAAAAGCATTCAAGACTCCAAATGAGATAATGTTGAAATACTGCATAGATGGCAAGCACAGATAGAACACAGACACACAGTGCTTGCATGACCATATAGATGTATCTACAAATCTACAAAAGGTTTTGATGGGTTTGTCTAAATTTTCCATAGATGTCTGTTGTCTGAAATGTCTGTTGTTACTGATATGATATATTTCCTTCGATTTCTTCCATCTTCCCCCATCTACCAAACAAGCTTAAAAGGAAAACCCTGGAAGTGACGGTTTGGGATTATGACAGATATTCCTCAAATGACTTCCTTGGAGAAGTAAGTGCACTATGAGACTATCAAGATATTTATCAGATTAAATATTTATTTATATCTCTGAGCTGTCACTCTAGAGTTTCAACATTAATTCTGTATATATGTTCAATCTTTCTCTTCGATCTTTCCCTTTATCTTCCTTGCCACCAGCATGTGCTGAAAATCCTCCCATCCATCTGCTCCATTTCTCCTCTTAATATAATATAATATAAGTCCTTTTTCACTGATGGTTTGTGTCTCTGTGCCCCTAGGTGCTGATAGACCTATCAAACACAGCTCAGCTGGACAACACGCCTCGATGGCTCCCCCTAAAGGAGCAAACTGAAAGCATCCACCACGGCCGAACTCATCCTCCACAGGGCCCCGGTGGTCCAGGCGGGCAGGGAGGGTCTGGGTCTGGGGGTCCAGGTGGAACAGGGGGACCCGGAGTTCCTGGAGGTTCCAGTGGACCGGGCAGCCTGCAGTCCCCTAAAACTTCTGTCATCAAGAGCCGGAGTCATGGCATCTTTCCTGACCCAGCTAAAGGTAGAGTGACAGGCACTTCTCACTAACCATGCTCAGGTTTTCAGGCATGGCTGTGGCTTTAGATGGCTGTAAGCATTTGTAATTACAAAGTAATTAAGTGAATCATAAGTAGTAGCATGTATTGTTCAAGTAAGTACATGTTTTGGTATGTTAGTAGCATTAACTCTAATCCTAACCATAATTCACTTTTTATAGCATGATGCACTAATTTAATTTACTTTAATTTAAATCATAAATTGAATGAAATAATAAATTCCCTTGCATGCTATTGTGCTTAATTAGAGGCAGATAGCTTTAATGGAGGACATCAAATTAAACGAAGCAGAGTACAAATGAAGGAAATTAAGAGTTGAGATATTCATAGACATTTTTCCTGCCTATTCATCTGTTATCCTAAACAAGATTGGTCATTGGTGTTTGAGCCAAGCATCAGCAACAGCTTAATTGTATGCTTAGATGTGGACATATTCCAAAAAGAACTGAGAAAAAGAAAACAGCCGGTAAAACGTCCACCCACCCAGGTGAGACAGAACATCCCATGGGGGGCCTCTACAACGGAGCAGATGGTCCTCACCTGACTTGTTTTTCCCTGATCCAGATGCACAGATGCCTACCATGGAGAAATCCCACAGCAGCCCCGGCAGCTCCAAGTCCTCCTCGGAGGGCCACCTGCGTTCCCATGGGCCCTCACGCAGCCAGAGCAAGAGCAGTGTCACTCAGGCACACCTCGAGGATGCTGGGAACGCTATCGCCGCTGCCGAGGCTGCCGTGCAGCAAGCGCGTCTCCAACCAAGTAACCCCTTCCCCTACGCATGAACACACAGCTTATCTGACCTGTTCCTCTCCTCTCTTTCTGTCCATCTCTTTTCCTTTCCTCTCTTTCTCTCTCTCTCAACCTAGCTCTTTCTTTCTCTCTCTCACTCTCTCTCTGTCTTTCTTCTATCATTTCTCTCATTCAGCCTTTTTTTTGCTTTTCTGTCCCTCATGTGTAAGCCCATCTGTCATGGTTTTTAAGTGTTATATATTTTTATGATTTTTACTTTATTTTTATCTCTGTGTTTTTTGTTCATAGTTCAAATGCAAGTTATAATTAGGGCTTGCTCAAATAGCTGAAAGTCATTTCCCTCTAAAGCATTTAGCCGAGCTGGATGGGAGAGGCTTTTAAAAAGGTTTTTAAAATTAGAGTATAATTTAGTGAAATAGTTTCACTTTGTACATTCTCATGAATATGGATATTGTCTAGTCAGAGCAGAAAAAGTCATTAATTTTCTCTGAGACATGCAAAGTTTAAATGTCTGAATAGTCAGTCATTTACTATAAGCACAAAAGCACGGCATCAGTTTAAACTAGTACTTGCAAAACAGGGTAATAGAATGTTAAGCCATAAAATACTTTTATTCCCTTGATAAAAATTCACACTGAAACCACTAAACTTTAGCACTGAGCAAGACAAGGTCTGTGCTTCAACCTTTTGAGGTGTCAGATGCTCAGTTCAAAACACTCACAAGCCTCAGTGGCTATCGATTGCATAGTTTGTGCAGTCTGCCCCTCAACCCTGACTTAGAAACCCCAATGGATTAAACACCTCTCTGCTAACACTTCCTTCAAGTTGCTCTGCCAGTGGATGCTTGCAGTTCTTTGCAAGCTCCAGATAATGTCACTGGATGTAGAGTACATCCTAAACAGCTTAAAGTGTAAGTCATGCTGAATTACTCAGTACTCTAGTCGTCTTTAAAAAGACAAGTTTAATTTGATTCTTTTTTGTTTGCTTTTGAAGTTTTAGTGCACCCATGTGTCCTTGATTAAGTGAGTTGAACAGAATGTTCTAGATTCAGAGCAATTTCAAGGAAGTGTTACTAAGACCAGTCATCATTAACACGTGTGTTATGACCTTTGAGTTTCCTAATCCAAATCAAAAAAACATCTCAGTGTGGAGTCGTTCTCTCCTTCCCCATGTGTGGCGCATGCACCTCCCTCCTAGTCTGATCTTGTGTAAATACCCAGCCCTGCTCCACTGGCCAGGCCTAACCCCCTCCAGTGGACCAACCCTGTGTCTGTCTGCATGACTGTGACCTCTATAAGCTGGTTCCATGTGAAAGGAAGCACACACCCGAGACAAATGGCTTGTGTCTCAGTCAACACTCGTCAATATGCTTCAGACAATCAGTTCACAGTAGAAGACCCGCTGACACAGAGACACACACAAACACACACACACACGTATACAGCCAGATTCAAAACACACACACACACACACACACACATACACATGGTAGAAGAGGTCTCCTAAGACACCACCACCCCAACTCAATCTGACAAATCTGCCTGCATCGGCCAATGAGAGCGCAGCTTCAAGTCAGCTGACCCTCAGCGAAGGACACACCACAGACTGGAGGAGGTGAGAGACTCATGACTCCACCTGCTATATCTAAATACACAGTGGGTAGAGGTCAAATTGGGCTATAACCTGAGAAAATGTTGTTCCTTTGTTTTTCTTTTCTGACATTTATTACTAAACATTAATAACGCATTTGCAGACACACTGTAATACTTTATTATCAGTAACCTTTGATATTCACATTTATTAATGTTACAAATCACATACCACAATACAATATGAAAGCACTGTAAGACAATAAATGTAAAGAGACAGACTAACGATTTAATAAATCCATAGAAGTTATTATTTATATATTTTTTTTAAATGCATGGCATATTTTGATAAAATAGATTAAGAATAAAATACCTTAGGATATAATAATAATGTATAAAGGCTGTGGTGGCCAATGAGGATTTCTCATTGAGAACAAAACCAAAATCCATACAGTAATCTATTCTGTGTGTTAACCATTACAGACCTGTATTCAGTTGACAGTATGTCCTTATCTCACCTCTTCATTTAAACTTTCATACTTTGTTATACATGACATAGTTTTGTGTAAAATTCATATGAATTTATATATAAATACCATACACACATTTTCCGTAGTTCCTTGAATAATGACCGGGACCTTTATTTACCTCAGCTGCTCCAGACACAAGCTTGTATTTTAGGCAGGCTTTTTATTTCATGTAGGCCCTCATTTCTAGACGTAGGCCATCCTTTGGTGGATGTTCTAGGTATGGTGCTCCTGTGCAGCCTTCCAATGTTTTCTTAGTTACAACAAATTGATCCCAACAGACCTTTCTGTATTGACTGAATGCATATAGTAATACATACCTTGCTGAAGTGTTCTGCAAATAATGATGAGCTGATTTGCTGTTGGAACAAATAGCCTAGGCCTATTTAAAACTTTTACTTAGCCTATTTCTTGCCATAGACAGTGGCATGGAAAACCAATTTTCATCACAAGGAATAGCCAACAATAACCAACACTATTTAGGTCTATGTAAAAACGGTTATGAATAGATTAACCTTATTGTTGACAGGCGTTTAAACAGAGGCAAAACTAATGACACGACTCTTCCTAGCGCAGCAACATGGGAACAATTTCCAACCATTTTTTATTTATTTATCTATTTATTTATCTATTTATTTATTTATTTTACGCTGGTCTGAATTTTGTTTCTGGCTTTTATTTTCTTGCATCGACCACGTCCCCAGCCATTATCTTAGGCCCGGTCATTAATTCACTTTTAATTTAAGGAATTACTGTATGTTCACAAA
Organism: Tenualosa thibaudeaui; assembly: GCA_027481765.1. NCBI lineage: Eukaryota > Metazoa > Chordata > Actinopteri > Clupeiformes > Clupeidae > Tenualosa > Tenualosa thibaudeaui. Next base: position 17,881,383 of record JAIFZK010000007.1, read on the forward strand.
GACAGAAACGCAGAAAATGACTTTACACAAAACAGACACAAAAACACACTACATGCACACACACACCACACACACACATACAGACACACACAGACAGACCACTAACATTAACCAGCAAGGCTCTCTTATGTGTGCAGACAGGACAAATCACAGAATACCAGACAACTCTACCATGCCTGGTCTGAGTGAGGATTTCAGGCTGGATGCAGAAGATGGCACAGGAACCAATGCAGTGGACAGTGCCATCTTCCAGGTCCCACAGATGTAAGTCATCTGAACTAGGCATCTTCACAGTAATAGTTCTCATCACTGTCAATACATTCTGCCTCTGCTCTGGGCAATCAAATCCAACCCAACAACTGTTTTTCAGTAAGTAATTCAATACAGTATAATTCTGTCTCTCTAATGCCTAGTGACATTTGCTGTTAGCTTGCAAATTCTTATGGTCAGGATATGCCATTGTCAAATAACATTTCTATTCATTTTTCTTTCGATGCAGTATTCACAGTAACAGATTGAGGCTGAATTGTGAAACCATATCTGTTTCTCTGTATGTGTCTTTTCAGAAAGACCATCCCAAATGGCATAGACAAGAATAGAACAGACACTTTATCATCCGAGGGTAAGAGTCTGACTCTCTCTCTCATTTTCTCTCTCTCTGTCTCTCTCTCTCACACACACACATACACACATGCACATGTACACCACAGACAACCCTACATATACACAAACATTTGTGTGTGTGTGTGTGTGTGCCTGCATGCGTGTGTGTGAGTGTGTGTATGTGTGTGTGTGTGTGTGTTTGTGTGTGTTGGGGAAAACTGCTGAGGAAACTCAAACAGTCTTGTAAGCCTATCCCCCACTCTTGTGTGGCACACCTGAGGTACCTGTTGCAGAGGAGTCAGGTGTCCGGGCGGCGGAGGCCTCTCACCTGACTGCCGTGCTTGGCCCCGGCTCTGGTTACAGGTGCTGACTGGGCAGCGTTTGGCTTGGGCTTTGTGCTGGCTTCGAACACAGCCAGCCAGGGTCAACTACACGGCCAGGGGAAATGGAGCCCCGTGGCAGGGGGGCATTGTGTGGTTCTAGTTCCCAACCTTTGCCAAGTGCACTGTCATTCTTTTCTAACAGCTTGAGTGATCGTAACGCACACGTGATTATTTCAGCTACTTGTAGCACATCATCCTTTTGACAGCTTTAGTTTTGTTGGATGTTACTCCATTATGATACAAAGTGATATAGGCTGTCTTCTTACATTGCTCATACAAGTCCTTTTCTTATACATATATGATTGGTTAATTGCTTTTTTCAAGAAATTATGTCATTCACAACAATAGGTCCTGTTGATGGATACATTCTTAGCTATTTTTATTTTATTAAAAAAAATATTTCTTATCTTAGAGAACTTGTGGAGCTAGTCACACTTTAGCCACAGGTGTAAGCACTTTTACGAAAAACTGTTACTATAAAAATCAGTAGGCAGAAGGCAGTTATGTTCTGTTTTTTTTTTTTTTATCAGAATATGGCAGTTATGTTCTGTTTTTGTCAGAACATAGCAGTTATAATCTGTTTTTGTCAGGGCTTTGGATAGATAATATAAATGTGTGTGTGTGTGTGTGTGTGTGTGTGTATGTGTGTGTGTGTGTGGGGGGGGGGGGGGGGTTAGTAAACACTCAAAATGGGTCAGTTTGACTGACACAAAGGTGAAAGCACAGAACATCAAAAATGGCAAAACAGCAGAGCAGCTCTAACAGTCTAATTGTTTTCAGATCTTTTTAACGTTTGAACCGTACTCCAAATTGAACCGAACTCTAAAAATATTCACTTGTTTCCGTAGCTCTGCATTATTTATAATGTATACATTATAATTTGATGTGTGCATACCCCCTCACCCTTTTCTCTCTTTCTCACTCTGTGCCTGTCCCCTTAGGTAAAACTCAGGTAATGGGCGAGATCAAAGTAGCTCTGAAGAAGGAGATGAAGACTGAAGGGGAACAGCTGGTGCTGGAAATCCTTCAGTGCAGGAATATTACATACAAGTTCAAGTCACCTGATCACCTTCCAGGTAACACACACACACACACACATACACTGAGAAAACTGTACACATGATCTAGATGGTTATGTTTAATTTTATTGTAATGTCGTATTGAGGATTATGATAAAGTGTATTGTATTTATGCAAGGAACTGTTTGAGAAATACTTTCATTACAAATATATAATCTTATACTTTAAATATTTAGTAATAGCAAATTGAACTAATCAAAATAACCATTGCTGCCTGTGTGTCTGTGTCTGTTTATGTCTGTCTGTAAATGTTTGTGCGTGTGTATTTGTGTATGTGTGTGTGTATGGTAGACCTGTATGTCAAACTCTACGTTGTCAACGTGGCCACACAGAAGCGCATCATTAAGAAGAAGACGCGTGTGTGTCGCCATGACCGGGAGCCCTCTTTCAATGAGACATTCCGCTTCAGCCTCAATCCCACAGGCCACTCCATCCAGGTACCAACCATGACACATACCAGAAATTATAACTTTGAAAATGAACTTTTCACATGCTAACTTATCATGCTTACTCCACATCTCTCTCTTTCTCTCTCAATCTCTCTTGTACTCTATCTCTCTGCCTCTCTACTGATGTGATGCAGCTTTTCCTTGTGTCCAATGGTGGAAAGTTCATGAAGAAGACTCTGATTGGAGAGGCCTATATCTGGCTAGACAAGGTGGACATGCGCAAGCGTGCTGTCAGCTGGCACAAACTGCTGGTCAGCTCCACCCAGACCCAGCCGTGAGGCTGCATCGCAGCACAGCCGCCCACCAAAGCCGGTCGGGGGAAGAGGAACAGGTCGAGGGAGTGGGATGAAAGAAGATGACATGAACACAGCAGAGGTAGACGAGGAGGAGGGGGAACAGAGGAAGGGAAGAGTAGAGAAAGGGCAAAACCAAAAAAAATGACAGACTGTCATTCTGCTGGATTTGCCAAGAACATAAAAGAGTTACAGAGATGGAGATGAATGGTGATGGCACCATAAAGAGAGAGAAATAGACTAATGAATGAATGAGAGAGAGAGAGAGAGAGAGAGAGAGAAGACAGGGGCGACAGAGAAATAGATGGGACTGGAATATGACAGGCAGGATTTTTGAAAGAGTAACACCTTGTACTAAATTACCCATTTTCTCCTAGTCTGTGTATTTTTATAAGATGTACATGTCAAAAATATGTGTCTGCAAAGAAGATATATAAATATATCAACACATAAAAGAGAATGAAGAGGAAGAGTTTAAAATCCTAGTATATCATAAGATCAAAGTGAAGAGTATTTTTAACTGAAAGTAGATCTATGTCACTCACCTTAAACATACACATCTATATTTGATATGTTTAGAATATCTCTATGGTATAACAGATACTATAAAGGAAAATGAGACAATCTGCAAACTCTAACTCCGAGAGGCTAACTGCCTTAGCAGTGGCTAGTGGTAAAGAGACTTGCACCATAGATAGCTCTGGTTCCATTTTAAGACGCATGTCAGGAGAGACTTCAGATGTTCACCTCTGTCATTGTTTTAACTTAGGTGAGGTGTGTTTGTGTAGAGCCATTATTTCTTAGGACTGATGCTCACAAACTCCCAACCCTACAAGGAAAGAACTGAATGGAGAAAAAGGTAATAGACAGTTGCACAGGTCACAGATGCATTTTTACCACCACACAGAGCAAGTAGCACTGGAGTCTGTGTAAATGTTACGTTGTCATGACATCATGTCCCTTGAAATGAACTGTGCAGTGGTCAGTGTCCTTTCGGTCGTTTCTTCTGTTTTTTTTTTTTTTGTTTGTTACTGGAATGGTCTGTTCCATGATACAATTTGTCATTATCGGTCTTTGTTTTTATTTTCAGTGGGGAAAGGTTGTTAATGTTCTGTCCAGTAACTGTAAAAATGTTGTCACTGGTTGTCTAGGTTTTATGTCTAAGTTGTATGTGGCAAAGAATTATGCAAAATAATAATAAAAAATATATAAATTAAAAATTGTACTTATAAAGAAAAAAAATCTCACCAGATACCAAGCATGGTGTGGTGGGTCCCCTCGCCCTCATGAGATTGGACTGTGCTGTGCTATGCGTGGCTCATTTTTTCCTTTCTGTTCTCCATCTCTCCTGTCATGATTTCCGTGTCACTGGTTGTGCACTGTGTCTGAGATGTCGCTTACCATTGGTGCATGCAGCTCTCTAAAGGTCTTGCAGTGACTTTGAATGAACATTATTCCAATGCTCAGGCTTGCCAGGCTTTGCTGAGGCATCTATTGACCCCTGAGGCAAGTTTGGCATGGAGACCATGCTGTCCTTGTGTCGTGTGACTGATGCAACATCAGGAAAAACAAAAAGTGAGACACGAGAGACAGAAGATGACAAAGTCAAAGGCCAACACTGGTTGGGTCAGGCCTCTCACTCACCTTGAGATGGCAGTCCATTCTGACAGGAGATTATGATGTTAAATCAGTTGTAAAAGAAATATAAATGTAGGTTCCACAGCGAATGGTGGATTTGTGCCAACCTACTTTCATTTATAAACCCATTAATTTTGTTGGGGTAATTCTATGCAACATAGATTATGTGTTTGAATGCATTTTCTTAATATGTGGAATCAGTGAACATTTTGTCTGAAAATATGTCTTTAAAATAAGAAAAGTACAAAACTTTCCTTTGTATGATACAGAGAAAAAAAAAGATTATATATAATGTATTTTCTTTTTTACATTCCTAAATAATTTTCTGTTATTATATACATGAATCTTATGCACTTTAGTTTAACATTACTGATCCCATGTATGTATTTAGGTTTTAGATTTATGAAAAACTATATGATGTCAGCTAAGGAATCAGTGACTCAAAATCGACTTTTTTTTTAATGTTTCTGCGACTTCAAGTGTACAAGCTACACAGTGAATAGAAATGACCCAAGGAATTTCACACCTGTTGTCATCTGTATGTGCTGTCCTCTTTGGCTGCTAAACATGATATTTACTTTGATGGATTGAGGTCCATTTGAAATCATGTGTACATTGAAGTCAGCTGAGAAAAAAATTGATTATTTATTGTTCTCTACATGTTTCTCTTCTGTTTCTGTGGGGATCCAGTCCTTATGGAATCTGTTGCATTATTTTGCAGTGAACAGTGAGAATGTGTCTAATTTATTTTTAATTTTGTAAATAGATAGCATATTTTGTATGAGAAAAAAAAGAGATTTACATATTTATTTGGTCTGATGTTGAGCATGTGTGTATGGATGTGTATGTATGTGTGTGTGTGTCACCAAGGTGAAGATCTTTTCCACTGTATATATGTTTCTTGTGTGTTCACTGTCAGTGGACAGGTGGTTCAATTGTTTGACTGAATTGTGTGTGCTGTCAATCCATCCAAATTCACACCGCAATCCTAAACTTTCAAAATTCTCAGTGAATCAAGGCAGAAAAAAACAAACAATTCTTTTCAACTAGAACAGTTGAGAAAAAAATTCAGTGTTTTCATGTGATTGTTGCATGGTTCGTTAGTTGTCTATTAATAATTTTGCCTCCAGATTCTATTTGAAAAGACAAAGAGAACCTGTATAAATTGAACTGAAGATGTATGCTGACTGTAAAAAAAAAAAAAAAAGAAACATGCTTGTAAAATGAGTCTTGTTTTTCACTCAATGTAAAAAGTCAAATCAAATGTTCTGGTTTTGTGGTTGTCCACAGGATGTAATGACATTATGCAAACTGTGCTGTATAAGAGAAAAAAAGTACAAAATGACTGTTTCCCTGAGTACATAATAAATATTAAAAGAGATTCTATTCCACACTTCAAACTGATGTGAAGTGTCTTGACTGATTGTTTTCCTCTAGTTCACCAGCTTCTCCATATAGAGAGAATTATCTCTTACCCTTTCACTAGTCAGCTAAATAATTACCCAGAGTAACGTCACAACACCTCACTGGAGTTTTGGCATCTCATGTATTTATTTGCCAGTTTGCACCTCTTCATCATTGTAATTATGTTCTAATGGACTGCAATAATCATATTCATCAGCGGTGACCTCGACAAGAGCGTTATGGAGGGCAATATTGCTACAAATTCTAGATCTCTCTGTGTAGTGAGGCTTTTACAAAGAACAGACAGCAGGGGGACCCAAAGGATCATTATAAAATACTGGTTCTACGTAGAAAATTCCAGTGTTGGGTTAATTAAGGTAAAGCTCATAGATTTGAGTTGAGATGATTATGAGTGAAGACTATACTGAAGTGTACATTAAGGCTTGATTTGGGTTTTGTAAATTGGCAGTTTATCTCTAAATCTAACTCTTGATAGGAGCACCATAACCACTGGGTGTGCTTCTTTGCATCTTTCTCTTTTTCCCACAGACTAGAAAATTAATTATATTCATCAAATCAACTAAACAAAATCCAAAAGCATTTCTTAATGACAGTGTTTGAAATGGAATTTGAGCCCTTATCACTAAAGCTCTACACAACATCATCAAAGAGATGCACACTTAATAAAACCACTGTTTCATAATGCCTGACCATTTGTCATGGACAATAACTCTGTAAAATGCATCTTTCAATCATCTTTCACTCTTTTCATTGAAGTTGTTTACTCAGAGGAAAATATAAGTCCATAGTCAGTCTTAAAATGCTCACCCCTTGATGGAGGATGGAAGTGATTCGTCCCTGGTGCAGAACTGGGCTAAAATGAGTTTGTCTGGGTCCTAATGTAAGCTATAGGTGAAATCTAACACCTTAACCTTAAAGTAACTAGGGTTCAATAGCATGAGGTAAGATAACTTCACACCTCAGTAGGGCAGCTCAGTGCTCTGTGCTCCAGCAGCTTTTGTACATAGACAAGACACTTCGCTAGTAAACTGACAACAAACTAGACAACAAGACTAAATGTGCATTTTGCATGGTTGTGAATTTTCACTGCTCTGCCACAAATCAAATAGATTCATGCAGCTCGGTTTTCAGTGTATGCAGTTCCCCATAGTGGACAGCAGGGGAGGGCATCTCCTAAAATTTAAAGCCAAGTGCAGTCAAGCCCTTCACTTGGGATTCATCTCATTGCAGATTGCAGGAGCATGGCAGGGAGATCTGACTCACCTGTTGCAGAAAATATGAAGTGACCAACACACACTCACTCATCATTTCATAACAGATCAAATATCCTGTTATTGCCAGTCATTACTCTACAGTGATTGTCATGATCTAATTTTAATGCTGTTACATCTACTTTGTGCTCTAATAAGTTCTGCATGTGAATATCCATGTGAATTTTTTTAATATGTATTTAATGTGTATAGTCCAAATGACAATGGATGACTGCTGTGTGTTACCAGTAACAAGGCCTGTTCCATTTCACATCTGCAATCCCCTTGACTTTCTCTTAGGTGGCATTAGCAAGTCCATTAACATAAAACTGCTGTTCCTTTTGAAGGGCTTTCAAAAGAGCCAAGGCCACAAATGGTTGTAATCCTCTACCAAGGGACGGTTCCTTCATTAGCTCTCACTTTCCAGTTGTGTGCCGATTCTGCTTCCAGGGCCTGATTTACAATGTGAAAAACAAAACATTGACATGCCACGACCCAAAGCCCCCAGAGCTATATTGATCTTCAGTCCTTGCTTCCTCTTCTGCCATGCTAGTGTCCAGCCCCCATCACCTCCCCTTCCCATCCCATACACAGGAAATAAATGGCATTGTCGGTGGTCTTGACAGTGAAGTCACATTTGACTCGTTTTGTTGCCATGTGCTACCTTAAGGGATTAAGTCCTCTAAACGTCACCCAGATAGGATGAGGAGTCTTGGTCTTGGGCTGTAAATGAAAAGAAAAGCAAGAGCTTCTCCAGTAGACTGCTGACAGCTCCACTCTCTCCCATCTGCCAGGTCTCTTTGTCATCAAACCCAATGATCCTTGGGGTGGTATACAGTGTTAGCAAAGCACTTTATAAAAAGAAAAAAAAAAACCTCTTACACCATCCCACCTCACAGACTTTTTGTTTACAGTCTTTATCAGAGTCACATCAATGTCATCTCACTGCTTCCTTTAAAACACATCTTTCATGAAAAAGCGACTTTTTTGCATCTAGCTAAACAAAGCAGAATACTTCTAAGGCTTGACAACAATATGTGCCTTTTGTTTCAGCGAGACATCAACAGGATGACGCTGATGTGCAGTGCCACCCATGTGTGGGCTTGGGTTCTGTTCCTTTTTTTTTATTGGTACCTCAATTAGGAACCATTCAACCAGAAGCAATGCAGCAAAGCCTGAAGATAAAGTACCACCAGGACAAAATCCAAACAAACACTAAGCCCAGACTTAGGCATACACACATGCGCGGGCACACACACAAACACACACACACACAAACACGCACACACATACATATACACACACACATGCACACATACATAGACACACACACACACACACACATTGAAAGAGAGAGAGAGACATGAGAGAGACATGTCTTACAGGAAACAATTTCTATGAACCCAGCATTCATAAAGCATTATAAACATATTCATAAATTTTTATAATGCATTCATAACGCTTTGTAACTAATGACATTAGTATTCATAACTGTTTA